>CM060271.1:4194271-4581771 GCA_030684275.1 Acipenser oxyrinchus oxyrinchus
TTATGTCTAAATTGCATTTTATTTTTTTTCATTCCAGACTCAATCAGTGTCACAACACACTTCTGTTCTCAATTGAAATACGGAAATGCAGATGTTTACAGGAATATCCATTGTGTGACTGCAGATAAATCCTTTTTTTATGTATTTAAATTTGTGCAGACATTCATTTTTTTTATATATAATACTACTTAGTACACCCACAATAACATTACACACCACCCGCACCCTACGAGGGAAATATCAAATCAGTCAAATTTATTTTGTATAGAGCCGTTCACGCCAAGGCATCCCAAAGCACTTCATATGACAAATAAATATACTATACAATAATCTAATGTACAATACAATATCAAAAAACATCCAAAAACAAATGGGAAAAAATAAATTAAATAAATAAATAAAATACATATTGACAAAATTCTAAAATAGGCCATCCCAATCTACAAAAAGGCCTCTGCATAAAGATGTGTTTTAAGCTTAGATTTAAATGCATTTATTGAGTCAGCATTACGGATTTCAATTGGAAGATTGTATGGCAAGGAGGTTTACAGCTTACAGCAGAATCTAAAACAAGCAACATATTTTGCACTCTCACATAATATCCCTGCGTGTCAAGTTAAATCAAGCCGTTGCTCATTACGTATTCATTTGAAGACATGTATACAGGGTGACCCTTTGAGATCCGCAATCGCATCCTAACAGGCCCATTTTACTTATTCTGGGGTTCAGTTACCCTCAATTACTTCTTCAACTGCGTACCGAACGTGAAGCCAAAATCTCACAGTGCTCGGTTGTCCGGAAACCAAAAAAAAAGTTAGGATGACAACAATATTGCATCCCAGTCCAAAGGGAGGGGTGCCTGCACGTTGTGGATTTAAAAAAAAAAATTATTATAAAAAGTCTTAAACAGTTTATAAGACACTGTTTGAGCTATTGAATAAGCTTCTTCAACAGATGCTTTGGATCAGAAATATTCCATTTATGCAGTCCGTTGTGAGCGTTTCCTTTCAGAAGGTCTAAAGCAGTTGAGCAACTCACACAGATACAGTAGTAGTAGGTCACAGTACGGTGATTGTTAGGCTCTGAAAGTAACCCAATTTATTTTCCAGTGACAATGGGTGGGGAAAGATTGTCATTCTCATTGGATAGGAAGGTTACATGCACTGTCAAGAAAACAAAACACAGTGTCAGTGAATGAGCAAATCACTTTCTACTGGGCAAAAGAAGCTGTCACCTCAGCACCCAATAGGAAGTGACAGAGATGCCAAGACTAATGAGTCCCCAATGAAGAGTGTCATTACCCCCAGCAGGGTTCTGTCAACAAGCCAGCAGGAACTGGGCCTTGTACCTGGGTGCCTTGAATCAGTTTCACTTGTCAGGTTTAATGTACTCCTGCAGGAGCACATTTAAAAGATGATTGCTTCAGTATTCGTCTAATAAAGCTACATATTCTTCCATCTAAATGGTGCTTGGAGATGTCGGTTTCAACTAATCTCGTTTTGCACTATAGCGGGGGAGTTACTAACAAATGTATATAAAAATAAATAGAAAAACACACACACGCGCGCGTAGTAAAACGTTTCTATTAATATCCCATGGTTTCATTTTGATTCCCATAACTTAATATGATGTGCTTCTCCCATTAAAAAGAGAAAGTAATAAAATGGATATCTGAAATCAGTAAATTCCCCAAGTGTATAGTGATGTGGTTTCCCTTTCCAGGGGCTTAAATGGTGCCTCAGTACCGCAAAGCATTTAAGTGTCACACAGTAAAGCATATCTCCTGCCAAGCCAAGTTTCCATAGTATCGACACAGATTAAATCACAGGAATAAAAAGTCTTGGTTTCCCACTAACTTGATACCCATTAACCTGGATCACTTGCTTCAGAAAGAACGCCTATGGGTGAAACGTGTTTAACATTTTCTTTATAATCATGTGCATATAACCTGAACCTGTGGGTAGCCACTTTGCACATATGAAATCTGTTAATACTTTATTTATTTGCAGTCTAACCCATTGCTCACTTACAGGATTAATGCATGGCTATCCTTTTAGAACACTCTACATGTAACATTTCACAGCGTCCGAGAGTGGAATAACTAATAACTGCATGATTCCTGATGGCACAGTGTATTTTACACACATAGGGCTACATTCTCAAAGCCTTTTATTCTAAATTGTTACTTGCACAAAAGGAGAAAAAACTGCAATTAAAAAAAAAGTAGTATCTAAAAACACAAGCCCCATAAATCAAATGTCCGACACGTTTGGCAATTTTTCCTTTCTGAAAAAATAGTGCCAATGACACTCTGAGAATCCAGCCCACTGTATTACACTGAAAAACAACCTTTTCACGTTTCCACTGAAACCACATTTCCCTGCAGTTCAGTTCCAATTAATATTAAATAGATATGCAAATGCATATTAACTTAATGTTAAATTAATATGTAATAGATATGAAATTGATATTAAATTTACATTCAATTATTCCTTGTTACTTTCCATTAACATTTAAGTCAGATTAACTGTATTTTCAATTAAAGACATGTAAACAATGGGAAATTATTACATATTTTCAAGGGTAACAAAACGTAATATAAATGGACGTGATATGCAATTACATTTTCAATCAACATTCGGTTAACATTTAGCAAGAAACCAGCTATTGCATACATATTAAATATTAAATGTAACATTAATTGAATATACAATTGCATATCTATTTAATACTAATTTATGCCACGCAATATAAAACGTTACCTTTTTTTTCTGCACTTATTCTGAATTTTCAGATCGTCATTTAAAAATATTACCGCTTGCCTGGCAAGAAGTTAATGGACTTTTCCTGCTTTGAGAGAAAGCAACAGGTTAACTACATTGAGTCTGAATGAAAACTAAATACTAGACCATGTTGCACTCCAAGAGATACAGGGACAGGCTACCTGCACTGCCCTGAGCTAAAGGAAGCAGCATATCCAGTCCCATCAAGGGGGGTATACTTCAGGAGCTCTTGCATTATCAAATCAATTGCTTCCAGAGGAATCTTTAAGACTTCTGTTAACTGATGAGTATCCGTACGTCAGCAGAGGACCAATGGCAGCGCATTGCTTTAGATATTAGCATCAGGATGGGATGGTGAAGGCGCTTCTCAGGCAGAACTCTTTTCCCTTTCTGTTGTTACCACAGTGGATGACTTTAATACCCTTCGATTGAGATTAGTGAACTCAGGTTTCTACACTCCTAGATATTCACTCACAGAAATTAGAATCCCTCAACAGATTCCAGAGCCATGTTGTCAAGTGCAACCGATTTTAAAAGCATACCATTTTAATTGCTTACAATTAGTGCATTTATGAGTGCTAATGGATGTACAGTGTGAATAGTATGTTTCTGAGGGTGGTAAAACAGCTGAGACTGATGCTGCTTCAGAGAAAACCAGAGAAAATTACTGTTTTGGTTTTATCCCGGAGGGTATAGAATTGTTCAAAACATATAACAGTGCTTTAGAACTTTCATTTTTCTTGAGGGGAATTTGTTCAATCTCTCGTCCCTTTTTGAAATATCTGCAACCATCAGACGTTTCCCTCTCAGAAGTAACAGCTAATTACAGGATTTGAACACCATGAAGTTATTTACTGACCTTGTTCTAGGATAGAATGAAGCCTTATTGCTGTAGGCTGATTCATGCTTCATCAAAAAAAAAAGTGATAGGAAAGGGGAATGCAGTACCTGTACAAAGGTAAAACCCATATCTTTAGTTACCACGAGATGTTGTTCGTCCTTCAGGCAAGAAGTAAAACCGAAGTCCTATTGTAAGTGGCTCTGCAGCAGCAGTTGTGATGCACAGTTCACCCCAAGTCTCTTTGGATAAAAGCACCTGCTAAATGACTAAATAATAATAATAATAATAATAATAATAATAATAATAATAATAATAATAATAATAATAATAATAATAATAATAATAGTCTCTCTTATTCTTAGCTTCTGACCAAGGAAACAGCTGTCACTGTTGTTTGTGTCTTTTTGTATGATGTTGGTGCAGAGGTAAGGATGCATGTTTGTACAGTACAGTATAGCTCAGGGTTAAGTTTTTATCTCGGCATGGTTAGTTGAGTGCTAAACACAGTCAGGTTCAGATTCAAAATACCCCACACAAGTTCTAGCTAGAAGTTTAATGTCACAGAGGCCTTTTTTCTTAATGTCAGGATTGACTCAGATGAAGCAGAAGTAGACATCAAAAGACAGAAGAAAGGGAACTGACCACTCTGCCAATAGAAGCTGACTGCATATTGAAAATGGCAATGTTACCGAATACACGATTCCTGTGCGATTCAGTACGAAGTGTAAATAATCTTACGTCCGTACAGAGAGGGGTTTGATATGCAGAATAGGGAATGCTGATTTTAACTTCATCCAGCTGTCCCTTGCGGCAATGGCTTGCACCGTGTGTATACATGTTATGGTGGTTTTAAGATCCTTAATATAGACACACACTCCCTACACAATGTTGCTTTATAGCACTGAGGAAACCATGCTAGACCACCTCATTTTAGAGGCAACCCCAGGTAGTATTGAGGCAATCCAGGGTGATTCCCAAGTGCTGTAAAAGCAACCCTTCAGGAGGATTCAATAATCCCTGGACAAGCGGTCGTTTGACCATTGTAAACCCTGTATGACACCACTTAATAGTAGTTCCGGGCTACAATATCAGTTTTTGTGAACGTTAATACATTGTGTGTAATATGTCATAACAGAAACCATTTCACAGTTTGGCCTGCCAAGACCCGAACAAGAACACATCCCACACACGACGTATTAACTTACAGTGTCTGCCACTTCTGAGTTAATCTATTTAGAAACCCGTTCGGGCCATTTGTCCAGCGACTTCTGAAAATCGCCCCTGTGGATAAGAAAAGCTTACATGTTTCATAGAAAGATCTCAGGTCAGTAACTGGCTGTTCTGCTGTGTGCACACGAAGCAAGAAGATGCAGCAAAGCATATTGACACACAGTCCCCAACGGAACAGAACAAAAGTAAAAAAAAAAACACTTGTCCTGCCTCTGAAACACTATGGAAAGTCATAGCTGCATCTGGTACAATAGCAGACGAATGGCAAGCGATCCATATCTGTGTGATAGGAGTTATGTGGAGGCACAGAGACAGGCTGATTATAATGTCTCTCTCAAGCTGGTAACTGCGCTGGGCAAGTTGTCCCAGCGGTCAGGCCGGAGAAGAAAACTAAGAGTCTGCCGCAGCTTAGACAAGTATGATTAATGCCGGAACACAGTGTCCACTCAACCAGCGAGGCAGTAATAAAGGTATTAATTTGGCTGCAAACATTAAAATATGTACAAGTACGATGGATTTTTGAGCAGGGCACTGTGCCAGAACCCGGTGCAGTACATTAAAATCATTCATTACAAAGAATAAATAGCTTAATGAGATTTGAAACATGGTGCAGTCTCCCAGCAAGGGAGTGACGAAGCGAGGCATGCAATCACTGCCGATGAACATACATTATACACAAGTAATACTTTTAATGCCTTCTATTCACTCCCAGCTTTGCTTTTGTTAAATATTCAAAGGAACATCTTTGTAGGACATTGTTAATTAGTCTGCGCAATAACAAAGGTCTCATTCAAAATTACCTGCAACAACCTTCATTTGCATGAGTAGGAAGTATAAAGACCAAATTATATTGTGAGGGTTTTTTTTTTGTTCTGCTTCACAGGATTATCATTTTTTTTTGCTATTGCACTGTATGATAAAGGTAAATCGACATGGGCAGCGTTGTTCTGGTTGAGATTTTTATGTATTTTTTTGCAGCACTACTATACATGGCCTTTTAAACCACAAGCTTCAAGACATAAAAAAAGACAAAAGCAGGTTGTCTAATTAGTTTTTTTTTTTAACCCCACTCAAGACTGACATGCAAAAATCTGTATTATGATTATGATTGCAATGATGATTACGGTTACTGTTACACGGGGTTAGCTGATTAATTCAATGACAAAATGCATCACACAATGCCTTGAACGTTTTTGTACTACTCTTTAGAACATGTGTAGCATTTTGTATTTATATGTAAAATGATAGTTAATTTGTAAATCACTAACAAATCCAACATAGTTACTGACTCAACATTCTTCTTCTTCCTACTACAACCAAGGGAACTGCAGCCATCTTTAAGAAAGCTCCAATGCCTGCATTTTCATTTATCAAAATGTCTTCATTGTGACAGTATGTGTTTACAATTACAAACATGCATATGTAAACACATCAAATCCTATGCATCTCACATTCTCACACAGTATTACATTGCTCTATCTTTCATCTATGCAGTGTCAGGAAGTGTGAAGAAAAAGACAAATATTATAAAAATGTGTAAGATTTGAAATGGATTCCAATGGGATTTGTAATTAACCCACGTCGCAGTACATCAGAATACCTCTTTCTGTCGTCTTACCATTCAGAATACAAGTCATTACTGTGGCTTACCATTCATGGTTCAATGGTTTCCATTAGAGTATTTCTGTAAGGGCTGTGTCTCTGAGAAAACGGAAAGAAATAATGTCAATACCACAGCTAATGAATAGATAATATTCTTCACCTGAAAATGTATAAAACTGCAAGCAAACATTACTTACGGTACAGAAAGCAATTCTTAAAATAAAATAAATGTAACCAATAACTAGCACATTTCAGACACGTCCATGAGTGTTATTCTTTATTATTTAAGTGTGTGTGCGTCAGTGTGTGTCAGTGTGTGTGTGTGTCAGTGTGTGTGTGTGTCTGAGTGTGTGTGTGTGTCAGTGTGTGTGTGTGTGTGTGTGTGTGTGTCAGTGTGTGTGTGTGTGTGTGTGTGTGTGTCAGTGTGTGTGTGTGCGTGTGCGTGTGTGTGTAGGAGGGTAGCTTTTTTTCTGTTGTGAGAAGATCCAACTTAAGTCTGGCTTAACCCGCATTGCCTACCCTGCACTGTATAAACACAGCCAGTTAAATGCATTCAGCTAATATGCAGTTTGTTTCCACTCACAGGAACTCCACAGAGGCTGCAATGCAATTTCTTCCAATTGACCTTCCTGCCACAGACATAATCAGTCTCCAGCAGAGATAAGACACCCAGCGAACGTGGCAGAGAAGTGCAGCTGGCGTGGATTTCACATGGGTCTGGCCATCCATCTACCACCCCAGCAAGGTCACCAGGGACATCAATCAATCTCCAAAATCTAGGATGCTTTCACATACCTGTGCTGTACGTAGTCCTGGATACACAGTACATTATATATATATATATATATATATATATATATATATATATATATATATATATATATATATATATATAGTGACCATATGGCTCCATGTTCACTGGGACAGTTCAGGCTTTTTAACTCACACCCAAAGCACTCTGGTAAGCGTAGTCCTGCTTCTCTTGGGTTGTGAGTTAAAAAGCCTGAACTGTCCCAGTGAACATGGAGCCATATGGTCACCTTATATATAAAACTGGTTATCTTCTGTAGAAATACTCTCTACCACTTTGCTTAAAGTAAAGGAGACGCAAAAAAAGGTAGAAAGTTAGTAAAGAGAAAAAGTCATACTTGACAACAGATACAAAGGAAATAATGCCACCAAAGCCATCTAGACTAAACTGAACAAGTTATTACAAAGGGCTACTAGGTAGGGCTGCAGCAGTATGAATTCTCATTAAAGGGAAGCAGATTATTTCATGTACGGTGCTTCTGGTAGCGTTGATCATCCTATTTATGCAGCATTATTTGAAAAGGATTGTCGTTGTATCGTATAATCATATGAATAATTAAGTCTGCCGTCTGTGCGTTGAACCAGCTTTGTATAGACATTTATCTGGAGTAGCAGAGTTTTTCTAAATAATGAAAAGGTAACAATTCTGGCCTGGCTTGCTCGGTGGATTACAAGGAATATGGAATATTTAACTCCATAATCTCTGTTTCAGATTAATTCCCACTATGATACACAATCAATCCTCAACCAGTGCAGCTTAATGAGCTTGGCAACTGCTGCTCAAATACAGCATGTACTGAACAAAGGAGATCCTTGACTTAGAAAAAATAAATTATAATAAATCACCCTTCGGGCCCCACACGTTACCCTTCTCTCTAACAATCCCAGACAAATCTTTAAATTGCAAAAGATCTTCATGATTTCTAGTGGGAATACTTTCTGGAGTGGATTATATTGCTGTTAAGGTTTCTATTTACTTAGGCATTACAGCAGAGCTTCTTTAACTGTGAATGGAAGCTGCCATGGACAAAGTGCCAGGTTGAAATATGCAATCAAACGTGAGGATGACACCCAGGACAGGCACCTTTGGAAAACATTGTCACTGATGAAAGAGGATCAGATTCAATGTAGTCCCTCAGAAGAAGAAAGCTACGGCGAGGTACACCTCATGCTGGTTTAATACGGGATACAGGGTTTGACTCTAATGTTAAAATTAGTAAAAACCTTCCTTGCCTTACTGTCAAAATATCATGAAAATATCCTTTTTAGAAAGCAGTTGATGAGCTAGAAATTAAAATTGAAAAATAAAAAGTTATGCTGAAAACAGAAAAAAGGACCAAAGCCAGGTTTTAAAAAAAGAGTGGTATTTAAGGTTAAAAAGCTTTTCAACGTCTGCTGAGCTCTCTGAAAGAGTTGCCAAGAAGCTTGGAAACAAAAAAAAAATATATATATATATAGTAGCAGTAATACGATTCTGTAAGGGTTATTAAAAAGGGTTTTTTTTTGGACGAGGGCTATGCAAGTTTGGAAAATACTTTAAGCATTTGTACGTACAGCACCTCACACAGCATCAGATAACAACAGAGAGACTGTACTATTAAAGGCAGTCGCTTCACTCCCCTAAACCAACACTTCATGGGTAATCAACTCAAGAGTGTTTCTTTTTTTTTTCTTCTCACTACTAGTACAGATTGGGAATGATGCGTTGAAAATAGGATTGCTATTAGTCTTTGAAAGTTGATACTGTACAATATGTACCTCCTTCTTGTTAATTCCACACAATAGTCTGGTGTCAAATATCATTGTCTTCGGGATTTAAAAACAAAAAAAAAGTGTATAACTACTGCAGGATATTTGGATTGGTTTGGACAAATTGGCTGAGCTTCGGTTCTCTTAATTCCACTAAGAAACCCCTGTCTGACGATCAAATATTATCAGCTTTTTAAAATGTAAAAATATACAGTGATTGCAGCTTAACCACAGGAACACATTGAAACCACCCTTCAGCACAGGAATTGATACTATTGCATTACGGTACTTTTATTTTTTTTATAAAAATCAGTAAATGAATAAAAAAGAATGTAAAAATCCTGGGAAAGATGAACTGACATTTGCATTATCAACTCCTTCCAGCAACTGATATTAAAAAAAAAAGCAGAATCAAGATGTGTTTTAAAAAAAAAAGTATTTTAAGGTCAGTCCCAAACACAGACGACCCTACAGGCATCTACTTAGGAGACGACTCAACCTCCCATCAAATGTATATTCTAATAAAGATACAATGTGCTCCAAGTTAAAGTGATAACAAATCTGTTTACCACACCACATTCAATAGTGTTGGTGGTTTCAAAAGACTGGGATCTGGACAGCTTTTCAGTCAATGACTTCTGTGCCAAAAAAAAAAAAAACAATTCTGGACAAACCACGCTCACGTTGTTATAAAAATCACACCGATTATTTTTTCTGCAGTAAAGCTTATTTTTACTGGCGCATCACTCTGAGGAGACCAGGGTCTCATTTTCAAAGGAATCGCATTGAAGGAACACTTGAGTAGTCAAATCAACACTTGGCAATCACAAAATTAAATTAAAAAGATATGTGGTATTAATACAGTGTGTCCTTTATCTTTTGTAACTTAATTATAAAAACAGTGAAAAACACTATAATGAAGAAAATGAACAGGTTTTCTGGATGTACACAAGAGGTTTAAATTATTTAAAATAAATTTCAGGACATTTTGGACACAATCCCTTCTTTATTTCTTTTATTTTTGTACACTGCAGTTACACCTCCTTTCATGCACACAAACACACACGTACAGAATTGCAATACAGTAGTTACTTTGTCTGGGTAAAATAACATTAAGTGTTATAGGAAGATTTTATTTACACAAATCACAAAACATGTAATGCATACCCAGAAGAAACCATAACCAAAAGTCAATTATAGAGAGAAGCATATTACATAGTGTAAATAAATGAAGGCAGTGGAGAATACAATGACACGTGTAAGTAATCAACAGTACACAATGAAGGCTGCCCTAAAGCCCACCTTGTAATACAGGTGACCTTTCAACAACATGAATGCTGTCCTGAGCAGGTTGTCATCTTTTTACGAAGTCACCAGTATCCACATTAACAAGCGCCTTCTGGTCTCTGAAGGTGACAAATCACAGATGTGTGTCACTGTATAGAAAAGCCCTTTACCTTTTTAATTACGGCATTCATTATCCATTAGCCTGGTCATTCAGCATTATTATTATTATTATTTATTTCTTAGCAGACACCCGTATCCAGGGCGACTTACAATTGTTACAAGATACCACATTATTTTTACATACAATTACTCATTTATACAGTTGGGTTTTTACTGGAGCAATCTAGGTAAAGTACCATGCTCAAGGGTACAGCAGCAGTGTCTTCCGCATGGGAATGAACCCACGACTCTCCGGTCAAGAGTCCAAAGCCCTAACCACTACTCCACACTGCTGCCCTAGTATCATGCTTTTCATGTCTTGATCACCCTTTCTGAAATATTACTATCATATAGGGTATGCTTTAATTTCACGGGAAACATACAGGGATCCTGCCCTAAATAAAAAGCAACACAGCTAGCAACAGATTGATTCTGTAGGGGGGTATTGCTTCCTTGGGCTACAGAGTCAAGCACAATACCCACAATATCCATATTAAGTGTACTGTATTGATATTCAGCAAGTTGAACCGGTTTTTGATTTTCTAAAAGTTCATTAGATTGGCCCCCATCACCCCGCCTCCTTTGACACACAATCACACGAAAAAAAAAGGCTAATTAAGATGCCATTCAACCCCATTATTCTGTGCAGCACAAAACGTCCACGTTTTCACTTTTGCAGGCAAAAAAGAAACTTAAATACAAAAGCGCTTTATGAATGCAGAGTCTGGTTACTATAGAAATGCTGGTCTTTCATTGATTCCCTCTGCCTGCAGTGCCATGGGTACTGGGTGGTGAAATAAGATCCTCTGCAAAAGGTTTTTTTTTTTTTTTTTCTATGTACAAGGTTGTCAATGAACCGTGTGCACGATGGCTCTGGGTCTATTGCAGAGCTGTGATTTAAACCCTCTCTCTCTCTTTCCAGACACTTCATTTCTCAGCAGTAAAATATTTGCAGACTTCTTAGGTTTTGCTATTAACTGCTCCCTCCTGATACCAAAGCTTTTTCAGCTGAAATAAAACCAGATCAAAAAAGAAAAAAAAGAGGGATGTTCTTGGGGGTGGGGGTGGGGGGGGTTATACTAGAAACAAAAACCTTTGAAAAAAGAAAATGGCCAATTAGCTGTAATGGGGCTGCGACAAACCATGGTATCAAACAACGGATCTGTCACATAAGTAAAAGAGCTTGTCTGCAAGCTTGTCTCCAAAGCAGAATGTTCCAAACATTCTTCAAATGCAATCAAATGCAATATTATATATATATATATATATATATATATATATATATATATATATATATATATATATATATAAAACATTGTTTGCAAGACTTTCATTGCAAACTAATGGAAAACAAATAAATATGACCGGCCATATGGTGACAGGTTTAGAAATGTATTTACGCAGTTTTGACAGAGACCAGACCTGTAATAGAAAGCCTTGAGCATGCTTGACCTGCAACTAACTTTGACAGGTGGGACAGCTTCACACACATCTGCAGTTCAGGTCATTTGAACTCAGCAGTGCAGTACCACGTCAAACATTTCGTCTTTTAATTTAACATTGAAAGCCTCATATAAAGAAGAAAAGTAACTGGATTAATTGGTTCTGTTACTACGTGAAATGGGGACATTTTTAGCCACATGTATAGAAATTGTATTTCTATAGGCTAATAAAATAATAAAATTACAATTATATAGTAGATTTTAAAGAAACCATTATTAAATGATTTGTCAAAGGGCCTTGACAGTGACGTACCGACAAGAATAACTATGAATAGCTATCCCATACGCGGCATGAAGTCTTCAATGAGTCAGCTATTGATCTTGGAAATACACTGTGGTCAGCAGGGTCAACCAATACCTTATATACACCACAAATACAGAACAGGATGGAAAAGGACAGTTTGGGATGCTGTGCATGTATACATGTAGAAAATAAATGTTCATTGAATTTTCGGCTGGGGGCTGAGTATTAAAACAGTAAATTAGATACCTATCACAACTGTGCTGTGAAGTTCAGGAGTGTGTGCCAGCATACAGAAGCAAAATTATCAGCAATGCTGAGTAAACATTTATAAGTCTGTACATACAGTATACAGAGTTTCAACTTTTTAAATTTTCTTTTTTAGTACAATGGTTCAGGACTGGCTTCACTGAATTGTTCTATTTATCAGGGATAGCACAAGAAGGGGTAATGCAATCTTCCCCAAATTGCCCTGTAAGCCTGCCTCAAGCCTGCCCTGGAGGGACCACACACTATGAGGGTAGAAGAGTATTTCAGATGTTGATGGAGACTGGTGAATTAAGCTACTGGGATACCTAATCCATCTGAAGTATGTTGTTTATTTACCTTGTGTGGCCATTACCAATGGGTCTTTGATTAAATGACCTACCAAGCCTGGTCTCATCTGCTCAATGACAATCTTGCCAAATGGCCTCAGCATACTCACCTCGTTAGCCATGCAATGCAGGCAGGTCACTTAATTGCAAACACTTAACCCTCATTTGCATTAAGTACTGGATGTGGTCACTAGGCCGTATCACTTATCAGACCGTCCTGATGAATTTACCTGCTAGAATGCTGACCTGCACACTCCTGGAAGACTGAATTCCATTACGCAGGAGGCTGGTTCAGTGAGGAATGATTTATAATGTGCTGGATCAAAAAAAATTGGCTTCCGAGTTGTTTGTGAATGCTATTAGTGTTTGTCCTTTGCTAGCGATTTTTTTTCCCCCCAGGATCATGAAGGAACTTACAGTACAAGCCTCTAGGTGGTGAATGAAGTGAAAGACTAGGTTCTTGTATTGAAAAAAAAAAAATCATTTCAAAACAGTTACTTACCATATATGTCAAGTTAAAAAGAAAAGGGCAATTTGCCTGTTTTCCAGTTACCTGGTACCTGGCCTAAGGCTTTTATATAAAATTAGCTAGCTAGCATACTAACTTGGTATATTAAAGTCCAACATTGGTGTAGTTAAGAACATCTTTTTATTGTTAGGTGGGTTTTAGATGGTGTGTATATTAGCTAAAGCAGCAGGGGTACCAAAGTATGATCAGCACACTAAATAAATAATACAAAATCTCAGCACATGTATCGTTGTACCGTGATCGAGTAATGCACAAATAAAATACCACAGTGCAAAGGCATGGTCTTTCAATTCACTTCAGACCAGGGGTCCTCCTAGTACAGCCTGCAGGGTACCTCTCGGTTATCTCCAGGTAACACTTGCTGTTGTGTCTAGTTTTGAAATCCCTCCCATTTGTCAAAGGAGAAGCCACTAACCTTTCTGTGACTTGCATTACTGCTATGAGAAACTTTTGGAGCATATTACACTTGTGAGAAAATAAGGACAGAAGCAGTAATACAATCCAGTAAGAAGTCTTTGTTTTCACAGTATGTCTTTCGTGTTACACAGAAATGTATTTTAGTGCTACTGTTTACTGAGTTCTGCAGTCAGCGGGGACCCTGTTTTATCTTTTTAGAAGCTTCAATTATCCCAGTTGGTCATAATTGTTGATGTTTAATTTGGGGGCATTTAGTCAGGATAAGGCTTTAAAAATAACTTAAGCAATACTGAATGGACTAAAAAAAGGAAGAAACAAAAAACAAAAAAAACCCCAATAACTTTCATGACAGAAAAAGTTTACGCTAAGCTTTTAATTGATACCACATGCCTTTAAAATGAATATGCTGTTTGTTTTTTGGGGTTTTTTTTTTGGTAGGAGCTACCAAGACGTCATGGGAAAAAATGCACAGATCATTCAGCCAAAAAAGGCACTATGTAAATCAGTATTGTCTGTGTCGGCACAGAAGAAACAAAACAGTAACTAGCAACCCCCTGGAAAGGCTCAGTCCTAATTACAATCACAATTATCAAATACAAAAGCAGGCTTATTCAGTAAGTTGATGCGTCTGACTGTCAGTTTGTGTGTGTATGTCTGTGGGGGGGGGGGGGGGGTGGTCATATTCTTGTAAAGAGTCTTGACTCCTTTCCAAAGAGAAGGCAGTTGCGCTGACGTTGCATAACCACAGACTGTAGCATTTCCGTTGCAAATGGCTAAATGGGCAAATGAAAGGTCTGTCAGACAATCTTTGTACTCCTGTTACACACACACACACACACACAGTTTGCTTTAGTCATGCAGTATGTCTAATCAGTTTATTTTAGAACCATGCTTGCGTCTTGGCTTTGTGCAGATGTGCTAAGGTGAAGACTGTCAAAGAGGACTGAACGCCCATCTCATGACTGCTCAACACCAGTAAGGAGGCGTGCAGGGGGAATTGGTGGAAAAGGCAGCCAAAATGATGGTCCAGCAGCACTAACAACACCCATGGCAAATCAAGCAGAGAGTCCTGGCTGCCTCCTACTCCCTGATCAAGTTATCTATGCCTTTCAGGAGTCAGATGGACTGCAGATTCTTTCCCTTCTTTGCTGTTCTTACACACTGTCACTTTGTTCACAGGCATCTCTCGCAGACGTGCAAAGAAAATGAAAACTAGGCAGCCAATCAACCCTAGTCCTGGAGCGAAAGAATTTTTGCTTTTCCTCTGTCTCCTTGCTTATGGGGAAACAAATAAATATACATTTGCAATGCTGCAACATGGGACTTGCTGTACAGCATAATCATTTAAAAAAAAACGTCTGCACTATAAAATGCTTAAAAGGGTGCAGCAGTTGGGAGTACTACAGCAGAGTTCAACATTTTAAAACCAAGAATAATTCTGTAGTTAAAATCAAGAATAATTCTGTAGTTCTGGTGGCACAAAAGCAACTAGTAGTGCCTAAAACACTAAATCAAGTAGGAGAATACTCACAGGTGGATTTTTCTTTGTGAGCTTGTTGACGCTCCTCAAGAACATAATACATAAAGACTATAATTACAGAATTAACCAAAATAAATTACTATATACTCAGCATGTTGGTAGGATTCTAGTAGGTTTTTGATTCACAGATCTGCAATAGTACTGGACAAAAGTATTTTAATCTAGTATTATTATTATTATTATTAGTTTATTTAGCAGACGCCTTTATCCAAGGCGACTTACAGAGACTAGGGTGTGTGAACTATGCATCAGCTGCAGAGTCACTTACAACAACGTCTCACCCGAAAGACGGACCACAAGGAGGTTAAGTGACTTGCTCAAGGTCACACAGTGAGTCAGTGAGTGAGCTGGGATTTGAACTGGAGACCTCCTGGTTACAATCCCTTTTCTTTAACCACTGAACCATACAGCCTCTAGTAAAGTGAAGTCTGTAGACCTAGGTATGAGTTTAACTGCAAAAACTGTACAATACAAATATTTATATATACACAGAATGGCTTGAAAATCACATTTGCCCTGCACCCAGTCCAGAGTTTGATGTTAAATACATTTTCCCTCCCCTATATACTGTATCTACATGACAACTCCTATTAGTAAACCTACAGACTCAGGTGTGACTTACTTTTATTGTTTATTATTTTTATTTATTTATCAGACGCCTTTATCCAAGGCGACTTACAGAGACTAGGGTGTGTGAACTATGCATCAGCTGCAGAGTCACTTACAATTACGTCTCACCAGAAAGACAGAGCACAAGGAGGTTAAGTGACTTGCTCAGGGTCACACAATGAGTCAGTGGCTGAGGTGGGATTTGAACCGGGGACCTCCTGGTTACAAGCCCTTTTCTTTAACCACTGGACCAGATTTACCAGTGGTCTGTTGTTCAAACTCCTGGTAAAAGGTCATCCATAAACAAGGGAAGTTCTAAAATACAGGACGGGATGTAGGCCAGTACGAGTTTCAAGCACTGGTACAGTAATGAGTACTGGTGATCTTATTGCAACATGTATTGAACATTTTTATTTTGGACTAATGGTAAAAACACATGCTATACTTACAAGGATTGCTTATCTGAAAGCACGGGGTGGTACATATGGGCTCTGATATCCAACAGCAGTGTTCTGCTTGTGAGTGATGTATTCCTGGTGCTGCTTGAGCTGGGACACCAAGGTTCTTTGTTATATGACTCCTCCTGACACACCTCGCCTCCGAACTTCATTAAATCCTATTAAAGTCACCTCCATTAAAACACGCATCTAATTATAGAGCCAAACACTTGTCTTCTGACATTTAATGAGTGTGGTGTGTATTTAAAAAAGCTGTTAATTGAAGATGGTAGCCTGGGTTGCTTCTTGTTAATTGGCATCATTAATTAATTTTAGAAAAGTTGTACAAAAATATAACGGCAAACATGACAGAAAACCACTGCAATATTTTGAAATGTATTAAAATATCTTACAAATGTTATGTTCTGTTGAACTGCAATATAGTATTCAACAATCCATGATAAATGCCAACCTTGTTCAAACTGTAATATGATGATTTGCTAAGCATTTCCCCAGTGCAAAGATTGCTCTACTTTCATCCAATAGGAAAAGAACATTTTTCAAAAACAAAATAAACATCTAAGAATGTTTATTTACTGGGCGTCTACCTACCTCCTAGTTATTTCTTCCTAGTTTTGAAAAATAAACATATATATATATATATATATATATATATATATATATATATATATATATATATATATATATATATATATATATATATTATTCTAACTGGAGGTGAAGCTTAATAAATGCACCCCGGTGTTTCCACCTCCCTTTAGCGCAGCCCAGATCTTCTCTCCATCTGTCCATCTCACTCTTTGTATCGCTCCCAGCCCACTCTCTCCACTGCCACCTGTCAAAGTTCTGACTGCAAACGCCATCACGACAGATGTTTCTTTAAAAACAGTCACATTTAAATACTGAGCAGCATTCCTCAAAGTCACCTCCACTGCATAGTGGACACCTGTGAGAAAATAATCATAGCCATCTGAAAATTAGCACTGTACCAGTATTTAACCCTTTATGGATCAGGTAGTTTTTTTTTTTTTTATCTGAAATTGTTGCCAGTTGTAGAATTAATAGTTTGGTTCTCTTTGATGTATGCATATGAAAAGGAATAAAACCTGGTCAGGCAGAAGAACCAAATGCAGGTCAACAAGTTTTCTAGGACAACAACCTGTAGTCAGCAAGATGGATTTACTGTTTTATATAAGAACCATTACTGAGATGACATTAAAAGAGCAGAATGTAACCGGGGTACACCACACTTCTATGCAGAAGGCACACTTCAAATCCAGTACAATTCATTTTTTATTATTTTTTTTTTACACAGTAGAATTGGAAAGTGGCCTAGTGAGCTTATACCCAAACCTGTGCTAGGATTTTGCCAGAATTTCTCAACCTTGTATTACCACAGTTGCTATGCTTTTATCGCGGAACAACATTTGATCAGGGATCAACGTCGTAGCAGAGAACAAAGACTTCCATTCCCCACCTCAGCGATAAAAGCTTATTTTAAAAAATAAAAACCTTTAATAAAAGTGTACAGTTGTATACCACAAAGCAAGCATTCAAGCCCAACCTGCATGATCTCAGTGACCTATTTCGGAAACACGATCCCAGAATAAGAGCAGCTAATGACCACCTGCTTCACATGCATTGCCTTCCCCGTCTTCAGATACCAGAGTACCTCAGTTAAATGAGCACACACAGGAAAGCCTCTATGATCAAATTAACTGCTGATGGGCACATTATCTGGTGCAGAACCAGCGCCCATTAACATCAATTTCTTGCTGTAATCTGAATTATAAAACATAAAAAAGACTAGCGTAGATGTACTGCTCAAGTAGGATGGCTGCAAGAAAGCTCATCAACGTCTATTATTCAGGCCACACCCATCTCTCTTTCTTGCAGGGAAGTGAATTTGCAAGCATGTCCTGATGAAGTATACAAGCCTACCCATCTTATCAATCTCTTACCATACTGAACCCAATAAATTGCTGTTTTTTGTTCTCCCCACATTGTACATACTCCCTTTCAACACAGAATGAATGTATTTCCAATTGTTAAAGGGTAGAGAATGCTGAGCATCATTAAAAGTTCAGTTTAAGGATGTGTCTTACTATTTCATGACCAGGTGTAATCGATTGCTTTTCTGTGCATCCTCCTGATTGCTCAAACCTGGGATGCTCAGGGCTAAAGATATTACCGCCAAGTCCCCTTTCGCTATAGCATCAAGAATGCATCATGTTGCGAGCCGCCAAAGGGAAATTCGGGTAGACAAGGGAATGATTATGAACACTGCCAGCTTTTAATTACAATTCTCCATAATGAACTGTTAATTAATTAGTACCCTAACAACCTGCCAAATACCCAGAATCAAAAATTGAGCTGTGAGGTACTGCAGGCTCAAGTGAATAGCTCTTACCTACTTTAGTATGATGTGCTACCTCAGTGCTTCTGAAGCTATCAGGTACTGAATGTGAATAAACCTTTTAAAATGGTGTGCGTTTGTGTGTGCACGTGCTGCTCAATGCCACTTGGTTGTGTGTGTGTGTGTGTATTTATTTCAGTCATCAGGAAGTCATGAAATTATATGTTTAAATCATGATACAATATATCAAATACACTTGTTATAATAGGATACCATTTGATGGCTATGACCAAATAAGATGATGGATCAGTTTAGGTATATTCACACAAACAATAACTCCCATTAACTGTACACAGTTTAAGCACTACACTTTGTTGAGAGAAATAATGTAACGTCCTGTATGATTCATACTGTGCAATTAGGGCAGCAGAGTGGAGTAGTGGTTAGGGCTCTGGACTCTTGACCGGAGGGTCGTGGGTTCAATCCCCAGTGGGGGACACTGCTGCTGTACCCTTGAGCAAGGTACTTTACCTAGATTGCTCCAGTAAAAACCCAACTGTATAAATGGGTAATTGTATGTAAAAAAAAAAAGTGATATCTTGTAACAATTGTAAGTCGCCCTGGATAAGGGCGTCTGCTAAGAAATAAATAATAATTACAAAACACGAGAGAAATCATACAAGATATCGACTCATGAAGGTCTAGTGATGACATCTGAGGCTTGGGAGTCTTCAGACCAGTTTAGAATTACATACTCTATTTATTGCCTTATTTTTAAAAATCTGAGAAAAAGTAACGTGACATTCTTCCATCTAAGACACATCAAATCCCCCTGAGAGATTTGGATTGACCGATTCATTATCATTCTTATAAAATCCATTTACTTCATTTCTAATCCTCTTTCTTCAGAAAGCATAACTGATCTCGACAACTAAATTGTGCATGAAAATAAAGGAAGGGATATGATTCTGTTAATTGATTTTATAGAGATGTCTCCAATATTTTTGTTTATATGTGTTTTTTTAGGATCACTGCAAAAAAAATTGTCATGAAGCTTATCTGGGCACATAAAGAGAAATAATATACCCTACAGAGTACTTACACCATGCGATTTCCATTTCAGCTCATCATTCATATCATTCATTCTTAAGCATATCATTGCAAATGACAATAGGAAATGGAAACGTTCATCCATAGATTATAAAGACTGTAGAAATCTGTTTTGTGTAAACAACAATAATGGTTCACCGAGATCCCCCCAAAAACGCTGGGTATATAGGAAACATTCAGGAGCAATGTAAAAGGATCATTAAAAAAAAAATCTTAAATTCCAATTGTTTTGCCACCTCATGGTGCCTATACTGCAGTATTTGGGTACTTTATAGCACATGTAACAAGTAGGTAGTGCACAGCACTACATTATAATTTACCAGCCTCTGTGTGTCTAAAGCACTGCTGTATAGTTTATTAAGGGGTGGTGTGTCTAATTAGGCTCTGGTATGGAAAAGGGCACTGGCAGGGTATGTGATCTGATCTGAGCAGCATCATAAGAGCAGAGAAGCAGGGGAGATATTAAAAGGATATCTGGGTAAAGAGAGGGATTGTGATGCTTAGGAATCCCAGCATGAAATTAAGGATTGGAACCGAAGAACAGAACTGAGCAGTGAGGTTCCAGAGCCTTTGATTGACTTGATATTCCATAATACAATAAAACAAGCATACCTGAAATGCACAGGCCAGGCTAAGCAATCATTCTGATGAATAAGGAAAGGCTTTTCTGAAGAATCATAAGTGCATTAACGCAGCTGCCCTTGATGGAGTTCATTATTAGGTTCCATTTTTAAATTGCTCAGAACTCTCTAGATGGCGGATTCTTCATTTTATGCATACTCTAAAACAATGGTGGCACATCACTTTTTTTTTTTTTTTTCAAATAAGATCATAAGAAGTTTGGTAGACACAGATTCAAGACAGGCATTTGATTGTAGAACGAAGTCCAAACCGCTCTTGTATCGCAACTACTGTCTGAAATTATACTTTCCACTACACAGGCACTGAAAAATATAAAGTTCAACTGTATTTAATTGGGTGATATTGGTAAGCTAATGTTTTTTTTTTTCAATTACTAACAAGACAACATCTTTTAAACCTCAAGTTGCTGCAATACCAGACTCTTCAAATCCCTTTTCCCTATGAAAGGACCACTAAACAAAACTCAATCTGATGACATTAAAAAAATAAAACCCGAGATTACTGCACAGCTATCTGTTTAATAACTCCAAAAAGGGCTCTCGACTCTGAAAAATAACGCTGTAGTGTTAGAGAGTGAGGAGACCAGGTGCATTGTTCTATGCCATGGACTGAGGGGGAACCAAAGTCTCCATTTCCATTTTGAATATTTAATGCTGGAGGAAACTTTGATCCCGCTATACAGTCCTATAAAAACAGCAGCCTGTGTCCTGCACTGACGATGTGTGAATTCACAGCATATCCTGTAGCAAGAAGAAATGTCTTAAATAGAAATCAAACACCTGATCCAGATGTTAACCCCATTGGCTGACAAATACATTTCATTGCATATATTTGATTGATAAGAGAAACATGTGGTTAATACAGTATATATGATATAATTTGATGTTCAGGTACATATCATTATATGGAAAATGTTAAGTTCTTGACATAAAAGTTCTCTCTTACTCCCCATACAGACTCCACTATGCTCTGCACAGGTATCCTGTGCATGTGATTACTGTTCAGTGGCGTTGTGTCCCCAGGACCATTTGTTATATTGTAGTAGCTGGCATACCCTTCGTTCAGCTTAATCTTGCTGTAAGTGCTGTGAAATTATACCATAAACTGGGGAAGAGTGTCTTATTAGGCTCATGGTGGATGCTGGACAAATTGATATCGGTGTGAAATTTCTGCTGATAAATAGTCAAGCCTGGAAAATGGATAGATAAGAGGGAAGCACAAGATGACAGATTTCAACAAATCTGCTGATGGGTAAAGGGATAGAGCAAGAGAAAAAATTTAAGCATATACTGTAGATAGATAGAGAAAGACATAGATAATAGGTCTTTTGTCAAGTGATTTTAGCCACACAATCTGCACAGAAAGACACAATAAGTTGCACTTTTAAAAAGTGATGAATCATTCAGCAAACTAAGCAATGGCTTAGTACAGTGGCTCGCTGGCTGTTGAAATCTGTACCAGTCCAGGACATTACAATTAAGGCCTTATTAACTGCCAGTCAATTCATTTTCATTATTTAGATTGGATATCTGTACTTGAGCTTCAGGGCCGGAGTTGGAAACCACTGGCTTAGTATGACAAAGGAGATACTGAGTAATACTCAAAGTGCCGTTACAATACGGTCTCCGCATTGTTAAAGGTCTGAGATACATGGAGACCAAGTTAGAAAGTGCCACGAGAGAAACTATTTCAAATTATGACTAAATCAGAAGCACGCAGCTCATTTGTTAGTTTGTGTTTTTGTAGCACAGAGACGCCAAGCAATTAATTGCATTTCTTCATACTTCCGGTGGTTAATGTAGCACTCCTTCAGCTTGAAGAAGCAGCAGGCTCGTTTCAATACACTATTGCAGCTTAATACAACTTTTAATCACTTGAGGAGATGTATATATTACTGTCCACCCCCTGTTTTCTGTTGGGAAAGTAATATGCATGTTGTGCATGGTAACACTGCCTGTTGCTGCTGACAGAGGCTGCTGGATGTGTTCAAGATGATTGTATCTCGCTTGGACCTCTTCTGGAGTTTATTTTTTTTTAATGAATAAACAACGCTCTGCCAAATACTAATCTTGCCTGTGGTACAATTCACTCCAAGATGTGTTGGTTAGGAACCTTTGGGGACTCTGTGGTGTCTATTCAAATTGCTGAACCAGACGTAGACTCTACTTATTCTAACTGCAGCAAGGCAGCAACCCTGCCTAACTTAACCACTCGTCTGCCTTTGTTAGTTTTCAAATGTCTTAGTATACAGACCAAGTAAGTCTATGTTTATTTTATTTGTAATACTTTGGCATGGACTGCCAGGCGTTGATTCGCAGTGACATTCAAAGCTTGCAAGGTGTTTAAACTGCTCTAAAGGAATTTGCGACCATTCGTCAATGGCACGCCAAGAGAAAGACCTTAGTGTTGTATAAATTCATCACTGTCAACAACCATCACACAGTGCAGGGAAGCAATGAAAAAGGCAAATGGAATGCTTGGGAATATAGCCAAAAGTGCAGAGTACAAATCCAAGGAGGTTATGATGAGGATGTATAACGCACTGGTAAGACCACACTTGGACTACTGGTGTCCCATTGTGGTCACCCCAGCACCAAAGAGACATTGTTGCATTTGAAAGAGTTCAAAGAAGAGCCACCAGTGAAGAATCAGGTGGGACATGACTGACATTTTAAAATAGGTTCACTTAGTTAATCCAAATCAATACTTTACAACGCGGTAAAGGGAACTAGAAGACACGGATGGGAATGTAGTGATCGACTGCCACTTGGATCTGCTCCATACTCCCACAGACTCTGTGTAATGTTTCTTCATGTTGGATATTATTGCCGAATCATGTGCTGCACTGGTATAGCAATGGGCATTACTGGGTTATATTTGAGGATCTGCAGTGTCAAGGGAACGGTCGAGACATTTAGTTTACTTTCACAATAAGAGCTTTAAAATGCAGAAACGCATTTAAAGCAATTGTCACCTGTTTTTGGTCAAAAAAACTTCACAATCTCCAAAACTCAGCTCAGTTCAGATAAACAAGGAACACTGGGAATGCAGCAGAACACAGCGCTGGTCACGGAAAATCACCATACGTGCGATTTCACCTTTTTCCTTTGATATTTGAGAACTCGATCCTAGCAGAAATGCTTAAACCACATAAAGTCCATTAACAGTTCTGCATTCCCTTGTTCCTTCCATCAAATCACTCTGCAGCTACATCCACAGAATACCCCAGGGATCAGCTTGGGACTGCAGCCTTCCTATTAACAGACTGTGACCATGGCTTGAACCTTTTTGCAGGGAAATTTTCAAAAAGCGATATGAAACATCAACACTTCAAAAGGTCAGACACCTTGATCCTTATCAACACTGAGACAATACAGTTTGCATCCTTGCATTACATTTTAATGTGTAAATGTCTAATGTGGACTTAAACAACCTTGATAATGTAATACATTACAATATATACAGTATGTTATCAGCCTGGCAAGATTTTATTAAGCATATTAAAATCCTGACAAACTGTATGCCAAACCCTATCAATATGTTGTTTCTTATAAATATTCTGCAATGCTAGATGTTAATGTCTTGTGAACCAGAAGCTCATAAAAGGGCTTATAAAGTTTTACGCCAGCATTAACTAAAGCTAAACAGCTGATTGTGCCAAATTGTTATTGGTAATAAAAACAGGCTTGTGAAGTAAATAGTGTAGTGCGAGTTTACCTAAAAACAAAAAACACAAAATGTGTCAGTTTGGGCTCTGTTCAGCTCATTTCTTGTATACAAGATGAGATCATTGCTCACCGTTTCTGTTTTACTTTCTTACAACCTTTCTCCCCCTCTTCCTTAGTTAAAACATACTGGGCCTGATTTGCCACTGTGGGCAGATTTCCTAGAAAAGGGGCAATTTACTGGTGATTTGCCCACATGGGAAAGTATAGGCCAAAATGTACAGTATATCCATATCCCAACAACCACCACCAAACCCACCCATTTTTTACATTGTTGTGGTGCATTCGTAAGCAACAGTGAAGCAAGCTGATGGCATTCATATCTTCCTGTATTAAGTATCGGGATCTTGCCTGCACAGATGGGATAACTGGAAGAACGCAGGATTCATCGCTATTTAAACAGGATCATCATTTATATTGTTTTTGTAATTGAAAAGCTAGCCCCACCCTCCCTCTAAAAAAAGACTAAAACGTCTTCTCAGCTTCTCAGACACACTTGGTACCACTCACAAGCCTGGCACTCAAAACAAAACAATTTGTGCTAATTACTTTCCATACAAGGCGCAGTCTCCTTGGGTGTACTCCTTGCCTGCCTGCAGAATCTGTCTTTGTCTCATCCCTCTCTCCAGGTGTCATGCGATGGGCTCAGAGCGGTACCCCCCTGACAAACTGGCTGCCGGCAGCTAATGAGGTCACAGCGGATATACAAACCATTGTTCTGCACAGTGCCCTCGATGCAGCTTCAACCAACTGCGTCACATGGTCTCAGCTTGCTAACAAACACTTTAATTCCAGCTTTATTCAACACAGGGCTCAAAGCAGGAGCTCCGAGACCTGCCTAACCAAGCCCTATAATTCATTCAATTTTCTCAATTTACCTTCAGAAGCGTTATATTATGCAGGGGCTACTTTAAACTTGGATGCCACACAGCAGCACAAGCTCGCTCCTACTGTGATCAAACAAAAGAGAACAGCTGAGTTAGCATTTTCATTTTTAAAATATGTGCGTGCGTGTGTGTGCAGGCAGCCTGACAGAATAGATGGTTTTTTGATTACTGTACTGTATATAGTATACAGAATGAAGAAAAGAGAGAGCGAGGGAGAGAGAGAGAGAAATAGAAAGACTAAAAATCAAACCAAACTGTAATGCTTAACACTATGACGTTATTATTATTTATTTATTTATTTATTTATTTATTTTTTAAAAAGCCCTAATGGTAAAATTGTAATAAAACAGGCCACATACTACAGCCGTGGTATATATAATTATATACAGTATATACTGTATATATATGGTATGTGGCCTGTTTTATTACAATTTTACCATTAGGGCTTTTTAAAAAATAAATAAATAAATAAATAAATAAATAATTATATATATATAACACACACGTCCTTGGATATTAACCCCTTGAAATGTAGGGGAGATCTATCTAAAATATCTATTGTGCAAGAGCATGCTTTATAAAACATATGGAATGGACCAAAAATGAGCAAAAAGGTTCAGTGCAGTATTACCTTGCAAGCTAAGCTGTACCTTTTATTGAGCAACTTGAATTGTAAAGTTCTCATGAACCAAGTAGCAGGCTCCCTTCAATGTTTAATGCAAATGGTTAGTTGATGCTTTATGCTGTTGCATTACAAATTCACATTTTACAATGAATAAGCATGTTCAAGGAACATTGTTGTTTTTATCAGTTACTCCTAGTGGTGTAATGACATGCAGAAAAACAGCCCACGCAATAGAAATCATGTCAATTTAATAGCATACAGGATTACAGTTACAAAATGAGGATGATGCGACTACTTTTCTAATAAAAGGTATACCCGTTTCCTGTCTCTTAGGGTACAAAACTGTATCTGGTGAACTTGGGAGAACACTGGAGCTGAACAGTTAGATCACCCAGCTTTGAATAGAGGCTGCCACCCTTCACTCTAGTAAAAATATTTGAAGTGTGTTTTCTTTTACTTTCTGTTGGCATCGATTCTTGAAGCTAGGGCTGAAGCTATTTTGTCTCTGCATATGTATTTTACTGATATTAGAATTGTGGGATAGAGCATGCAAACCTATTAATTTATTTCTATAAAGACGCGCTACTGTTGGCCTGAGGACTCATAAATGTATGTTAAATATACAAATTTGCAAATTGAAATTGCTATCATCTTAATTCTTTCTACATATCTAACATCCACTTATAAAAGCTGCATATTGAAAATGCATGACAGGCATCTAACCAAAACAGTTAATACAGTGTGGCCTTATGTCCTTATTTGGGATTCAGCAAGGCAGTTGCCAATAGGCTAATATATTAATTGCAAGTCACAGCACGGCTTTCTAAGTAATGTGTTTTCCTAATGTATGTGGTCAAAACAGCCCACTAACGTGAGGGGCAACAAAGCAATGATGCATGCATCCCCTACCTCATTTCTATCAGGTTAGCTCACCTTTTGCTGCATGGATAGCACCGTGGATAATACCAGCATGGTTCCAGGTTTATTGGTACCCTGACATTCAGTCTTGTGGGTGGGCATGATCAGCAATTTAAAATAAGAATAAACATGATTTCAAATTCACACTTTATAATGTGTAAATGAAGAAAAATTAAAGTGTAGCTACCAAATCGCTGTGCCTAATCCGATTAGAAACACACCAGTAAACATGCAATTAAGCAATGATGACACAGAAGTGGTGGCTCTATGTTAATTATTTATAGGCGTACATGCGGTGTGCTTGCTGGAGCTTGAATGTTTCTTGCTCATGCCACTACAGAACTGTATGCACAGACCTTCATATTAACAAACAACCTTATATATACACACTAGTCTCTGGTTTTCACCGCTCTAGTACAGATCCTATTACGAACAACATACGTACATTTGCTTCAATGCATGCATGCGTGTATGCGAGTGTCTTGCATGCACATATGCAGCAATAAAGAGTTTACATGCTTCAATCTGCCCCTGAAAAAAAGTCTGTGGATAAGGTTCCAGCGTTGGGCATCAGCCATACAAACTTCACAGCTCACCACTTAGTGTCTTTGTAAGTCAACTTTATTGGAAGCCTTGCAGTACACTTTTTCGACACCTGATCATCAGGGGAAATGTATATTCGTGCCACTGAGCCCTGCCATCAGGATCAATGAAGAAGCCAGTCCAACAGTGTGCTTTGCAGACAGCAACTCTGCCATGCAAACGCCTGTCCCTGCAGTTAACATACAGATGATGGAGGCAGCTCAGCTTCTTAGCAACACTCAACACTACAGCAGGACTGGCCAGGCCAGCTTTCCATGCAGAATCGCTGTTAGATCGACCATGAAACATCTCATTTCATGGGAGGAGGAAATGAATGAACTTTAGTATTTACACCTGCATGGCCATATAAATGCAAGGCTGGCTCTAATCATACCCCTCAAGAAAGAGAAAAGACAAAGCCAATTTCCAAGACACACCGATACTCTTTCGCAGTAACCCATAATGGTTTCCAGTTTAAAGTAATTACAGAAGTCCCCCCCGATTGAGAGGTCGGAAATCAAAATGAAGCAGTAATTATTGTTTTGTTCCCGGATGTAACAACTAAATGAACTATCAAGGGCGAGACAAGTGTGTGATTCACTGGTTATAAACCTTAACCCGTCATCTGAAAACACTGTTGCGTGCAACTTATCAGTGTTTAGTGATCCCTGTAAAACGTACAGCCAAGCAGTGTTCTTTTCCTTCTCTCTTTTCTTTTAAATAACTTGAATGTTGCTGGCTCCTGTGGTTCACGTGGCCACTGATATCACAGCGTAGAAACAGCGGGTGAATTCAGAATGAAACACATACAGTAATGTGCTCTTTTCTCTATTTTTTTCTTCTTTAAAATAAGTGATAGCAACACTGGATTTGTAACAGCAGGATCAGTAAAACACTGGGATTGTGTCTCTTTGCAGCCATGCTATCTCGTCATCTTATTTATCTATATTGGAAACAGTGGGATTACATTTGTATGTGTGGACGATGCAGCTGTGCAGAGCTTGAAATCCTAAATGCCTGTTGTCAGAGAGCCTGCTATTATTAAATACCCCTTTTGTTTCCAGTAAGACAGATTACAGTACGAAGCCACGCATCCAAGTTGTAGCAATCATACGGCACAACTTGGCACCTTCTGTGCTGACTTTGCAATAAACGGATATTACAGACCAGAATGTTGCTGTTAATTTCCCCAGACAGCGAACCAGGACTGTGAAAATGTAATCTTAAAATATATAAATCATGATATTCAACCAAAAATACAAATGATATATATATATATATATATATATATATATATATATATATATATATATATATATATATATATATATATAAAAAGAAAAAGGAAATGTAGGTGTACAAAAATGTGAATAATTGATAATATATATATATATATATATATATATATATATATATATATATATATATATATATATATATATATATATATCAATCAATGATATCAGGATGTTTCAGACTACAAGTCTTTCTTTAGCTGAATGGAAAAAGCAGTGCATAAGCAAGCTGTTGTTATAAACCAGTTGTCTTTCAAAAGAAAAGTTCCGGAGTATGATGACATGATGACTTCAGAATAGAATGTTCATTCCAAGAGGTTCCAAAGTGCCTCATTTGAAAAAGTCACGTTATTTTTGCTTCCTGGCTGCATTGGTCCCTTAGCAGTGATTTACACCCCAAATTGCAATGTCTTCTGCAGTGTGGTCATTTGTGTTAATGGCTGGCAACAGGAGATGTAGAGGTGTTAATTCTTATTATAGTGCAGTTCTATTAAAATAAATGTATATTTTACCTATGAAAATAATATTGAGATTACGAAAGATGATATTACCCAGTAAGCCATCACAGCAGTCAAACGAGTTAAGGGAAAATATATAACTGCAATTGCAGTCTGCTACAAAATTAAAATGAAACTGCTTAGCGTCGCCATAAATATCAATAAATGAACAACTACGAACCCTTGAAGAGATGTTATGGAGCCAAGCTTTAAAAAGTACAAGAATAATTACACTTAATGCACATTTATTGCTCCTTAAGGATCCATTCATTTGCAGAAGGGTTTTGAATCGCTGAATCCGAATGTTCAAATACTTACCCATGTGCAGTTAAATCACATACTTCCAGTTCCCAAGTGGCAGTTTTACTTGATTCATTTGTGATCTATCAGTGTCCTTCATTTTATTTATTTCTTTGTCTATCTAGGAAAAAAAATATCTGTGCACCTACAGTGACTAGAATTTTGATACTGTGCCTGCTTGGCCTGTCATAACAAATGTCCCAATTATTCATGAAATGCTGACTTAACTCGGGATATGCAGATCATTTACGAGCACTGTCACTGCAACACTGTTTAAAACCCTGGGTCTGTATTAACTATGGGGCTTGTCAGATGTTTAGACCACTGGACAAGTGCCAATCAACATTTTTCTGCTGTTACTGGGTCACTAATGTGTGCAGCTGAAACAGATGCTTAAACTGGACGTGCTGTAACTATCGCAGGGCAAAGGCGCTGCAGGAGTCTCTTCAGTAATGAACAGCACCTGACTTATAATGCAGTTATAAAAGCTGCAAATTATACCCCTGCATTCATTCGTTGTGTCATAAGAAAAGGGCATAGAAGAGGAGACGAGAAACGGACGTGGCTTTTTTAAATAAATACTGAAATCTGTGAAAGTGTTTTAGTTTCATGTAAAGCAACCTTGTAACAGCTACTGAATTACGCAATCCTATTATGCAGATAATGTATACAGATGCATTTGAAAATGACTATCCTTCAGGTTACGTCCTTCACTGGATCTAAATGCAGGAACTAAACTTGGTTTTCCCTTTGATCTGAAATGTCACAGCTTTTCAACCTAGTTTTTATATTGTAGAGAGGACAGAACATTATTATTTGCCTGTAAGATACCAAATATTGAAATGCCTTTTGGCAGAGGCATGAATAGTTATAATTATATTGTAATGTCATGATAATTAGCAATTGTTCTGGGTCTGTGAAACTATGTAACTAACATGTAACACCACGGTACATGTTATTACACTGTGACATATGCCCCGTAATTTCACGAGCAACCAAATGCTGTATGTAAGGAAGTTACTATATGACCTGATGGTTAAAGAAAAGGGCTTGTCCCCGGTTCAAATCCCAGCTTACTCATGACTCATTGTGTGTCCCTGAGCAAGTCACTTAACCTCCTTGTGCTCCGTCTTTCGGGTGAGACGTTGTTGTAAGTGACCCTGCAGCTGATGCATAGTTCACACACCCTAATCTCTGTAAGTTGCCTTGGATAAAGGTGTCTGCTAAATAAACTAATAATAATAATAATAATAATAATAATAATAATAATAATAATAATTAGTAGTATGAAGTTAAAGTGAACACTGACAGAATACAGAAAGCATATTATGATTTCCACAGTCTTGGAGACACTCATTCATTTTGAGTGCATTCAATTGCAAATGAGCACAAGCTTACAAACCCCGATGCAGGTGGATTTCCTGGTAGACAGCAAAGAAAGATGCATTTTCATTTCCATCTGTGGTAATTGCTTATTGCATTGCATCTGTGGTAATTGTTTAGTGAACGACCCTCAACTGCTCCAGTGAAGAGCTGTATTCCTAAATGTCTAACTTCAAGCTTGCCCTCTAGCCCTACCCTCAGTGCTACTGTTTTGTCTATGCTGCCAGAGTCTATTCGTTGACATTTGTATAAAAGGTGGCATTTTAATAAGAGCCTCAAATTAGAGATGAGTGCATGCAAGCCTGTGTGCATAACTTTGAATTTTTAGCCAGGCTACGTTATTATTGAAACATCTTCAGACTGTGTTCAATATTAACATTGTTGTTAATTCATTCTGCAGTGTAGCTTTCAAAGGAAATTACACGGAATCTCAACCAAGGGCCACTTAGAGCTACCTCTCAGATGGGCACATACTGTTTCATGTTCAAATACCATGTGAAAAAAAAGACCTTAAGTTCCTGTTTTGTTTACTAGTCTCTAACAAAGCGTGCAGATGATATGCATAACCTCCGACTGCTGCAGGAGGCAGCAAGAGTGTGCCTGTGTCCGAGTGACTGGGTGTAGCAATGCTGGTCTACTAATTGATTTAATTATGTAGAAGGTAAGAACACATATTAAGAAAAAAATAGTACTCTACATTATTTCATGGTCATACCTGTAGCTAGTTTACCAGCCTAACAATGCTTCAGTACTCCAAATCCCCAACATTCAAATTTTAATTGAAGTAGATAAAGATTAAGGGGCTTTGCAGCAGCTGGCTCTGGGAATAAGGCCTTGGCAATCTTAGTAAATCATCTTTTATCTTGCTAATGCAGGAATGATTCTACTGCTTCAACCACTTGTAAAATCTGAAACTTTTAAAAGAGGAGCCAAAATATACCAGGAGCCATAAAAACACTCATCAAGCTAGTAGGGCCATTGTCAAATTTCCTTTGTGTGAACGGTAAAAAAAACAACAGGAGTGCTGCATATTAATACAATCTGTGAAAAAAAAAAACACAGCTGTGAAGTTGACATTTTAGCACAGCTGGTTGGTTCAGCCAACGTCTAAGAGGGTTAAAGCTCATTTAAAAGCACTTGCCTATGCCGTACTCTCAATTATTCACAGTAATTACCAGACAGGTTTCCATATTCTTCAATAGCTCAGTGTTTATTGATTTACATTCACCAACTCCCTCTGTTTTTTACAAGACTTCAATGTTTAAAGCTGTTTATATTCCTGTTTCTTTTAAGAGGATTTAAGGTTTCTACAGAAATATGGGACAAGTATCAATTCTTTTGCATCTGTAAACCTTGTACAGTCGTCTATGCGTATAGGAACACCTCCTAAGAGAACACTTTGGCTTAGGGAACAACCTTGTGGTGAAATAGAATTCTCCCATTGTAAGTGCTCTGCCTAAAGGAACAGGAACTTTGCTTAAAAGAACACCTTTTTTTTACACCAATAGCGATTTGTTGCTAACCAATTCAAAACTGAAACAGTACTGTTATGTAACCTGATAACGCACCATTATCAAACTCAAATTCAAATGGTTTATTCAATCTTTTCAAAACTGACCTGTCATCGCGAGAGTAATCAAGAGCAGCTGCTGCCTTTTTTTAATGCGTGTAGGGGTGCTGTGTTAATAACCATTGTGTTAAAATGAATTCTCATATTCATAATTACTGTTCGAGTCGCTGCTGCATTTTTACCGCATGTAGGGGTGCTTAATTAAATTTAGTTTGTCAGTTTGTTTATTATTATAGTTTATTAACATACGCTTGCCTATTGCTTTTCTCTTACATATTCTGTTAATTTCATATGTTGATGCACGTGTATCAAAACACAAGTAATAAAAGCATTTGAATGTATTGATGCATATCATGCTTAGCCTTGGCATATTGTGTCCGGTGGTCTACTCTGTCTTAGAGAACACATCAGCTAAGAGAACACTTTGCTTGCTTCTCGAGGGGCGTTCTCTTACCCAGAGACTACTGTACTAAATATTTCTTTGTAACTTGGGGGGGGGGTAGCTAAAATACATAAAACATGATCTATAAAACTTTATAGTTTGCTATATTCCCCGCATTGCAGTAAACAGAACACAGGTCTGCTCTGGGGACAACACTACATACCCTGGCACAACTACAGAAGCCAGACATTTGTATCAGTGTAACATATTTTGTATGGGAGGACAGGCTGTTGTTCTGTGCTGAAGTTGTGTATTTAAAGTGGGAGCCTTACTGTATTTGCCATCCCTTTACTGTGGCTGCGGCATGCTGAGCCTTACGGTTTCTCATTAAATCAGTGACAGTTCCTGGAGAGTTGATCTAGTGTACCACCCCTGCTTTGCACACGAGGGGAACGTCCGCCCCTCCTTTTCCATTAGGTACCCATGAGTAACACCAGCCATGTAAAAACCTTGCAAGCCCCCCACCCTCCCTCCCTCCCTCCCTATAACTGGGGCTTTTCTCTGCGATTCATTACAATCAAGAGAGACTCTCCCGGGAGCGGTTTATTGAGTTCTCCATAACAGAATTGTATTTCTTCAAAGCTTTCATTAGAGGCTCTGCTGTGTTCAAGTAACCCTAATCACTTTAACAGGGTCCTTTCATTTCCAAGTCTTCCAGCCTCTGTCCCTTTTTACCACCCATCTGCAAGACGCACACAGCATACAGGGAGGCAACCCAGAAATAGTTCTATTCTCCGAGGGCTCTGTTGATGTGGCTGCTAGAGGAGTGATAACTAAGGATATAAAATCCATGTACTTATCACTTATTAGCATTAAGCAGCAGTATCACTGGTTTCCTTTCTATTGTGCTGAACATTTTTGAGTTCTTTACTTGCTGTATGCATGACTTACTGCAGCATAACATGGTGAAATTCGTGACAAATTGCTACCTGAAAGCAACAGTTTAAACATAAAGGGGGACCCTGATATTAGATAGCTTTACTGTCTGGTCAACGACCACACATGTAATGCCCTGTAATTATTATCATTAGAAAACCTTTAAATGGAACCTCCTGATTCGTGGATGAAAGTTCTGTGGCTTTTAATGTACAAGAAATAAACAATGAACAATACAGGGATGACCAGTGATAATGCTGGTAGTGTTAAAAGGGGGCTGCTGTGTGTACTTGCTGTTGTCGAAGGATGTAACTGGGAGCTCCTTTTAGAATTTGTTAAGTATTATTTTTGTTAGCACATGCTCCATGGTTTTATAGTAATCACAGCTGAAGCGCTTACTTTGAAAATCTTTCATTCATTTCACAAATAACTATGTGTCACTTACTGCCTTCAAAATGGATAAAGAACTTTAACAATACTGAGAGGTTTTTTTTTCATTTGGAATATACCTTTGAGATACTAGTCTGCTTGCCTGTATCCCACTAATGAAGCCTGCTACAGTCCCAACAACCACCACCATAAGCAGGGTGCATTGGTCAAAAGTTTAACATTAAGAACTGTGTCTGAATACCTTGTTAAACAAAACTTGAGAAATGTGCACATTTGGGAAAGTCTATTCTAACAGATCAACATAGAAGGGGCCTGACTGAGCTCCTTCAGGTATGTGTGAAATTATGTTTAACAAAGTACAAATCGATACAAGTAGCAACATTTGAGACGTGGGGCTGATAAATGAGAGTTAATAACATGTAATATAGAATACAAAGGTGGAAAACCCATGTGTCGGTTATATGTAGCATCTTATAATATAATCAGCCTGGTACAGAGCTGACCCACAGCTACATGAGAGTGATGGAGTAATGACAGGTGAATAAACAGGTGCTGACTGGATTGCATCACAACAACATGGTGTCTCCATGGAAGAAGTCTGATACAGTCTATGCAATTACCTCTTGTAATGTTTTTGTTAGTTGTTTCCAATCAATAAAAAATTGTCTTCTGTAAAAGTAAAAAAAATAACTTTCACTTCCACTGGCACAGTGATTCCTCTAAAGTTATTCTAGTGGACCTCTGATCAATAAAGCCTATGTACCTCAATGTAATCCCTGGAGTGAAAGAGTCCTAGCTTTAATTGATCTCCCTCCCCTTGCTAATCCAACCAGTGTGAACGAGAAAGTATATTGGGCAAGGGTTGCATCCACGATTGAGCGAGAAACTGCGTGCGATTACAGAATCAGCCCTGACAAGCCGGGGTAGGGCTGCAGAATCAAGGCTTTGATCCTTAGTACAAATCAGTCGAAAATCAGCCTCTGCTTCTTTTTCATTCAGTTCCATAAAGGAGTTCTCACTTTCTTGTAGGAGTTCCACTGTGCTGATCTTTAGTGGCAGACAACCAAAGACAATGCACATGAAAGAGGCAGGTGTGCCATAAAGCATGTGATCACAGCTTGTCAAGAATGCAGTGGAACAATCAAAGCAAGAAGAGAAGTTGCAAGAACTTGTTTGATTAATGGCTCTTGAGCCCACATTATCACAATAACTCTCATCATAAATATAAATATTGTTTTCACTTGCTCCCAAGTTAGTGGTTCTTTCTGTCTCAAGTATTATTATTTTTTTTCCTGATACATTACTTATAAAACAAATAAGAAAACCTACCGCTGCAAGGATAATAAATTGGGTAGAAACCAGATGACAGGTCAGCCTTATATGAAAGCTAGCGGCCAGAGCAGAGTGGCTATACCTGGAGATAAATACACACCTTCTTATTCAGGCTGGTTTTATGACCTCTCCTGTATAATCTCTATTGGATCTTAGAACTTATTTTAAAGCATTACCCTTTTTAACCTTTCTGCTAAGAATTCAGGCAATGTACTTTACCACTCCAGCTGCTGCATAAACCAAGATAGTCAGTTTTGCACACTTCTCTTAACATGGGTATTATTTCAGGCGCCCATACAGACAGCAATGTGATTTAGGACTAAAGATACCATCTACTCCATTCAAAGAGAATAAATGGGGACTTCTTTAGTCTCACTTGGTCATTATTTAAACAACGGCATCTTTTTATGGAAGAACAAAGACAACAATTGGTCAAGGCCAAATCTATACCGACAAGCAAAACCAAAATATAGAAACCTTGGCTTGGTGATGCTGAGGCTCATTAATTAAGGTTGCATTTTAAACAAATGGAATTATCCATTTTGAGTAGCAGAGAGCCAGACTTGGCAATGGAAAAGCAATTTAACTTCAGATTGTAGCAATATTCATAAAAGAATAATCACATTAAGGACACTTAATAATTTAAAATGCAATAAAAACAACTTCAGAAAGCAAGGACATTTGATTTTTTTGTAATGACACATGCAAGGCTACACAAAAAACATAATACACGCAATAAGTCTGAATTAAACACAGCACACTAAAACATCTGCCTTTTTACGAATCTCTTATTCATTTAAACCCCCAGAAATATGGTATCTATGTGATTCATAAAACTGAAGATACAAAATGTTATGAAAATGAAAAGCGATTCCTTTGCTAAATTAATTCAGGCATAAACAAATTAAAATTAGCACCAAGAACAATCGAAATGCTTTAAAAAAAAAAAATTTTAAAAGCTGGTCGTGCTTTCTTGATAGGTTCACATAAAGACAGCCTAATGCCCGTTGGCCTACTGTGCCGAAGCAGACGTTTTAACGCCTTCATCAGTTTTATGATAGTTTATTATACTTTTACCTCTGAAATCCACAGTACGTGTCAGGCATATCAAATACAACAAACTGTGAAAATAAGTCAATCTGAACTCTATTGGAACTGGCAGAATTCTAAATTCCGGCTTTTCGGCCCCTGCCGTATGTCCATGTGTCTGCGTGTGTGTGTGTGTGTGAATGTGGTCACGGAAATTAAAATAATCTGACTCCACGATTTGCCTAAAAGCTTACAGTCTTCCACTGAGTGATTCTAAGCACGCAGCTTTTGGACACTTGCAATCATCCATCCCCACTTCCAACAATCAAACAGCACCACTGGCCAACGTCTGCAGCTGCAGCCTGGCTGGGGTCCACAGATACACTACCATGGTGACATCAAAATGGGCACTAATAGAGAAGAGTGTGTTTATCTACTGTATGTACTGGTTAGGGACATACAAAACAATCACAGTGGCGCTTTAAAAACTGACGTGTGTTTAATAAACATTAGATCAAAACTGCTGATTTTTTAAATAATAATACAAAAAGGTGACAGAGTATGTATTACGAGATGAGCCATTGTATAGTAAGAATAATTAATGAGTGATGGTTTATTAAAAAATCCTTGCGTTCATAAGCTTTCTTGGAAGGGGTTGAGAGTGATGTAGCATCTTGTTCACACACACCTTCCAAGACAGAAAATGGAATGCAGTTACACTGTATAAATGTTAACAATTAAAGCAATATTTTTATTACAACAAACACAAAATAATAATAATTTAGAGCCAAGCAGTCTGATAAATACATACACAACCTGTAGGGCCAAACTGTCAAGGCCACGGTTTCCTTATTGTTATATTTAAACAAAACAAAAATGTCTGTAACTATAGACAACCAACTCAAAATGAAGTGCATTGTTCATTGATTGTTTTGTGACATATGCCTGACCATTTGTTTTTCTTAATGCGATAGAATGCTGCAATATATCTCGAGATAAAAACAACAAACCAACCAAAACAAAAACCTATTGATCATGAATTGTACATTAAAGCAGAAGGCAGAACAAGCACAGTATTTCCTCCTTTAAAAAATTACACAATGCTCATAATGTATACACTGTTAATTTCCTGGGTTGATGAGCCAACATTCTCAACAATGCTGGAGTTAGAATCAAATTGTCTGTTCGCCTGAATTTAATCAAGTGACGCGCAACCTGCAACGTCAGTGCACTGGCCCCAATCTGAAAACAGCATCCTTTCCCATTCCTTTCTGTCCCATGTTAACACAGTGAGAAAACAGCACACCATTATGTCTCAGCATTATTTCCACAGGAAGGGTCTCTTAAAAGTTCCCTCGCTGAGTAAATACAATATGTATTGTGCTGAGCTGCTTGAAATAAAACAGCGCACCTACCATGACAGGCGGGAGTGTTTTATCATCTCGCCTGGAAGAGATTTAGATTGTCTGGACTAAAGCGTCCTGCAAGGTCAAACCCCCAGCAATCACCAGAAAAAAAAATAAAGTTTGCATCGTAAATTAGGCCAATCCCCAACCTAAATGTAACAATTAATTGAGTAATCCTAGTTAACAAAAAATTGCCCCAGGTGCCATGTCTGGCTTTTGAACAAAAGTGAATCGCACTGCAGACAATATTGATCCAACAGAGTGAGGGAGAGTGACCACAAGCTGCAAATTGAAACAGGTAGACAAATGAAAGTCCACAGAGACCTGACTCTGTAACCAGTATTGTAACTAGTGCAACATTACAGAGATTGAATTAGAGATATACTATATACTTCATCCACCACTGGACAAAATACAGCAATACATTAAAGGTAAATACTGTATTAAGCTGGTAGAAAAAGAAGGTGGTTTCTTGAAGAAGGGGGATAATACCTGTGAAGAGAGAGAGAGAGAGAGAGAGAGAGAGAGAGAGAGAGAGAGAGAGAGAGAGAGAGAGAGAGAGCTCTACAGTAATTGAATAGACCTCAGAAAGAGATTGACAAATAGGTGAAATTTGTTATTGTCTTCCAGCAGGAAACATTGAATGCACAAAAGTTCAGCAGCATAAGATACCAATAACTGGTCAGTTTCACCAACACTTTGCAGTTGTGAATAACCCTCTCCTTAAAGCTAGTCAATGATTTCCAAATGATCCGTTGAGCACAATGAATCTCTCCTCTCAGTTGCTTCCATTCTAAATCCTTGCAGACAGCTGTGACCCTGGTGGCAAAATCCAGTACCTTGACTCATTCTGCCTAATAGGTAGGGAAATTACATGTAACCCGTAGGTCTGTAACTGACAAAAAAAAAATCTGTAATCGGTTCCCTGAATACAGGTGACCTCCACATGCCGTGGGAAATTGTGTTTCTTTTTACGTTGGAGTAGACGAAGTAAGGGAGATCAACTCACTGAAGACGCTATGAATGGCACCACTGGTATGTTACTATGATGCTTTTCAACTACAATAGATTGTGTCTGTGGTTTGGCATTTGCTGCATAATCCTTTAATAGGAATACCACTAAATATAGTCATCAATATCTTTCTCCCCTCATGAACGGGCTTTAAATGCCCACACCCACACAATACGTTTTATACCCTTCAGTGGGAAGAGAGATACCAATGGATGTACCTCATTGGGATTAAAAACAGCCCTAAACCACAGGAAAGCCTTTGCTTTCAGTTTTATAAAAGCACCTTTATACAGAAACACCCACAGCTGAATGCAAACATATAGATGATCCAAAACTTGTTTTATTCAGGAGTCTCCTCTTTGTTTTCACAGTATTTTGCTCGAAGGTGTAGTACAGTCTTGCTAGCTTTCTTTAGACCCTTGAGCATTCTTCTCTTATAATGTTGTAAAAAAGCTTGGTTTTTGAATTTGCTAAATATATTAGCCTCGCGCTCTATTCTTGTGCTAGGTAGCCAACTGAACTGCATATAATGCGACACCAGGTATCGTTTATCAAAGGAGATTAGTATGGAATTGGAATGGCCAAATCCAATAGGACAAACCTAGAGCATCACAGTGTTTTCTGATGCGTCCTGTATTGGCCCATTAGTGTTGCTAGTGGGTTAAATGTTTCAGTATAAAGATGATACAGAATCATACTGCATCAGCCAAGGTAAGTATAAAGAGATTATGTTATACTTGTTTCTGTTTATTTGTTTGGCCATCGCGCCTTTTTGTGAAGCTGAACGCTACTGCGGTCAGCGTATTTAATAAATAATAATACAAAACAAAAGATTTAAACAAATAACAAAACACAAAACAAAAAGGCGCGATGGCCAAACAAATAAACAGAAACAAGTATATTTTAAATATAGCAATTGTTTTGCTTTCTTTTGCTTTCGCTCGCTCTCCCATGTTTTCCCGTACTCCCCTCTGTACACTCTCTCCCGCAACACGGACAGCTGCAGGTTCTTATACTCTGGCCGAGGGGTTAACTAGCTGTTAATTATCTTATTACCCCACGGCCACAGTCTGCACGCGTTTGGTAAGGATGCGTGACTGTCAGCTAGTTAAATAATCAGTAGCTGATCCGTCACACATCCTCACAGGGTTTTTAAATATACAAACACATAAAGAAATACGCGGCGCTGTTATCCGCGCCGCAAACAATAATATAAATAATAAATAAATACATAGGGGCGGGACACTCCGCCACAGGAGTATACCAACTAGGATGTTTGTACTCATTTAACATTTAATTGCACACATAGACTTTTTGGGATCACTGAAGCAAGCTTGTGAGCACAGTGTTCCTTAATGTGGTTCAGGGTAAAAATGTGGATGGCAGCCGGTGATTACAAGAACTGTGCTTGGGAATATCTTCTGCTTCCCACCCAGAGTTGGCAAGAAAAAAAGGGGAGGGTGGTTGGGGGGGTGGTAAGGAAAGAGCCCCAGGAACACAATGCTCCCAAGTTCTAGCAATTTTCGTTTCTTTAATTACAAACTACGCTGGGAGCACATTAATTAATTTAGGTTAATCATGTAGCGATACGCTCCTGTCCTTTAGATTTGCAGAAGAATGCCTGAAGGAATGTTATCTACCTCTTTTGTGTGAGTGTGTGCTTACTAGTTAAACACTTCTACAATAATTCTTTTACTATACTGTAATAAAAACTACAAAATAGGAAACTGCATTTTCATTTAAAGTAAATTCATATTGTTAAAAAAAAAACAAAACATGTGTTTCTTCCAAAAGGACAGCATGTGTCAGTACAGCTCTTGAGGAAAGTGCTTCATGATAGTCCTAATCCATGTTTAAAGCAGCAAGGTGTTAAAGCAAAGCATGCAATACCACTGCAAAGCATTTACCTCGCAAAATGTTTCTTAGACACGATTACAGGACGGACCAGGGCATTGAGCCTAAAAAACAACAACAAGAAAAAAACCTTCCTCAGGCTACCCCAGCAGGGAACAAGAGCACATTTAGTCTATGTTACAGATCAAGAAGCAAAAGAAATAACAAAATAGTAGTATTTTTTTCAAATGACTACCTTTAAGGCTGCCACACACCAGATGCGATGCGATTTTTCATAGGGTGACAAGATACTTTGGTAGCGATATGACCACACACCAGAAGCGATGCAACAGGTTTGAAAACTGCGAGAACTATACAACTATTAAAAACTGCTATTCACAAAACTGATCTAGACTGGTATATATTCGTCAACATGATGTGGAAATTATGAGTGTCTTCTTGGGTGGTATTTCATATTACTATATGGTCAAACAGTCACAGTCCATGGAGACACATTTGGCCGCAACACATCCTTTTAACTCAAAACCTGACCACTGCTATTTCATATTAAAAAATGCATTAGTTTTATTTGTTAAAACATTTTAAAACAAAACAAACAAACAGAGCAACGCGTTTCAATACTCAGCGTGTCTTCATCACGTCCACAGTCAGACTTCGACTGGTAAACTGCAAGGTCAGTGTGCCTAATTCAGAAGTGTTCGTAACTCCATACAGACTTTTTTCAAATTTTATATATATATATATATATATATATATATATATATATATATTATTTTATTAGATAGACAGATAGATAGATAGATATAGTGAATGACATCATGTGGTTACCATAGCACCAAAAGCCTATAAATCCTCCACTGTTTGTTTTCAAACACGCTTTCCCTTGACAAAGGTATTTTAAACAAACTGCAACATTGGGAAGTTGTCTCTTTGAGGAAAAACTATATATATTTAATTTGTAGCACTGGAACGCATTGAGAAATAAAAACCCTTACAATAGTCTTAATGCCAAGTCATTCAGCCGCATGAGTTTCCAATTTTACAGCACTGTTTTGATACCTGGTAGTCTTGAAGTTAATCACAAAAATCTCTCTCAAGCACTGGACACAGTACAAAAAAAAAAAAAAGCCAGATCAAAACATTTGTCTCTTGGATAGTTTGCCAGCAAAGGGAATGCCGTAGAAACCATTAATGCTTTCCAACTAGTCCTGACAAAGTCTTCAAAAAGCTCTGCTACCGCTGATTAAAAAAAATACCTCAATTGAGAAGTGCTTTTTAATGCTATTCTGTCACTTGAAACATGGAATCAGGATCTCTGTGAGGCTATGCTTTTTTATCACATGGAAAATCCTATCTGGTTAGTCTGTCATATGTAAAGGAAAAGTCACTTATAAACAGACTTACCTGTACCTTTTCAAAATATTTCATTTAAATTCAACCCTTTTCAGTCAGAATGGAAAGACCCTGAGCCAATGAGAAGGCACAATTCCATTGTAGACCAATCAGTTCAAGCTATAGGTGGGTGGGAAGGTACTAATTGTTCACTGATGTCAACAGAATGAAGGCGTATTGTGTCTTGCAGAGTACTAAGCTGAACAGTATCAGACAGCAAAGGCCAACATAATTGCCGAAAAAAAAGGCTTGAAATAAGCAAACAATCATCATCTAGTAACTTGAAGTGTTCTGTAGGATTAAATTAGGGTAGATCTCTAAAAACAACTATCTTAGCAAGCCAAGAAGATCCGTGTAAGTTTAATGAAAGCCCTCGGATTCCTCCCAGTATTATTTATGTCAATGGCCTGCACGTAGGTTTAATGAAAACCCTCGGATTCCTCCCAGTATTCGTTTATGTCACTGCCCTGACAACACAAATAGTTGCACCATTTTTAACCCTCTTATCCTGGACCTATGGTTGTAGTTGTTTTTATATATTTACTCTTTTGTATTCCAGATACAAGACGAACATCATCTTTTGTTAGAGTGGAACCACTGTACCAAACAGGAAATCACACAAGACAAAGCGGAAAGGCCAGTACTAGGAACAGAGTTGTACAGGGCGATTAGAAAGTGTTTAGCATGGTGCGTTGATGTGGTAAACTTACTTTCAAACCACTCTGTAAATCAGATAACAGCAACTGCAAACACACAAACATTGCACTAGGACAGCCTTTCTTTGAAGATGGCACCTTTGTTACACTGTCATCAATATCAGGCTAACGACTGTCTTTGATCAAATGTTACGCTCACGTGGGATGGCCCTAGACAGTCAATGAATACACCAACCCCTGCTACAAAAATGTCCTATAACTTCAACAAGACCCAACGCTATAGGAATTACCAGGCCTGGTTATGCATGTGAAGCCAAGAGATCAATCTTGAATGCATTACTTACTTAGTGGTCTGCAATCTTTTCCAATTGCCTTCGTGTCTCTATACACAACCGTTATTCATACTTGGGGCACCATTTTGAAATACTCAGTGGCACAATACAAGGAATGGATCATAAATCATTATATAAATATATCCATATTACTCCAAAACCATAGCACAATGCTTAGGGATGTGTAAAGGCAAATATTATATCATTCACTGTAACCGCTGAACAAAAGAAATGTAGTCTTGGAGCAGAGACTAAAGCAGTTGCTTTCTTTGGGAAGGGGAGGCAAAACAAAGGAGCACTGTCCTCAAAGGAGTGATAAAATAATCGCTTCTTCTACTAAAAAAAAAATAATAATGTGCAAAGCAGAGCCAAGAAGAAAGGCTTTAGTGCGCTCAGCAAATCTCTCAGGAGAAAGACTAAGGCATATGATCCACTTTCTTCAGTTAATGATCCCAGTGATCCAACACAGCTTCCAAACTGTAGGGTCTGATAATGACCCTCTAATCTCACTCTGAAGGTTACATTCAGTGCACCTTTACTTCAATTCATTTGAAATTTCTATGCAGTAAGAGGCGTTTTCTCATTATCAGCACTGCATGACAGGTGTGCAGTACAGGGTTTTATGTTTTTACTATGAGTTTAGTCACTCACAAAACACCAGTTTGCAATTCCCAGAACACATATATATATATATATATATATATATATATATATATATATATATATATATATATATATACATATATATATCTACTAAGTCAGAAGAATATTTTCAAACTCCTTCAAGGAAACAGTAAGCAATTCAAATACCATATAACAGGAAATTTTGGCTGGTATTAAATTTGGCGAATTTGCTACCTTGGGGGATTGACTGCTTGAATTGCCGTTTTTCGCTTAGCACATTCACAAAGAAATGCCACAGTTTTGCACTTATACTTTAATTTCCAAAACATTCAAATACATGTTTACTTAATGAAATCTGTCTTCTAAAACAGCGTCTCATTTACAGTAACTCATTACAATGTCGCTGCAGCAACTTGAAGAACAAAGGCCTTCTAAAAATGAGTTACAACATTATTGTTATATTAATATTATTATTATTTGTTTATTTAGCAGACGCCTTTATTTTAGATGTATGTAAATACCATCAGGTAGGGCTAGCGCTTAATTTGAAATTCAGCACAGTTTGAAGACGACTTAACTTCCAACAGTGCTTAGCCTGCCAAAAAAAAAAAAGGTAGAAAAGCTCGCTTCTTTTGAAATAGGAAGTAAAATTGTAATTTCCTCTTCATGTTCTGTATCAGAACTGTGCACGGTTCCCTCACACATTTGAAAGAAAGTTTCATGAAAAGGCTTGCCGAATGAAGGGGTCAGTATCAAACTGCAATAACTGAGCTTATCAAAATACTGCCACTATAATCCATTTTCCGGCTTCGAAAATCACATCAGCCTGGAGAGAGGTGAGCGCCTTATGAACAACCGGTCCAATGGGAAGGAAAAAGGGTCTGGATTAGGGAGGAAAATACACTGAGGCACAAACAAACTGCTGGCTGCACAGAACTCAGGCAAGCCCTAAAGGACTAGGTGCAAGCTCCCTCGCTATCTTGCTTTGTTAATATTAGGGCTCCTAACTTCATTCTAGAGACCGTTGAGCTATGGCTTGCAGTTATAGAGAAACACATTGACCTCTGAACCTTTCTTTGCCACCAGATACAATTTTAAGATTCTGAGAAATCGGATTTGGAATCTCAATTCTCTATGCTGCTTCTGCACTTTCTTATTCTTGGTCATTAGGCCTACCATATAACATGATAGTATTGTTCATTCTCTCATCATAAAAACAAGTAGTGTGTGTGTGTGTGGGGGTCTGTGATACTGAAAGCATTACATGCCAATTAATTGCCATTATGTGAGTGCCTGAAAACATTCAGTTTTTAACCCTGCCTCCAGCATTTAAACATCGTTGTGGAAAGACATGGGTTGTAAAGCTAGGTGCTCGCCATTAGCAGATCCAGACTGTCGGATGTGATGGTTTTTGCCTCACCTCAGTACGTCTGTGTCTTGGGAGCTGTGTACCGAACAGGCTTGAGATAAAACTTGAGGCTATTGACTAGTCCTCTAAACTGTATCACTGGAAGAGAAAAAAGGAAACTCACTGCCACAAACAATTTCTTAAATGTATTGTGACAGTGAATTTAACCACCATTATCTCAGAGAAACTGCAATTCAAATCGATTTGCCCAATACAAAACTACTGTTTAGGATTGTCCAGAATGGCAGCTCAAGCAGACAGTGCACTGGTTCTCCTGAGGCTAAAAGCAACACAAACTTTTTATAATAAAAACCCTTACTAGCATGAAATTAACAAGCATTTACTCTGAATTCAATTTTAAAAAATTAATAAATGACACATGATACACAGAGTTGGGCACATTACTGAAAAAAAGTTACTTAGTACTCGTTATTCGTTTCTTTAGAAAAAGGTAATATAATGTCCTTACTTATCACTTACTAAAACAAAGTAGTGTTATATTTCTTTCTCTTGAGAAAGATGATTTTATATGAAGCAAAGTGAAACAAACTCAATTCCAGAATTATACAGCAGCTGTATTCCCACAGGAAGACTACAGTTCCTAACCCTGGAAGCATTACAGCCTGCCCAGGGAATACTTTACAATTTTCTCGGGAATACAGTTTTCTTGGGGCAAGCATGTTTGAGAGCACTTGAGAAAGCTACTGTTTCCGCTCTCCGCTAGGGTTTCTGGGTTTGTCATCCATGGGGGCAAAGCTTTTATATGTCCTTTGTGTTTAAGGCTCGGTTTCCAAGATAGTGAATATCTGATTTCTAACATTTGCTGTAGTTGAAGAATAGCTGGTGACAGTGTCGATAAGACACTAAGGCTCCGATTTAAAACCTGCAGTCATGCTGTGAAGCAACTTTACTCATTCAAAACAGACAGAGAAGAAGTTAGAAAAAGCATTTTTAAAATGATATGCATACACCCCAGTACATATAGCCTCCAATCTCCTTCACTGCAGAGTGCTTGGGCTCGGCTATGATTTTTAACCTACTGCACTCACCAAATGGCTAGCAGATCTAGTCAAATATCTTATTAAAATTACAAATATCTTATTAAAATTACATCACATAGCATTCACTTAAATTTCCTTATTACTGCCATACTTTCAGCACCCGTATTTCTCAAAGATAAATACCCTACTCTTGGTTTCCATGGTTCCACTGCCGTCATGCACTTTAGATGTGATCTCCAAGGCCTGAGGGCGTGGATGTGCCTGTAGGCAAGCATGTTTACTCAATGCGGATGAACAGCAGACTACCATAACAAAAGATATGGTACTCCTTCTCAGTTCTACCAGACACCAGACTATTTTGATCCCTACTGCTCCTATTGCATATTCAAGACCAGCCTTTTTGTTAAGGTTGGTTAAAACTGCTGTGAGCCCATGAAAGCTCGATATTGGACTAAATGCAGCAACACATTCATGTTCACACATTCTGGTTCACAGTCTGCAGTGTGCCGGCTTCTTTGCATTCTAAATATTTAGCACTCATTGATAAGAACACAATACGAATGAAATGTTTCTATTTAAGTTTTCCAATCCAATTATTATATACAAATGAATATTTATTAAACCGATAAAGAACTTTGAATACTGTGAATTTAGCGATTTGAAAAGACGAGAGACAACGGCATTGGCTAGGAGAACATTCTCATCCTAGGCTTTATTTAGAGACTGCCTATTGTGCCAAACTGTGTGGTCTACTGGGGGCCAGGTTGACACCAATCGTGGATTTGAACCCGGGATTCCAGAGGTGACAGGCTTGTGATGTAGCTGGCTGCATCGCATAGCCCTAACCTAGCACTTTTTCAAACAGAAGTAGGGGAATAAGATGCAAATCAATAGAAGTTTCACAATTGGCTTGTATTGGCAGGCATGGTGCCAAATTGGTAGCTGGATATTGATTGTAAACCTTGTGGTATTGGCTGTGCCTGCTGTAAAATCAATTTTCTGTGTACTAGACCTTTACTTCAGAAAAGAATACAAAGCAAGCAAAAGAAAGCAGCCATTAATAATCTAAGGGAAGGTATATTCATATGAACTAACAGGTAAAATATGATTCAGGAAAACTTGAACAATAAAGCATCATGCATTTACAGGCAGTTATATAAACACTAAGGGTTGAATATCACATAGCTTAGTATTTTGCTTAAAAATATCGTAAATATTAAAAAAACTATTCAAAATATATCCAAATGTAATACCCGCACAAATGCCCAAAACTAGCCCAAAAAATAGGCCCGCCCAAAGCCATTTTTTCACGCACAATACAAAAAATTCAAGCCCAATTGGGGGTGAACCCGCCCAATCTGGCAACACTGTTTACAGGTGTGACATTCAACTGTATGCAGATCGTACCAGTATTTGGGTTTCATTTCATATCTGTCATAGAAAGAAAGTGCAGGTGGTTAAAGAGGACAGGAAATAGGATGGATGCCAAAATCTACCCATCTACTAAGGGTAGCTATTAAATTACTTTTTGACTTTTGACAACCTTGTACACTGTAATATGCCCATATGTCTCTGTACAGTATATAGACATGTGGTGATTATGAGATACTAAAGGAAATGTGATCAGCACTAAAAATAGCCAAGTACAAATAGTTTTGAAGAACAAATTGCATCCTCATTGGTTTTCATATTTTCAATAGATATTTTAGACACCAATCACATATACTTTCAGGATCACACAAGAATGACTCTACATTGAAACATACCTGTATCTATCTGTAAAAAATCAAACAAAAATTATATATATTATATATATATATATATATATATATATATATATATATATATATATATATATATATATTAGGAGTGGGTAGTGGGACAGGATCGGTATTGCAACACTGAAGACAATGTTGTGATACATATTGGAATTCAACGCTGAATGGAATTTAAAATATTAGAATGTAATATGACAAATTAAACTCTCATATGAAATGTCCAGGAAGTCAGTTTTGTTGCATCCTCTGAAGTATGTGCATGTGCTCTCAATCAAATGTAATTTTTATTATAAATAATATATTTATTTTCATTTCATATTAAACGTGTTTTTCAAAAGTGCATCCTATGACTGTGGCCATAAACACGGGTTTAAAGCTGCTTTATATATCGGTCAGTGCAGAGACCCGGGTTCGGAATAAACGACTGACCTTTTATATATTACAAAAGCATAAATAAAAGTGCTACACATTTACTTAAAATAAAAAAAATACAGGTAAGTAATGCTCTAAACTATCTATTTATACTTTGCTTGCTTTTTTCTCACAATGTACAATACCAGAACAGCTGGGTTTTTTTTTGGTTTTTTTTATCTGATGAGATCAAATGCTGTAGGTCCAGGGAAAAAAAGATATTCAGAATATAGTGTTAAATTACATGGTCCAGAACTGTTGGCAGATAGTCTTTAAAAAAAATAACCGAGCGTTTGTGTAATTGGTAATTTTATTGGATACAGAGCTCCAGATTAAGGATGTGATGTACTATACAGGACGTTGTGATGATTGAAGTTCTGCGCTGGAGATCGCCTCATAAATCGAAAGGAATAAAAAAAAAAACATGCATGATAAAAACAGTCAAAAACGATGCCACTAAATGCTTTCAAAACAAGCCAAACTTGGCTGGAAAACCACCATCTGGCATATATATATATATATATATATATATATATATATATATATATAAATCATACACACGCACACTGTATACTATTCTCTATGTCTGACAAACAACTTAACTCTGATAGAGGACAGCTAAATTTCTTGTCAAATACACTACTTTTTGACCTGTAAAATACTGCATTATGTCCATTAGAAAAAAAAAAATCCCCACAGGACATTTTCTGACTATTCCCACATTAAGCCGTGTGTGTCTGTTTCCATCAAAATCACACAGACTACTCACAGGGAAACAACTGAAACCCCTCAGCACGGCACTCAATAGATTTGTGATTGATTGTTAGTGATTGGTGGACAGGACACCTCAGTGCAGACTTGCTGAAATTCACAGCACAGAAACACAGGGATGAATGCTGTTTGGTCACCCTTCCCAAGTGAAGGGAAAAGTCAGACTGATGTATTGTACAGTACCAAGCATTGATTGATTAGACAGGAAAAACACAAACAGGAGAAGCACATACTGTATCTAAAAATAAGCTAACAATTACAGTGGCATCATAAATGATTGGCTTCTTTTCCTTGTACCGTTTACTTGTTTCAGAGCTAGGAGCTTTATTAAATGGACACATCACAGAAAAGGTTTCAAGAACATTGGTCACCTAAGTGCAGAAATGTTCAACTCTATGATTTAAAAGCTATACAAAGCCATATGATGATGTTACATGCTGACAAACAGGACTGAATCAACACCTAATAATGTCTCCGACACCTTGAGCACATTAGCTGTGAATCCTCATCATATTCTTATTATTCAACTCTCCCTTTTGGGTAACAGTTACAATGTATTCATCACCCTGCCGAAATGATTCAACACATTTTTAAGATTGTCGCTTTGCCTGCAGCACAAAGGAGAACATATATCTGATGATCAGACCATTGTGATTCAAAATCCATGTTAATTTTCCACATCAAAACCCTGTTCACAGCCTCCTTGAAATCGATAAGGGAGCATAAAAGGTTCAGGTTTTTGTTTTTTTGTTTTGTCACCAGAATGTCACACTTACCATTGAGAATGCTCTGACCTTCCGAAAATATACATTTAAGACTGTTTTATTCATCTGAATACCCAGCTTAAGATAGAGCTGCAGACTTGTATTATTTTCCTTTTTAAGAAGAAAAAAAAAACCAACAGAATGCTTAAAACCAACTGCCACACTTACCTTTGAGAATGCTCTGACCTTCCAATATCTCCCTTGAAACCAGCACTGTATAAAAACTTTCTGAAAATCCAGCTCGGCATGGCGGTTTAGATGCAAGGCCTCCATAATTCCCCTAATGAAGGGAAAAACAGACTCTGCTTTAAAAGGAGCTCTAGCACACTGGTTAAACTAAGATTTAAAATATGATTCCTAAAAGGGAATATTGCAGTTACAGCATCTGGGGTAGCCAGGCTCACTTTGTATTAGTGTCTGACCTGGCTGTTGCAAATACAAAAGTTAATAAATATACATTCAGTTCAGGGGGGTCCTTCTGTGCAAATTTTACAAAAACTCCAAGTTTGGCATTAGATTTTTGGAACAAATTCTTGGACAAGCTTGGCTAAGTTTTGAAATAATGTTGAAAGTGGGATATCATAAAACAAGGCAATATTATCAAAGAGGGTTGCACGATCAACAAGACACCACAAAACACCTTGGATCATATACTGTATTACATACTGGCAATTCAACCGGGAAAGCACACCAACATGGAAAAGCAGACCGTGTGCATTTGAAAGCTACTGGAGTCCAATAGGGGAATGAGGATGGCTGAATCTGACAGACATCCATTAATACGGACGATGTATTTTTACACAGTACTGTGGTCATGTGCACTTCAATTAGGAAGCCTCCTCTTTCTATCACAATATCCTTGTGCTGTAACACTGGAGCAGTAGATCTCACCAGCTGTGCTGATTACAGTACATTTGTGAAAAAAAGTCCTGGATCTTTCACATTAAGCTGGCTGAACCTAATGGTTTCCAAAACGTTCTGCTCTAGTGAACAGACCTAACTCGACATGCCTTGGTCACAATGCCTTGAAACTGGGTATCAGCTTAGCAAACTGTGGAGCTCCTCACTACAGTCAGTGGAACACACAGAAAGAACCATGAAGATGCAGCTTCCTCCTCTGCATCGTGACATTCTACCCCAGGATGCCATTAATGAACATCATTATCTATAAGCAGCCAATAATGCCCCTGACCTGTCAACCATGGACAACTGCTACCGGAGCTCCACTGAAGGCTAAACCCAGCATCGTATCAGAAGAGAAGTAACCCTGTGATGTGCAGCTAAAACTGCCGCTGGTGTGGATAATAAATCACCAAGGAACTATTTACAGATCTCTCCAGTACTGTATCAAAAAAAATAACGTTTTAAAAATGGACCATATCGTTTTCTGTTTGTATTTTGAGGGTGACAAAAACCCAGTTAATATATTGACTTCCGTGTATTATAGACTTTTCCTTTACAATATACTCAATTGAGCTGAATAAGGTTATTGAACACTATATGTGTATGACTCCCCCTGCTTCACCTATGTGTGACAGGAGCAGTGAGTGTTTGGACTTAGCTGTGGCTCCTTGCTTTACTTTTTTTGGTGGTCTTACTGGTGTACAAAAATGTTTAAGCATTTAGCTGTCTCTTAAAAGAGAGAACAAACATACCGCTTATATACACGGGGAACTGGATATTTAATTGTTTTCCATCTGACTCTCATGTTGTATGTTTTACATATTTCATAAATTGTGTGCCTTATAATTATTAGAACTGGGGAAAAACAATTGCATATTTGTTTTTATTTCATACATCTTCTGCTTAAATATAAACTAATTGCTAGTAACTACTGCATCTATCATATTAAATAGAAAGTTCTTCCGATTATCACATGTGTATAAACTCTCTAAACGTAACGCAATTTGGTTACTTTATAATATATTATGGTGTCAATTAATGGTCAATTGAGGCTCTTTTTGCACGCAGTGTTTCTGTACGAGATAGACTGCCAAAGCGGAGCAGTTACAAAAAACTGAATACAGTACGTAAGGCACAAGTAAGGTAATTCGTTACCACTGCTACACCCGATGGACACAATAACGATACAATGATGCGCATCTACGCTTTTAAAAAGAGGCAATGTTTTGTAATGATCTTGCAATAGGTTGTGATATCTGATAAAAACCACACACGGGGCATATATCTTAATAAGTAAAGAACCAGCAGGGGTTTGAAATGAGCTATTGTAAAACAAATGCTTAGCAGTACCACTAAAACAATGTACATGGGTAAACAGACAGAGATGTATTTATTTATAAATATTAGATCGCTTGTCAAGACATCATCATGACCCCTACACTTTGCTTCAATGACCACATAACGGTAATTCTAAGGTCCCGCTATAAATATGAAGCTTTACAAAAAAAAAAGAGAAAGAATGGAATAGCTTTAACAATCACATATTTAGTCAGGGGGTTAAATAAATAAAGACAAAGAAATAAATACATAAAACAAACAAACAAAAATATTCTAAATACACAAAATTTGCCAGCAGCGGTGCAAGGTGCTGATTTACTGAATACCGGGTGCTTTTGTACCGCTACACACTAACGAAAACACTGCGGTGGAGTACTTCCACAGTGTTTTTAAACATTAAAAAAAGAATAATAATCTTACCCAAGATGTGCCAAATGACAAGGCGTTCATCAGCAATATAAGAAAAACAATGTTCATTTTGCAAGCACGCAGTAGCAGCAGCAGCAGCAGCAGCTTGAGCTGGGACTCGGCTCTTTTTTTAATTTCCCTGGTGTTTCTTCTAGGATGTCCCTACAGTGTTTCATATGCAATACAAAGCTCCTCAATGATCAGCTCTGTCCCGAATCCTCGAGCTCACAACTGCAGGTGAAACGCGCTGCGCTGCTCTGCTCTGCTCAGCACCAGAGAGCTCGCTGACGTCACCACAACTCCTCCTACCGTACACTATGGGAGAATCCTCCTTAAAGACGCAGATGAAGCGGAGCTTGCGCCGAACTTTTGGGTTAGTATAGACGTATAGGGTATATATTAGAAACACATTTCAACTGCCCATAAATCTGTATATTTATTCCATAAATATATTATCAAAGGACTCAGAAGCTGCAAGCTACATTATACAGTTTTTTTTTTAACATTGCGTGCTGTTATTAGCCTAATTTTAGAGTTGTATAATGTCCTTGGTAATTAATTGTATAGTTACCTAATGCATTTGGGTTTTTAAAATCACAAATATGTTTCCTTACCGGCATTTTAACTCTGGAGGAATCCTAGGCTAATTTTAAACCCTACAGCTGAAATCCGACTTACCAAATCATTGCAGTGTACAAATAGAGAAGCCTTTAATTAATACAGGTACCGATATGTCTTTCAAACAAGATTCCGGACATTTGAAATGCGTTTCCACGACGCTCACGCAGACAGTCTCGTAGAATAATTAGCAGGTCAATGGAATTCGTAATGCCACTGATTGTCCACACACTAAGACGTAATTCAATTTAGAAACACAGAGTCCTGTTAAAAAAAAGTGACCAATAATTACTTATTCAGATTTGATCATTGCATTGTATGTGACGCGGTTATCCAACAGACTTTTCACTTTCCCTTAAAAAATGCCTTTTGGAAGAAAAAAAAAAATCTCCATTTTCACAAACCTTCACATTTGTAAAGTACATCTCACAGTGTTTCCCATATTTCCATATCTGAGAGGTATAGCTATGGGACTAATCCTATCAAACAGAATACCACAGTGGCAGCACATCACCCACCAAACTGTTTATTGCAATTACTGTGTGTGTGTGTGTGTGTGTGTGTGTGTGTGTGTGCCTACACTGCACTCACACATATTACTGCAGCACACACATGCACAAAAAAAAATCTAACCAACCCTGTTTATATCTCAAGCGATTTTTCAATTTCCTTAAAATTATTGTAACTGGTGTTGGTTTATGAGATCATCTGGTGAAGATACACCCTTGTAAATTTGACTCTCCCAAACCTAATAAATAATTAATAGGCTGTTCAGTTTCCTTTTCACAATAACCTAACAATGCACATCCACCACGTGTTGAAAATGTAATTTTCACAGACCAAAAAAAGGAGAGTGTTAACTTAATTTATGGATGCAATACAGTATATCAAGTCTTTATCTCGCAGAATAAAGAACAAACAGGGAACAAACAGATGTCTCCAATGAAGGGTTCTAGCTTCTAAATAATTCATTGGTGCATTTTAAAAAAGGAAGATATAGCAGTGATTATGTGGAGTGAACAAAGATAAGCTTTCTTAAAAAGCAAAACATTTATTAGAAATGATTTGATCTTGAAAGAGGTCTACACAGGGCTAGTCATTATTTATCAGAGTTCCTGTGTTGATTTTCCATTTTCTACCATCAGATGTACAGATATATGCAGAGAAGGGTGGATAAGGGTGCAATGAGTTATAGATAATAAATAGCCCCTTGATAGCATGATAAGTTCAGTAGTTTAAATTAACTTAACATAAAATAACACAGACAGTTTAGAGCAGTCATTGATTTGAATTACGATGAACGTATATGATTAATTGTCACCTGCTCCAGACTTTAATGTCTAAATCATTAATGTCATCGAATGTGATTTGTACATGTCTTCATTACTTTAAAACACTAGTTTCTGGCTCATCCTGACACTTCCCAGCAGTGTTTCAGAGTCTTTAAATGCAGCATTGTGAGCACAGAATCCTAGGTTATAAGTGAATATGTTGTGTGTAGAGTGTTTTTTATTGTGTAAGAGATGTCATCTTGTTTAGTTTGGGTGACAGGACCCAATCTCTTATACAATAAGAGAGACCCTACACACAACGTATTAACTTACAATGGAAAAGGTTTCAGAACAAACATACATCCTTAAATTGATTTCAATGCTCCGTATATAAAACCTCTTTTTAGAAATGTACGTTTCGTTCTTATGCACTGTAAATTATTAAGACGACATCGGCAACTTTTGAGGTGCCCTGGAGCATTACCCAGCGATTCAACTTTTGTTTCATATTTGAGTTTGAACTATTGACTTGTTGTGATTGGAATAAGATAATACACTTGACTTTTCATTGGATATGTCAGCTATTAACATAAAAAAGAATGTTGAATTTCGGGGGAAAAACAGATTTCATACAGATTTTACTATGCTCGTCTGTTTCTTTGTTTACAAACCTTGGTTACCATAAAAGCCAGTTCAATTATACTAGCTTTCAATTTCCTGGTCCCTTTTAAAGGCGACGAAACACCTCTGAAAAGAGATTTTGCATCTCAGTGGAACTGCATTTATAAATACCTCCCATCAAGGGTAGCAATTAATAATGAATGGTGGTCTTAGATCACTGTTTCAAATCTTGGCTCACCCTGCCAAAGCATGTGTCCTTGGGCATGCAATGTTACTTCTACTGAAGCAGTTTAAAGTTAATGTAATTTTGTATCTCAGTTGAGTTGGTGTGGATAAATAAATGATGCTGAACTTACAGGCTTTGTAATGGACACAATATTAAACACATAAGAATGGCATGAATGCATTAGGAATGTGCAGGGACCCGAACCCTGACTACTGAACTCTTTAGAGGGGTATTCTTGAACCAACAAAATCACATTTCCAAAGTTTTTTCTCCTATTTTTACTAGAACCAAAAAAACATTGTGGTTTATTTAAGGTCTTGTGTTGTTCATTTATTTAATACGTGAGGATTTTCCATAAAATGAAAAACAGCTAGCAGCATTAAACTCTAGCTTGCATTATCATTGTTAGATATCTTTATTTAAAGGGTGTAACTAGTTTATCCCAGGAATCATTCTTTTGACAATGTTTGACATCAAACTTGCGCAGAAAAACCACAATCTAAAAGGCCCATTTCAAATTTGCAAAGACTGAACGAGATTTTTTCAAAGGTTATTGAGCTATTATTTTCCTGTTACTGTAAGTCAAAATTCCCTTAGGTAATTAATGGCAAAAATGGAAAATCAATTTTAGAACATTAAGCTTAACCTCTAAAATAGCCCTTGGACAAAAAGATGCATACATAGCTTATTCTAAAGGTCAATCTTTAAATTGAATGCAAGGGATAACCTGGCATTAAAATTAAAGAACTCCACATACAAAAAACAAAATGTATAAAAAAAGAGAGCAAACAGCTAGATAATCTTGAAAATAACTTCTCCAGAATTGACAGAAGTGGGAGACATATCTCTCGGCATATACTGTACATTTTCCAATTTTAAGAAGCCTGGGGCTACACTGTAGCCTTACCATCATCTGGTGTAAAATGTCTGTAGCCATACCCATCAGAGTTAGTACCTGGATGAGTGACCCTCCATGGCATATCAGGTGATGTAGGAAGTGGTGTTGCTGGTGCAATGGATCTCCTCCTAATGGCTGATGAGTTAAGTTACAAGACTGACATCAGCATAAGACGCGTACTTGCCTCTCGACTGCAGAGCTTGCTCTTTAGTTGAATAGTAAGACGTTTGTCTTTGAACCGTATGGTTTATGTTTCGCGTCCAGCCCTGGGCATTTCATTCAATTCAATGGGCTGAGATGCCAATTCATTATAATAGCTCAGAAGGAGTCCAAATCCCTTCTTGGGTTATGTCCGAGGAAGGCATTGGAGGTTCTGTCCTTCTGTTGGAGTTGTTTTCTTTCTTTTTGCTTTTTTACCTTGACTTTACCAGGTTGACAGTTTCCAAAGGTACACAGCAAATGGCAGCATTCCAAAATTATTATTAAAAAAGGCTTTATAACAAGAGGGTTTTCATGAGAGGAAATCTGTTGTTTGCTATTGGAGTTAAGCGACTTTGATGATGGCAAACAAGAGTGGACTCTATTTTAAGCACTGCAGGAGTCAGGACAGAACCTCTCGTTTATCAGCAATTTATATTTATTTGTAATTATGACCCCTCTTCGCAAAGTTTTTAACATTGAGTTTTTAATATGTTGTTTTGAATGAAATGGAGTTTGTTATTCAAGAAACTGTTCCATTATTTGCTTGTTTAACTAAAACAGTTTAATGAAAAGAAAACCTTGTATATTTATAAAAACAGTGGGGGGAGACAGAGATTGAACCGGGAACTTGTGGATTTTAACCAATTATGTTACAAAACAGACTGAAAGAGCAGTTAATCCAGGAGGAATGTGGCTTTACCTCATGGAGTGTGGAACTCTCTATGCTTTGGAGAAGATGATATTATGAGTAATAAACCATGGATGAAACTTGGATTCCCAGTATTTTTGTAGCAACTGTTTCTATCTTCCTTGCTATTGAATACACGTTTTTGCTAAGGGGTTATTCTGCACTATTTGTTGATTGCGTGATATCGGCTTTACTCATTTCAATAGCTAGATCTGCAATGCATGGTTTCTGTCCTTACTGGAATGGAGCTACCAAGATGACAATGCCTCTATCTATTGCTCCAGAGAGATCCAAGCCTGCTTTAAAGAGTACAGAGTGGACTTCACACTAGCCTGGACAATTGTCACATTTCAATCTACTAATCTTTCCAAGAATGAACTGACTGACACTTCCAAGAAAGGAAACCACAATGTCCTGCACAATATTGTGTCCGAGGCACTGAAAGACAAATGGTCAATAATTAAGTAGACATCAATTAGACCCACTGACCTGACCACGTCCAAGTACACTATTGGCCTGATGTTTTTGTTTTTTTTTTGCATGATGATGTTGGCTACACATTTTGTTAGCTGTGTAGTTTATTCCTCCTCTCCAGACTTATCTTAAAATACATTTTTTTAAGTAATGTTCCCAGCACCAAGAACAAACATATGCCAGCCCTGTATACACAATATGATTTAAAATATGAATTATTTATTTTTTTGTTTATTGGTCCAATACTGGCTTTGTAAAATGCAATGAAGATTTTTCAGTATCAGGCTGATAAGTATTTGAAAGACTTTCTAAATAAAGGTCTTGGTAGTAATACTGGGGTTACGGAGTTCTTGTATGTATCACTTAAAGGTATCCACAACAAACCTGTGTCTTTCCACCAGTGCATATTACCACTTCATTCCTTCAGTAATCCACAAGCACCTGGGGAAAATGCCCCTGGAGACATGGCCTGCTGCGTGGTTCACTGGGTGAGTAATCTTCTGAGGAGAGAACCAGAGAGCCCTTAGTAGCAGCTCCAGGATGACAACTTCAGAAAAAAAGGAAAGAAAGAAGACAAAAAATATGAACTGTCATCAGTATTCTGGAATCAGCTAGTTCAATTAAGAGCAAGATAAAATACAATCACTTTGGTTCTAGCAAGTATAAGTATATGACAAAATACGATTCAATAACAGAGCAGATAACAGTGTCAGTGATAGTTACATCAGGATATAATTAAATACAAAATACTACAGATTAAATGACACTTGACAGATTACAGTACTCTTAAGTACAGGGTTAAATGCAGTAAAATAGGGAGCAGATAAGAGCAAGTAAAGTGCATTTAAGGAAGAGTGATAAGTGTCCAGATGGAAAAGAGGAGCTTCTACAGGTGCTGTCTGAAGAGGCGAGTCTTGAGGAGGCGCCGGAAGATGGTCAGGGACTGGGCAGTCCTGACATCTGTAGGAAGGCCATTTCACCACTGCGGGGTGAGGGTGGAGAAAGAGCGGACGTAATATGAAGTGGTAATATGCACTGGTACAAAGACACTGGTGTGTTGTGGATACCCTTAAGTGATACATACAAGAACACCATATCCCTTAATGTATGGCTCATTGTTTGAACCTGCACATGAAGTAAGACATCTGCTTTTTGGATCCAAACTACAGTACAGTGCATTCAACCCTTTCCTAATTACCTGTTTTTATTTATTTATTTATTTTGGAAGACACTGTGCTGCAAATAATTTTTGGAATCAAAAAGTCTAGTGAGTTTTGAGTGCAGTTCAAAGCCAAGGTGTTGTTGTTCTGTAATCAAAGTTAGCTTTATTGCAGAGTGCTTTAAAAAAATAAAAGACATTTCTTGAGGCTTACCTGATGGCTTTCTATTCCCTATGCCTATGTCTTTTGGTGGGGTTACCTTGGTTTATATAAGTGAGCACATGCTCCGAGACCATTGGGCCAAGATATTTCTTATAGTAAAAACACAACACATTTTATTAACATTGTAATAATGATCTGTGTGCAATGTTACAAACCTGCATGTACACTAGTTCCACTGCACTTAGTATGTATGTGTGTATGTATGTATGGATGGATGGATGGATGGATGGATGGATGGATGGATGGATTTCTTTTACTATTGCTGGAGAATACATCTACAGGCAACAGACCCCCTTTTCAGAGATCTTGTTATTATAGGTTTGTGGAATAAAGGCTGAATCTTTGACTTTAAGCATGTTTTCTATTGTGGCTCTTCAGTATGGAATTTCATTTAAAATACTCTTTTGTACCTGGCTGACCTTGTCTCTAGTGTTATACGAGTACAGAGAGTAAAACTGAAAGCATTTATTACGGAGCTGCTTGTAAATATCAGACTTTAACAAACTCAATACAGCCAATGGGATGCAGCCAGGGAGGCTCTGGTTTCATTTAGCTTCTTCTGGAGAATGGTGGACATCTGCATTAAATCTGCATTAAGTAGCAGTCTTTAAGTAGTCTTACTATAAGACCACTATTTGTCAGCTTTGCAGTTGTGTCTAAAACAGACTTGCAAAGTCAGGAATGTGACATTCAATTTACATAAAAGTAATGTCTTTGTAAGTTTAAAATAAATAAATAAATAAATATTGGTACTTATAATGATTTCCATTACATGAGAGTAGGTGTTTAAACTTCATGCTGATATTGGACTCGGCTCTCGCCAAGATAAGCACCAACTAAGACATAGCTTCTTTAACTGTAAACTAATGTGATCCATTTGCGTTTCCTTCCATCTTATGATGTAGATATCCTTCTGCCTGTTGTTGATGACTGAAGTGTAATGCTGGCTCCAGGGATCAGCCTATTTTGCCTCCCTGGCGCATCAGCACATATAATGTATTACAAATAGAAATAGTAGAAATAAACTCAGTACAACGGATAACTACAAACATGGGATAATATACAGTAGTTAAATAATTCAGCAGCTGAATAAATAAATATGGAATAAGATCAGATTTAATTAGATCTAATTGGAAAACAAGCGACAAATCAAACCAAAAACAACAAAAATGAAGGAATGAATTTGCGAAAAGGCCAAGTGCAAGTTTATAACAGCATGGTGCCTGCACGCTTCATAACCCAGTGCTGACCCAACTGAGATCAAACTGAGCTCCTGGTGCTGCTACAGCAAAACACCAAGGTAACCGTAGACTGGGTAGACTATTGCAGTATATATTCTCTTCTATTTAACATAGTCATACCTCTGAGCTGTAACATCTCGTTTACAGAGGTGGCCTGTGGCAGGTACCCATAGAAGAAAATAACTGTGGACCATCCATGTATAATTGTGAGTAATACTCCTATTGTCAGAACTGTAGTAGAATATTATAATATGGTATACCCTTAAAAGGTGTACTGCGGAATATCATAAAAATAACCTTGTAATAAAGCATAGTAAAAAACAAAACAAAACATAGGCAAGCATGAAATACAATAGGTAAAGTGTTATATATATATATATATATATATATATATATATATATATATATATATATATATATATATATATAGGTAAATACATAGTATGAGCAGGTTCTGGAACAGTTCTTAATTCTAATTCATTGTTACTATTTTTAAAAGCCGACACTCAAACCCTTTTAAAAAAGAGATCTGCAATCTCAATTTTTATTTATTTCTTTCTACCAGGGTAACAAAGGCTCAGATTGAAATAGATATGCACATTCCGCTGCAGTGTTTTAGGATAGGGGCGCAGTTCTTCTCAGTGGGAAACCTATTAAATTAATAGGGAGATGCATTACTGGCTTGGCATTTTCCCTCAGTGGTGAATACAAAAAAGAGAAAATCATGTATTTAAGCAATTCAAGTATAACGGGTCATCTTTTTACCAGCAACCCAGAAAAGTGATATGGTCTTGTTGAGTGAAGCCTGCTGGTCATAAACTCGCTAGTAAACAAACATGATTTTTTTTTTTAAAGGTATTGATTGAATTGTATTTTATTAAACTATTAAATATAAATCTCATATTCCTTTGCCGTTCTGTGAAGGGAAGAATGAGAAAAAGTTTTTTTTTAAAAGTGGGTTATTATTATTTGTTCATTTGAAATGATAGCAAAAGAATCAAAGTCATCTCAGCTCAAACATTTACGAATCTAACAGGGAAGAGAGAAGGGTCGACCACCCTTTAGTTGTCTGTAAAAAATACATTAAAAGATTTTTTTTTAAATCTGTTTTTTTTTAAATTTATTTATTTATTTATTTTTACCTGAGGTACTACATTTAGATTTTATTTAAAGTGAATAAACAACAATTTAATTAAATAAACTACTGCAGGAAGATTATTGCCATCATTGGATTTAGACACATAAAGGTATAAAGAAAAAGCAAGGCATGTTGAACTAGTACAAAGCGACCCTGCATAGTTAAATTCAGACCGCACATCCTCTCCCCCTATGACCCAGTCACACTCTGCGAGGAGCAGAAACTGGCCTGCTGCAAGTGCCCAGGACGAGACGACCCCCGAGGTGACAGAGCCTTCTGCTGCTGTGCACCTAACCCTTTGAGCACCCTTCTTTGTCGCATTGGACCAGAGACTCTGTTTTCTAGTTTAGTTTTAAAAAAAGTGTGTGTCTTTGACCTCATATTTCCTGCCATTATACACTTTAGGATGGCACTACTTCAAAGTCACTATAAATGTCATTTTTTTTCCCATACCAAGTACAGTGCCGGGCCCAAGAATGTGACTTGTCTGTACAATTGAATACTACCCAGGAACTGAAATGGCACAAGAGAAATCAAGCCATCGTGTTGCATTAATCAAATGTATCTATACGGTCTGCTTGTTATTTCCATGTAAAACTCAGTGTTCAAGATGCAGCACTGGGGCAGAATCTGAAAGAAAGAAAAATAACAAATGATATAAACCACAACGGATCACTGAACAAAAAAAAAAGGACACAATACAAGGTACTCAAATCATAGGGTTCAGGGAAGGTCCACAAATCAATCAACCTTTTGGTCTCACCTATGATGTCATTCTAGCCCCCTGATTGGAGTAGGGCTTTATGCTTGATGCCCATCCACCCATTAAAATAATAATATTTACGCATATATGCACATCTTTTTCTGAATGCCTGCCAGCATGTAAAAGCTATGAGAAGCACAGCCCTCTCCAGTTATTCCACAGCACAAGTGGTGTTTGAAGATCTGAATTCAGCTCTGCAGGGTTAAAGCTTTGAAGGCATAATTAAATACTTTAATTGCATGTACTAATTAGTGACTGCGGTATTTCTAAGCATTATAAACACTTTCTTGTGTGGTTTCCCACTGGAGTACAAAAATACAGACTCTTTGAGTCAAGAAAAAATAAACAGCTACAAATCCTTGGCAGGGTACTGTAAATGTAAGTACAGGAAACTATATATTTTTAATCATTTTGTTTTTGCACATGTTGTACTTTTCTAAATATTTTGCAATGCTTTTGAATGAACTCCTTGTGTCATATCCCCAGATTTACTTTTTTATTAAATGTGGCTGCCTGGTTCTTGGTGTGTGATATACAGGTATATTATTAAATATCCATTTGCATGTTACCCTAATCCTTTTAGTTTCTTTTCAGTTGTGTCAACTCATAAGGAGCATTAAGGTACTGTACTGTGCTACAGTAAATGGATCAATAATTATGGCCCATCCTGTAGCCCACCCTTACAGCCCATGTCTTTGTTCCAGCCTTGTTCTTAATTATTGAATTGAACCAATTAAAACTTCATTCAGGTTCTAAAGCAGTAAAGTGTGTAATAATACCTGTTAAACCTGGAAGTGTGGAGATGCCCACTCCTGCTGCAGACCATTTTTTGAAGTACAAAAAATTGTTTGCCAAATGTGTTTTGATTAAATTCTTTAAAAGATGCTTCATGGACACAAGCTGAAACTTGCTTGATATGAACCAAAATTTTTTAAATGTATACCATATAGATATAATAAAAAATTGCATCCTTTGCTTAATTCCATAACATTTTTAAAAAAGTTAGAATTTCCTAGCTCAGCATGAAATGAATTGCACAAAGCCTTACGATAAGAGAGGATCTGCTATCTAATGGCAATTGGAATGCCATTGCCTTGTTTCTCTTCTGGCTTGTAAGACGCACATAAGGTTCTGCCATCTGCTTCTCTCTCCAAGCTTACAATATTGGCACATAGAAAACAAACACCTTATAATGCTCCTCAATGTTGAATGGATCACTAGGGTTCATTGCAATACTGTACATGCAGTTCATATTTAATTGCTACACTGTTTCATTGCTCCACTTTGGGGTTTATATACTGAGCATCAAAAGAAACTTATCACTTACATTTGAGCATCAAAATAAACTTATCACTTATATTTGGATAAAATTCACTAGATGTGATTGAAAAATGACAAACTCTGTTTTAGAGCAGGTGCAGTGACTTTTTATTGTGCTGATTAACAATTGACACCATGAAGATGCTGCAAAATGATCTGTCGATCTTGGGCAGGTGTTGTGAATCTTGGTCTCCCAGTTCGTGGCCTGTCATTGACAGAGTGTGTCTGGTTATACCGTCTCGCCAGGTTTGAAATTGCTGGCTGTGTGCACCCAAGACAGCGAGCAACAGTGCGCTGCCCTAGTCCAGCCTCCAACATGCCGATTGCACAAAGACGCTGCTCTCTTGACAGACGTGGCATATTGTTTTTTTTTTCTGTGATTTTCTTTAATGCTTTTATGCTTGCAATTCAACAGCTGAAATCACTCCATAGCCAGTGTCCAATCAACTGTCTCACTAGGTGATTAAGTGCATATGCTTCAGTCATAGTCACTCAAGCGTGCCATGGTCAAGGATGAATGATCGAGTGATTAAAAAGAAACCAAAACATTTCATCAATGTCCATCATTTATATACCTTATGTTTTTTTTCGAAAATAAATGTGTTATAATAGTTATACTTTTCTTTAGATGCTCGGTATATCCCATTGCTACACTCTTGGTGTTATATAAAATCAGGGTGAAAAAAAACTTTAACAAATGTTGGGTATAAATATAAAACGTTTTACATTATCAGTTAAACTTTTCAACCTGAATATCTTTTGCACTATTACTAAGATATATGTGAGGCATGCCAACACTTTTTAGTATATGAGATACCCTCTATCTGATCACAATGACACAGTCCCTAGGTTTAATATGAATAAGCGTGGCTCCTATCATGAATTTCTTCATGTACATAAATTGTAATAACTCAGTAGTTACTGTGCATTTTCTTTTAATAATGGAACTTAAAAATAAAGACTGTCAAAGCAGGAAACAAAATGCTGTGCTTCACAGTAAAAAGGGATTACTTAGCTATTGAGCCATCAGTCAAGTTCATCCCATAAGGTCTCAACTGGCTAAGAGAGGTATGCGATGTCCCTGCTGTGCTTTTCAAACCAGTCCCTTCACTGCATCATGCTTTCTGTTTGACTAGGAGACCCTCAAAAAAGCAATGCTGTACTGGCGTCTAGCATTTATATAAATAATGACAAATGCCTGCCTGTTAAACCCTTAAGCCCTGACTGTTTTTTTATATGGTTATCTGTCCCGCACCGTGCAACAGCCATCACAGTCATCAATCTTAAATAACCTCTTGCATCAACTGCACAAAGGTCTGTACTGTTTAAGGACAATAAGTATCAGTCGTTACAGCTTTAGGTGTTAAAGCTACCAGAGTCCAGTATCAGAAACAGTTGATTCCTAATGCAATGGGACAGACTACAGACGTAATACAAATAATCAATATTCAGATGTAATCTGGTGCTGGGTCAAAGAGGAAAAAAAAATAAACCAATAGCAAACTCTGTAAAATTAAGAAAAATGCAGCACTGTAGCCTTAATATAGGTTAATTTACTGGAAATTATTTTATTTTGAAATACATTTAACAAAAAAAAAACAGTTTAAGGCACCCAGTCTAGTTAGTTCGGGGCTATTCACACATTTCAAATAATAAAAAGTAAAGACAAGCTAGGTATTGTGTTCACGCGTGGTCTCTGTCTCAGTAGCATTATTTTCTTCAGAAATTAACTTTCCATCATTGAGAAGATTCCTCCACTCAATTCAATAAAATTGACAAGCTTGCAAACTCAGGGATTACAGTTCCAAGGTGTTCTTTATCATAATTAAATTATTCGCTGATTAATAGACATGTTTAGTAAGTGGTATTGAATCTGGATTGCTCTCTCGAGCAAATTTTCCCATTTAGCTTTTCAGGTCATGCCACTTCTGTCTGTCAGACAAATGCAACAAGAATCCCATCATTTAACTCAGTTTCACTTCTAATTGAATTCCATTCCCTAAAACCCTCAGAAATATATATTACACCTGCCAGTCTGGACAGTCAGAGAAAGCCATCTGTTAACTACTCCCCAGCACCCCTTCTTACTTTTCCAACACTAAAAATAATGATTTCAGGTTCACTTGAATATATTTGAACAGGAAGTACAGAGCTTCACCCTTGTTTCGGACATGTTATACTGCAGGCCAGCTGATTATTTTTAAATTTTGCTTTCACATAAAAGGTTGCAATGCGTCCTATTAAAAAGCTGTACTTTAATTGTGCAATATGCACTGCATTGTCTTTAATTTACTGTATGCAATACAGTATTAATGACTGAGAAAATGAACAGAGGTGACAATGTTCGCATTTGGGTGAAAGTACTATATTTCTACCCCAGAGTGTTGGTAATAACAGGCGCTATTCATAATAACTTAGCTACTGTACCACAGTTCACTGTGCAGCACATATAGATGCCTGGAGCCTTAAGTGACAGACTTATATTAAGTACTGACAATGCAAGAGGACCTAATAGCTGTCAGTTACCAGGCACAGTACGTTACAGTTTACTAATATTAGACTAAGGAAATAAGTCCAAATTAGGGATATACTTCTGTATTTCAAGATTATATGTTTCAATGTTAGTACACATTTTGTACACAGAAAGTAGACTTAATTCAGTCGATAACTGCTGACAAATATTGGTATAAGTTTTGTAAAATAATATTTTCTCGATTGAACGTTGATGTTATGTATCCTGGCTTTTGAGAGGAATCATTTGACAACTTTGATGTTACTCAGTCTTTGAAGCATATCTTGTGATGTGCTTTAAATGCTACACTGACCTACAGCTTTTTGTATTTTTATAACTTGGGTTAAAATCAGAGGAATAAATTAATATTTCATGAATGGCAGCCTTAAAATGTGTTCTTAACAGTAAGATTCTATCACCATCCTTTCAGCAATTTGCCAAACCTATTGCCTAATGTGGGTCAAACACATTTCCTAGTTAAAGAAGATGAATCTAATCCGGGAGCATTGTAGTATTTAAAAGTATTCGGGTATTAATTTATTACTAATGAAAGGAGAAAGATTGAAAGTGTTCCAGATGAAAGCGTTCTATTAAATGACGGACTGTGAATGTACTTCTTTGGAAAGGGTCTCAATCTATATCTGAGAGCAGGGAAACTAAAAGAAACTATGAGAAACAGAAAAAGAAGCATCTTTAAAAGTTGAAATAGTTTTCTACCTGAATTTTTAAAATGTATTTATGATTTATGATTGTTTATTTATTTATTTATTTTTAACAACATGTATGATACAAACATTAACTAATGATACAGCCTACATATACAGTACATAACTGCAATAACTAGATATGTCTTTGCATATGGAAGAGGCAGACCCAAAATGACAGCTTTTTACATTTATTTTGCTCAACCTCACAAATACATTTCAACTCCACTTTTTTGTGTTCCAAAGGATGCGCACAACCCCACCACCCCACCCCGACACAGCCCAGTTCTAAAATACATTGAAATGACAATCTCCTGGTTTCTGACTATCCACTCTAATTAACTAGGCTGCTTTACACCACCTTGATAAAGCTCAAATGAAAGACTGTGCTTAATTAATAAATGAATGGTACAGTAGTTACTTGCTCTGATTTAATTACAGTACACCTTAGCTCTGGAGCGCATCAAAGGTTATTTCCCAGTTCTGGAAGTTTGACTGGCATTAAAATAAACTCTGCCAAAGGCTTTGATTAGAATTAGATATTTTTCTTAATTTGGGTTCTTGACCTACATGCATTAGTCAGTACAGAAAGTCTTCTTAATTGACTTGCTGGCCTTGTGCACAATAGGGCAATCAATCACATTTAGCTTAAACAAGCAAACAGAACAATTTGGTTTGAATCTTTTATTATTGCAACCTTAGATGGCATTCACAAACTGCAGTTAACCCAGTGTATATGTGCAGTATGTTTCTCACTAGTTGTCTTATTAATACCATGAATGAAAACATTTTAAGTATATATACATACACTGCATTATTTCTTTTAAATGTTCACATTCATTATTAGTATCCTGCCAATACAGTAGCCAAAACTAATCCAATGGGTCCAGTGCAATTAAAATATGTACATTGTGGGACCATGTGGAGCAGTCTTTCTTGCCCTTCACCTCTAGGCATAAGTTTCAATTAGAACCCATGGAGCAAAATGCTTTTCACTACTCAAAAGGTCATCCCAAAATGGTGTTTCCAAATATTCAGTTGAGCTCTGCAGGATGCCCCCTGATGAGAATGGGAACCGAGGCACCTGGTCTGGCAGTCTCACCACTGGACCCTGTATTTAACCCCTACAGCTGTCTGATCAAAGATAAATATGTGCACTGGCTTCAGTGTTATAAGACATTACAGTATGTACTATCTTCTGTTTTTAACATAAGCAAATACACATTTTGAGATCATGAGCTACAGTAATTATCTTGTAATTTCACCATTGAGCCACTTTTAGACACAAGACCGAGAACCACCCTTTTTAACAGACTTTGCCGCTATGAGTTCCCTCTTCCAGAATAACATGTGTCTGCACTGTATAGCTGTTTAATTTCATTGCAGGGAAACCAAACAAAATCATGTTATATTGGATCAGGAGGAACTAAGAGATTTTTCAATATGTGTCCTAATCATCGAGTCTCTTTATTCTGTATATATCCTCATAAATCATCCTTAAACTAAGATATACTGTAGATAGTTAGCACTCAGTCAGTGTCACAGTCCCATGGACTAATTCTGTCAGTGTCATTCTTTAACGGGGTATATGCTATTGATGCGTTATGCTATTGTATTATTATTGCTGTAGCGTGTCAGTGAAGGGGGGGGGGGAGGGGGCGGGAGGAATGAGAGCCTGTACAAGACTGCCCCCAAGAGTGTAAATTAAGAAGTGAACACACCAGATCTGTAACTGCTTGTATGAATAAGCCTGGCTCTTTGTGCAGGGGTTATCATTTGTACAAACAGGGCTTATCCGTGTATTGTGATATATATTGGAATGTTATAAAATGAGCCAAGATAGATATATTTTAGAAATATAACTAAAGGAATTCCAAGAACTTAAATCACAATTCCGCCTGAACCATAAAGCCAGTCATGTTAAACTGCAAATGCAAGTGAACGTTACCCGAAAGTCAAAGATCATCTGAACTCATTTTTTGTATTGTTGCTATTTAATGATTAATTTACCAACCTCTAATATTTCCCTGTTGGTATAATGTATGTGTTCTGCCTGTTTATTGTTTTCACCAGTTTGAGATTCAACACCTGCCTCTTGCCTCCAGTGCATTGGGCACTAATTAAGCAACTTTCACGAGTTGGAGAGATTGATTTCTGGCAGCCTGCAATGCTAACTGGGGTTAAAATCGACTTCAACTCCATCTGCTGCTGATAGAAATAAAGCAGTGTGATTTCAAATCGGTTTCAAGTCCCAGTACCAGATGGAAATGTGGCATTAGATTCATTTAAATCTGCCCATTAAAAACAGCGAGAAGCTGAGATTTGAACCCCAGTATTAAACAGCTGTGTTTTGTTTTGTTTTTTTCAAATCTGATCATTCCAGCTATTTTCCATAACACATCCCCACTGGTCTACTGTGTGTAGATGAGAAACTGAGTCTGTGGTTTGATGCGTAAATGCTGTATTATGAAAATCTGCTTGCGACTGGGCAATGCGCAGGCAAAACATTGCAAACAGCTGATTTCCATTAGGCTTGGTTTAAATAATAAAGTTTAGCTGCTAAGCAACAACATTGTAATATACAAGTTAGAATCAGTATAATGTCATCTGTATTGTATTGTGGTTACAGCGGAATTAAGTTGCAGTTACAGAAATGAACTGCAGTCAAAGTGTTAAATATAAAATAACTGCAATAAACTATAAACAGTTTATTGCAATTTACTACATGTTCTGTGCTATAGCAACATATAGAGCAGGCCACTGAAAATATACTATCTTGCATTTTAAAGGGTATAATCTGGACATCACTTACATACTGCAAATAATTTACATTTGAGTATTTTACACCGTAACTTCCAAGTTTACTGTGGCATATTTGCATGTTACAGTGAGTTTGCAGTATACCATGCTTTTACTATTTTTCCACTACTGCATATACAGTTCTTTACCATGGCTAACCATATTTAATAAATTAAAATTGCTTTCATCACAGTTAAAAGCAGGGTGATTTTTTGTGGTCTGCATGAGATTTTTTTCTGAAGTCTGGTTAACTCAATGTGGTCCTAAAGAAAAACGCATTTGTAATTCATATTCCGACAGACTATTCTAACAACAGGTCAAGTGCAGTGATAAATTATTAAAATAAAAAAGCCTTCTTCACTTAGTATTCAATTAAGGCCTGGTTTGGCTGAAAAGTCTGATGAGGTCAGATAAATACTGGAAAGGTCATTGGATTTGTATTGTTGGAACAACAGCAAACGGTAGCAAGAATAACAGAGTCATCCCTACTGGCTTAACCATGGAAATGACTGCTTTAGCATTTTAGAATTAAAACTCACAAGGTCTGTGGTTCAGAGTCAATGGGTTACAACATTTCCCCCATTAAACCTATCAGCATTGTAAATGTATAAAGTCATTATTCAGTGTATTATGGTTGCCTGTGTTTGCAATGCAAAACAATATACTGCAGTACATTTACCATGGTATCTTTTGCAGTTTTACTATGCTTTCTCATGTTTATACTGTGCATTTACCATAGTTTACCCTGGCTTGCCATGTTTATGAATATGTTTTTCCATGCCTTGCTATTCTTTGTAAGGCTTGCCTACGCTTTACCATGCTTTCACTCTGCTTTATTACACTTTGCTATGCTTTTACTATGATACACTTTTCTAAGGGCAGGGTTACAACATAAAACAATACAGATAAAGTATCAATATAAACTCATCTTCCTTTTACAAAGAAATCTGATGCACACTGTCTGATGGAGTTTGAATCTTTGCTGGAGCTTTATATCTTACACCAATAACTAAGCATACAATGTGAAAACAGGATAGCTGCTGTAACTGTTTAGTGACTACTAGTGGCAACACAAGCAGTTGCATCTTGGATAAAACAACAGCCTTGTGTTTGAGAGAAGCAGCCCAGCTGTTTGCTCTTCTGTTTTGTATGTTAACTGATTCTTCAGCATCGTTTCTGTCTCTAAGGGAACAGGACACCCACAGCTTGGTATTTTAATGGGGAACATTAGCCATGCAGCCTTATTTTGCACATATCTCCTTGGCTTTCTTACATTACAGTTCACATCACTGCAATAGAGTTACAGAAATGAATACAGCTAAATGTAACTTTCTTTATCAGACAATCATCTGTCTTATCTGAACTTACAGACATCCCCCCAAAGGCTTACCTGGAGAAATGCTGCTTGCATTTCATTTTTTAGTATGTTAGCTGGCCATTTTTTAAAATTGTAATTGTAATATATTCTGTAAATAATTAAAGGTGCTATTTATTACCTAAAGAAATACAGTAGCTCCACAGAAAGGGTACTAGGTGTTTGTTCCTTCAACTAACTAACTTCCATGCAGTGCCAAAAAACAATTAATTAAAATAGCAGGTGCAGAGCTACTAATAAGGCATCCATCAGCATATTGCTAGTGCAGGCAAATCTAGTGCGAATTGGGTCATGATCAATTACCACTGAAAGCAGAGATAACTCTGCTACCTTTACATGTTTTCATATGAAGTATTATTTTCACCTATAATTATCCATACAAAAAAATATGGTCCCAATTTATTTTCTCTTAAACTATTTATGATAAGCCATAGAATGAGAATGAACACGGGTAATTAAATCCACATGAATTAACAGGGCTGAATTCAAAATGAATTACTTCCAAGCTCAGAGGAAATACGATCTGATAAGATATTCAGGTGTTATTCCTGTGGTATTCAGCAGCAATTCATTAAGCATTGGCGGACATTATTTTAAAGTGTTACCAGAGTAACAGTACAAAACGAGCAAGAAAATTAAATGGGAAGTTATTCACTCTTAAACTAAACAAATCACAGTATTTTGAATAGAAGTGGCCAAGCCAGATTAATAAATGCCATTTCTCTTTTCTGATAGGTGCTTCATTTCTGATATAGGCTACACATTTAGAAATGCATCTAGAAACAAGGAAACAATGAGGATCATAAAGCTGGCCTTGTTTTTAAGCCACCCCTTGCATGTAAATGGTATTCTTCCGAATTCGAGTCAGTGTTAAAGCAGCTCCATCTTTACATGTCTGTCTTTTCTTAGTCTCTGCAGTCTCCTGTGCAATATTACCGTGCCGTCTTCCTGCATTTGTGTTTTGTTCTTACTCCCACTTACAGGTTCCTTTTTTCCCCTTCATGTTAAAACATCCAAGGGCTTTGAAAGTAAGATTACTGCGCAGAGCCAGATCTGCAGAATACTCTCCAGTGACTTAACAGATTGCTGGGCAGGGTTTACAAACTGCAACATAATCATTCCAGCAACAAAGCCGTTCAATATTTCAACGTCTTCACAACTTAACGCATTTGACTGTTCAGCTAGCTGCTTTTCACATACAAGTAGAAAAAAATATATATTTTTGTTTAACTCCAAAGAGTAATTACGTCTCTCTGGTAAAGAATAGCATCGCTAAAACATTTTATTTTTTTTAAACGTTCTGTTTTTTTAACAAGCTGCATAAATTGAATTTTAAAGGCTGATATCAAAAGCAGCAACCCCAAATCTAATTACACAGTTTTTCACGTGTAGAAATGTAGTCAAGCTTCCAGCTGAATACTAATGCCACTTTACAGACTCAAAAAAAAAAATGTTTGAAATAATTTTAGTTGCAGGCAATAACAGAATTAGGTGTGAGATATGAACTTTGGAGCATTTTTACTGGCTTGGTTTTGCCGCGCTCTGCCTCGTCTTTCAAGGCTTAGCTTTTGGTCTGGTTTCTGGTCTGGTAGTTTTTTGTTGGATCTTTAGCAGTGGTGTAGTTCAGCATGAACGTGCTGGAACACCGCTCTGATACTATTTTCTTTAGGCAGCAGTGTAGTCCAGCCAAAACTCGCATAATAGGCAAGCTAAGACACATGACTCACATCGCCCACACAACTGTCTGATTCAGTCAGAAGTCCTCTTGATGCAATGAAAAGAGCATTAGGAACCTTCTATTACAAACTACATCTTTAGAAAGGCTACAAATGCTGAGGAAGACGACAGCAACTGTGCATCGACTATGACTGTGGACACAAACACAAATTAAGCTAGAGAAAGACACTTTTACACAGTTTAGATAAATACATTGCCTGACACAGTATATGTGTTACTAGAAGTTCAGTGCACAAATATAATGTGAATTTGTATAATCATTCTTGTTTAAGAACATCTATGTTTTAGTGCCGTTTTTGTACTTCCAGATTTAGGACCACACCACTGATCTTTACCACAATAATGGCGTCTGGTGACTCCATTGGCTCTGGGTTGGGAGAGTGGAGTTGAGTGGAAGGGAATTTCAAGAAGGTTGAAAAACCTTTGATTCAGAATATGTACTGATTTTTTGCTACCAATGATCTCCTTCCCAGCTCAACGTAAAATGCACTCTTTCTCTCCACAGAAAAAAAGACATTATTTTTAATGATTCATATCAATGTCAGAATTTCCCATTAAAATGCCAATTTGTTTACGACCAGGTAGGCATAATCACTAAGACAGTGATGTCAGACTTTGTACCCCCATGGACAGGAATCATATTATGGAGCGAGAGTATTTTTGCCGCACTGTTCCTGTTTTATTTTTTACATGTGAAAGAGAAGAACATATAAAATCATAGTGACAGAGCATACATATTACAAAATATGCCTTTGTTGGTATTCTTGTAATTTCTGGGAATGTAGTTTACTTTACATGTCGAATTTTTATAGCATGCTATAATGAAGTGTACTTATGTAAGGGGAATGAGCAAGGTTCCAATTATAAAAAGGGGATATTTATTATTAAAAGGGACAGCTTAATGGCAGGGGTGGCAGTTTAAGAGCAAGCAGACTGAGTTGTACAACTCACCACTCCATGAAGTCCTCATTCTTCAGGCGTCAATTCTCGGGTGGATTTCTCTGCTGTAATATAGTAAGTATGCACAGCTCTGTTTCAGTCCTCACATGTTTTTCCAGTGCTTACACTATTCCATTATTGTGCTTTACCATGGTCAGGTACGGTTTTCACAATGCTTTATCATGCATCACTACATGCTTCCCCATGCTTTCACTGGGATTGTACTAGAATTTGCAAGCTGTCTTAAAACCCTAGCAGGTTTACAGTTTGGCAGTATTAGGACCCAGCGCTCCTTATATCATTGAAATAGACTCCACTTTCTCAACCTACTGCTTAAGTGCTGGTTAATTATTTTAAATGAATGTACAGATTTTGATTGACGCCTGATTGCAGAGCATTTGCAGCGAGCTCCCAGTTACAGTACCATTCATGGAAATTTCAATGCAGCTACAGAATTTTTTTTTTTTTTTCATTGTGACAATGGGTTTCATCACAAAGTACCATATAGCTACTCATGGTCTAATAACTAAATAATAAGCAAAGAGGGTTTAAAACTCTTGAATCTGAAATTGTCTCGCTGAATTGCCTATTAATGTATTTTGTTCTACAGTGGGAATGAACTGAATGATGAATTTATTTAAAAGACAGATCTCCGATGATAATCATCATTCATAAAATAGTGTGCTATTCCCACGTGGGAAAAGTGATGAATGGTTTCTGAAACTTTAAGTGATTTGAATTGGCTGGTAAAAGCAAGAAAGACTACAGTTTTAGGATAAGAAGTAAAAGTGATTCTAAAGCTCAAAGACATGTTTCTAAAAGATGCATTATTTACCTTCGATTCGAAAGGACTGTATGTACTGCACTATTAATCACCAACTACACACCAGTATTACAGGCTCTATGGTTTGTCAGGAAATAAAAGTCCTGGTCTTAAGGACACTGTTTCTGCTAGGCCTAATTCCTTAGCATTCCCGATGCATCGCTTGGCACAAGCAGAATTAATTATTATTATTACGTTTTTATTTAGCAGACGTCTTTATCCAAGCTGTCTTACAGAGACTAGGGTGTGTGAACTATGCATCAGCTGCAGAGTCACTTAAAACAGCGTCTCAGCCAAAAGACGGAGTGCAAGGATTAATCAGTCCTGCCACACATTTCTCTTTTCCACAGCCCATCTCTATAATTCATCCTGCTGACAGCTTGTGGCTTTGGTGTATGTGGGTAGTGAGGTATCTTCCACTTTTTAGGAAGCTTGGTTAATTTGATACCAGTGATCCCACTGGCAAAGCAAGAAGGAACAGATGGGTAAAGATGTTTACTCCTTGAATCCAAACTGTAGTCTAAACAGAGATGGATCTACATACCACAGACAGTGAACATAAGAATACTGTTTGTGTCTATTATGGATCTTCCTGCATCAGCTGTTATTGAAAAAGGTGCATGCTTCAGTCAAGTGCAATCCAGCACATACCCACTGATTACCTGAGCCCTTTGAAGCCCTGTGTTACTATCAATCTCATCGCCACGCTTTCAAGTGAGGTTTCACTCGGCTTAGGAAGACAGGGGGAAAAAAAAGCTGATTGAAAGGAAGAATACTGATTCCATGGACAAAAATTATCAAGACATCACCAAGTTGTTCTCAGTGAATATTTCTTATTTTGCAGGTGTACAGTAAGAAATCACAAAAAAAGGCACCTACAGTATGCTTTGGCTATAGAGTACTGTACATGTTTATATCACCCTAAAACATTTTACAGTCTATCGCACTGCAGCAGTGTGGAGTAGTGGTTAGGGCCCTGGACTCTTGACCAGAGGGTCGTGGGTTCAATTCCTGGTGGGGGGACACTGCTGCTGTACCCTTGAGCAAGGTGCTTTACCTAGATTGCTCCAGTAAAAAACCTAACTGTATAAATGGGTAATTGTATGTAAAAAAAATAATGTAATTGTATGTAATAATAATGTGATATTTTGTAACAATTGTAAGTCGTCCTGGATAAGGGTGTCTGCTAAGAAATAAATAATAATAATAATAATTATCAGATCGGATTGAAAAAAATATATATATCTTATCACCTAACCTTAACTGATATTAACGTGATGAATTAATCTATTGGAATTCAAAGAGCAAAAATGTCCCTTATTAACAGCTTGTGTAAGTGTATCTTTATCTTGTTTTATCTTTGTAGGCTGATTCCCTCAAGCGCTGGAGTTTTTGAAGAGAAAGCCACTTGCTTCTAACCTTAATAGACTAACCCCCAATTAAAAGACAAACTTGATCCACCTCGTCAAAGCTGAGTACTGTTCAGGGTACGAAAGCCCTGGCTGTGTTAATAGCATTCCATGTGAGCTGCACCACTTCTATTTAGTCCAATGGTTAGCAAAGTGTTTCTTAAACAGTCTAGCAGACACATTATCTGGCACCCAGGCAGCTGCTAAGACAGCTATTGTATCACTTCTGCCTGATGTAAACGTCTACCTATCTTTATTGAAAAAATGTAGCCGTCTCTATAACTAAATTACTGATATTGTGAGCTCCTTATTTTTAGGTTTATTGTTAATAACCACGTCAAATAACCACGTCTAAATCGTACTGCGATTCCCCTCATCTGTTTCTCTTTTTAGAAAGTGGGTATGTTTCTTTGTAAAACCTTACTCAAGTGTAATTAATATGGCTGTAAAAAAAAACATTCTCTAGATTCCCTGTATGTGGGTTTTATAGTAAAAAAAAACCCATACATACATTATAGTATGGGGGTTTTATAGGTTTTATAGTACTGTTTTACAGACCTGTACACAGTAAAAAGTTTAACTAGGTAATTTTGCAGTTTAGTGTTTTCCTCGTGTTCATAGAACATTTTTCCTTGGTTAAACTGTGTTATTTACAGTGATTTACTCTGCTTGCCTTCATTACCATATGTTCACCACACTTTCCCCATATGGCAAACAACAGCAGTATATTACAAGGCAAGGCTCTGATCCAGTAAAAGAGACTTTATCCTATATCAGTTTTGGGATATTTGAACTCTATCTTCGACTCTGAAAACAGGGATTGAAAGAAGTCTGCATGGTTGTATGGATCTGCTTACTGCTGTAAGTAAGACATCATTATATTGCAAAACATAACATTAGCAACGGGTTACGAGACTCATTTTAACCACTGTTTTAACGCTTGGACTTTATTTTTTACTGGAATATCTGACATAAGATGAAGTCTGTTGTATCTGAACTCACCCAAATAGCAAATGAGCTGAATAATTTCATAAATAAAATCTCTTTTTGAATACCCGTAGCTGTGTATTCGCTCATCCCAAGCTCCAATAGTATCCCACTGTGCTGAGAAGCACTTCAGTTCTCCTCTGCAGAAAATCTTTGATTTCTGAAGTCTGATTTATCATTCTTAATAAAATTTCCATTTGGAGTGACATTTAAAACTGATCTCAAAGAGCAATCCTGATGAGCTCTGGTTTTAAAGCGTATTTATCTAAGTCCAAAGTAAAGCGACAAGCCTTTTTAAAAGCCTCCATTTAAGGTAATAACATAACTGAAGTAAATATTGACTGACCTGGACAGTTCCATAGCATTCAGACCATGGTTTTAGGCTACCAGGCAGAGCAGGAGAAATTCTGACAAAAAATGTATCTTACAGTACATTTTAAAACTGTATGCATTTAAAATGTAAATGTCATTTTTTACTTTTTGTGAATCATATGCAAATATCTACTTTCATGCAAGCATGTGTATGAGACAAAATGACAAACTCTTTTACAGTGCGTGTTCTGATGCATTGTTTTAGTTTATAATTGCGTTCTACGATGCCTGCTGATCTTGACTGTTCCTGCTACCTCTTACGGTGTAGTCTACTGGGATACCCCTGAGTCATCGATCACAAATGGGTTTATCCATTTACCAGTTCCAGTCTATTTGACAGGCACTTAATAAGGAGTGTGATCGCAATGGAGTAAAGCAATTGGACACCAGTTACTTACATTATGCTGGATCTGTCACCTTTCCTGCACAATGAAACAATGATATCAAGGCGGTAAGAGAATCAGATCGTGAATCTTTACACTGCAGATCATTGAGCACAGCTGTGTGCTGTTTCTCACACCTTCATAAGAGAATTCCCATTGGGAATTCCCATTTGTATTACTATAGTATATATATATATATATATATATATATATATATATATATATATATATATATATATATATATATCTCCACGTCCAGCTGGAGGTGTGTGTTGGATAGGGGCCCTTGCTAAATGAATCCCTGTGGTTTGTTGTTGTGTTAGTGGGATGCTTTGGGTTTTCATTCTTACAGGCTCCCTGTCTACCAACAATGAGACTAAAAACACACAGTGCTCCTGCAAAGGTAAAGTAAATGATGTCGTATTTAGACGGCCTACTCCTAAAATGCATTTTATGATTAGCACATATGCACTGTTTTAGCTCCCACCCGTTTCAGGTTTGGATACCGTATTTTGAAACTTTTCCAATTACCTCTTAACGTGTAAGGATACTGAAACAAGTAAAGAGGATTAAAACCCTGTTAGATGAGGTGGATGCTCACTATCTTCTTCCATGATTAAAGGTATTCCTCAGATACATAGCAGCTTCCTGGATCAGTGAGCAGAGACTCAGGCAAACTTTTAATCAATAAAGCAGATGGAGCAATGCCACCTGACCCCTGGGGCGCGGTGACGAGACTCACTGGCAAAAACACTAAAAAAACAATCAATCCAATGCGACCCTGAATGGGATGCTTTAAATGTCAACTTCATTACACTAACCCAGCTGATCCCAGCCAGGGGTATGAGAGCTGAACCCTCAGACATCTGGTTTAATTGCAACCTTTCATGAAGATGATAAAAAGACACTGACCGATATGCCATATGAATCTTTATTTTTTATTTTTTATATAATACATTTAAAAGAAAATTGTTTAAGAATTCAGTGGGCTCCTTTCTCAATACTGCTGCTGAGGAAAAGATAAACGATTTGAAGGAAGCCATCTGTCAAGAGGTGCCGCGTGTCCCTGTGAAAATGCTGCTTGCTGCTGTTCCTAATGTCATCCCAACAATAGATGTCCTCTCCTGGAGACAAATGGGGCCATATTAAGCAGATACCTTAAAGTGTAAGTAGCATTTATATAACTATAGAGAGATGGAGTAGATGTTGAAAGGTCACATTGCCACATGATTTAAATGGAATGAGAAAGGATGTTCAGTACCAAATACGCGCAAAGCCAGGTAAAGGCAGATTTAGAGAACAATGATAAATATTGGAGAAAGAGAACCAAGAAACAAAATAAACCCCCCAACTACCGAGTAAAATGTAATAAGAAATTAACTGTATTGCCTATGTGTGTCTGAGGCGCACCCGTCATTAGGGCAGGTGGGTGTGATGATGTGGGCAGCAGTGTGGAGTAGTGGTTAGGGCTGTGGACTCTTGACCGGAGGGTCGTGGGTTCAAACCCAGGTGGGGGATGCTGCTGCTGTACCCTTGAGCAAGGTACTTTACCTAGATTGCTCCAGTAAATACCCAACTGTATAAATGGGTAATTGTATGTAAAAATAATGAGTAAAAAATAATGTAATTGTATGTAATAATAATGTGATATTTTGCAACAATTGTAAGTCGCCCTGGATAAGGGTGTCTGCAAAGAAATAAATAATAATAATAATAATGATGTCTCTCAACCCAGTTTAATGTACAGGACCTTACCAGTTCAATCAATAGTGGTGGCAGCATCTTGTTACCAGACCCAACAGCTAACATAACCCTGAATCTTTCAGAAAGCTAGTAGGAACCATATACAAGCACTTATGAGCCAAATGGCCTTGTCCCATTCTTAAATGTTGTTATTTTCATATCTTACTGTGCTTTGTGAACAGCTGTTTTAGTCTTCCTTAATCTGTTCTGAAATATAATTGAAATAATGGTTGCTGACATGCAGTAAAGTACCTTGCCTCCACTCAGTTCTTCAGCACGCTGCCTTCCATTATCCCATGACACAACAGCAGGCATCTTTCTTTATTCCTACATTAATCAATGACGGATGGAAGACGTTGACTTCAAGGGGCGACGTAGATAGGCATTTAGATAGATTGATAGATAGATCTTCTGATACCGTTTTGCAAGATTGAACACACTGTACAAACTTTACTACAACATACAGTAATACATCTTGTTTAATAGGATATGAATTGGCAAAATAAAAAAAATCACATTTTACTCAAGAGCTCTGGTACACAGGTGTTGCACAGCTACAGTATTAAACAAGATTTCTGTAATAGGAAACTGAAGAATTGAATAAAAAGACTCAATTCAGCAAATTGAAACCCACCTCTTTCAAATAGTGTTGACTTCTTTTTTCATCTTATCACATAATTATAAAGATTAAAGAAACGTGGTTTAAAAAGCAAATTAGTGGGATTATGTTTTAACAATAAATTAGATTCTCTCTTGCTTATTACAAAGATTCTTCATTAGGATTCTGGAGTGTCATACTTTATTTATAGCTCAAAAGGACACCGTGCCCCTTGTAAAAATGGTCTTTTTTTTTCAAACCCCCTTGTTGTACTTTGTTACTCTCACGATTCCTCATTAGCTAGCCTCATTAAAAGAGACGTCCTGCTCCAGGAACGTACAACACTACGCAAACCCTCTCTATACTGTTTGGGATCAACATCCCCTAAACTAACCTACTGCTGTTGCTCCCGAAGGACCAGCCTCCTAGCGACTCCGGGTCATTGTGACGGTCCTGGCTGAGCAGAGCCTTCACAGGCACCACCAAGGGCTCCATACGGAGCAGACGCTCTCCTTCTTGATGTCAACAAAGCGCCCCCTCTGTGTAGCATGACAGTGCAGTCGCCTTGAGCTGTGGCGCAGATGCCTTTTGAGCTCTGCGCAGCCTCCCCTAGCATGCCCCCCAGCCAATCCGGATCTCCTGATCAGCCAGGTGAGCCTACCTGCTCAATTAGTTGCTTAGCAAGGCGTCTCCTGTTCCGCGTCCCAGCTGCACAGATTTGCACAAGAACGAGCGACAGGGCTCTCCCTGTAGCCATTTTTGAATGTGTGTCAGTTTTTCATTATGTATATGGAAAACTACAAAGCGATATGTCATGCAATATATTAACGTAACATTATCTAGCAGGCTTATGAAGCAAAATGTGTTAATTCTATAGGGTGATGCAAAACTTTAGGCAGTAGCTGTAGAATGCGATAGTTCAGCTTTTAATGCAGAGATTTCACAGAATTAATTAGAGAAACAGAAGAATAAACAGCAGCATGAAAAATGAGACGGGATTCTCATTGTTTTGTGAATGTTTGCATTGATTCAAGAATCAGTGTTGACGCTATATTTAAACAGTGGCAAGAAGGGGAAGAGACCATCAGAGCAATAAGAGACACAGAGAGAGTTTGAGCTATTTGCACCTTCATGTAGGCTGCAGATTGTAGTCCTCCGGGAGGTTATGCTGATCAAGGCTTCCACTGCGGTGGTTTATCTTATGCAATCAAACATGAAATGTTGATAAAATGTTCTCTCTGGATGAAAAAGGAGAGCCGACTCAACTGCAAACTCAGAAGCCCAATTAAAAAGGTGGAATGTTTAGTTTGGTGTTTTGTCAGCTATTTTTTTTTTTCAGGCTGAAAACCGCAAGACAATAGGGTTGATAAATAGCGTGTGTAGAAAAGAATGAAAGGAATCCATGGAACTAAATTAAGAAAGTATCTAAACTGCTGAGAAGCAAAACCCAATTAAGTCAAACTGGGTCAACATTTTTCAGAACAAAAAGCACCTTTTGATCAATGAATTTTGCACCCAGCTTAAACTTTTAGGTCAAACTTTATTTGAGAAGTGTGTATGCTTATTTTGAATGAGCAATTGGATTCATCCCAACTCAATATCAGTTCATTTTCTTAACATGCATTGAAATCCTAATTTTCTCGGGAGAAATGTCTATTGATTTTCAAGGGGTTTTTCAAGAATCTCTTTTAAAATCAATTTCTTTGTGTTCAAGAGTCTTCTTCTGGCGTGTTTAAAATGACCTGACTTTTCTGCATGTCTCAACATGAATAATACGACAGAATTATGCAAAGGTTTGAGTCTTGATGATGCTTTTCTGAAACGTGCATGATGTTGTTGATAATATTAATATTTCTACAAAACCGTTTTGTATGCTACATCTATTGGATTACATTTTAATGCTGGCGTCAATATCACAAATATTACTGATTTTTTTTACATTAAATAAGTGCAAACATTTTTATAAGCCTCTATAAGGGTAACAGTGTCAAAATGTAATCTTGGTAACACTTTATATTAAGTGTCTCTAATTACTGTGTATTTACATGGTGCTTATTACTTATTACACAATTACAATGTTATTATGCATAATTACAACGTACTTAATGTATACATCTTTTTAACCCCAACCCTAAACCTATCCCTATCCCTTACCGCCTTAACATCAACCCTAGCCCTAACCCTCTTCTGATACGATTGTGTGCTTACATATATCAAGCAAAAAGACTTACACATTAAGTACCTATGCATTATAACATTGTAATTATGTGGAAGTACACATTTACCAAGTAACTACTATGTAAATACACAGGAATAAGGGACACTATGTAAAGTGTTACTTAACGGTTAGGGTTAAAAGCATAGGAGAAAAACATAAAGAATTCCCTCCCTCTGTCTTGAAACAAGGCATGCATTAATTAAAGTGTCATGAATAGAGAAATGTGTTTAACATGTGGACCACTTTGTCAGCATCCATATGGCAAAGAAGACACTCTATAACCAAGATCAGTGGAGGAGTCAGAAACAGTTAAGCATAATACTGCAGATGATTGGAAAGAGAAGCAGGGAAGTGAAGTGAAGCACAATACAAACTAAACAGGTCCACTTCAGAGGACAGCTGTCTGCACTCTTCCATCTGGAAACAAGAAGGGGAGTCAATTAAACTAAGAACCGGGATCCCGACCAGCTCCGGTGATTTAGGATACAAAGCAAACAGGGAGATGTTGCAGCATTTTATATGATAGTCAAGGACCTTAGAATAAAATCATCATGTTAACTGCTTCAATGAGTGTGTATACAGTACCAAACTGGGATGGGATTGCAATTTCAAGGGCCAGGTGTTTGGGTTGTTTTTTTTGGGGGGGGTTGATATGATGCTTTCAGCAGAAGTACCCTCAGAATACAATAACCATTTGCATTTGAATTGAAGCCCCTTTGAAGAGCTCACGCCTGGGAGAGGCTTGCTGTGGTGCATTTATGGTAAAAGCATGGTAACAGCGTATTTATCAACTTAGAGTAAAAAGATATATTACAACAAATCTGCCTTGTAAAAAGATGTTACTGCTATAATCTTTAAACACATTTTAACGACTTGGAGTCGATAATCCTGAAGTAGTACGTTTGCTGAACGGTTTAAGATGGCCTTTTCTATTTGTTCATAAAAAAGCTAAAAGGTTTAATTTAATGAATTAAAATACGCTTTAAAAAAAAGATGACAACAGTCTGTTAAACCAGGCTTCAGCATCTTCACTTCCTTTTTCAATTTCATTTCATTAACTGTCTTATTGCTTCGTATTTATTGTAGTCACTTCTGCAGTTCATTATCTGCAGATAATCCTCTGGGATATTTTAAGAAGCGAGGGTATCAATAACAAGGAGAGGGCACTGTGCTTCATAGCAAAACCAAACTTGGTGATTCACTACCCCTGCCTTCATCTCCACTTCTCTAGCTCTTGACTGCACTCAACAGGGAATTTAGAAAAAGATAAATTTGAAATTCCACCCAAGGCTAATCAGATGCAGTACTTTAATCTGCATATTGTCTACACCGCTTCAAGTTCCATCAAACGTATTGCAGGTCTTCGATGGTCTTGTGAGACGCACTTCTTTCCCTCTCAAGTTTTTGCAAATCTTTCTCCCAGACAGCTTCTGTTTACACCACCAAGAACAACTTCACCTTTACCCCCAAGAAACTTAATTCCTCACTTTTTTTCTTTACAGCTCTCTGTCTCTCACAGCGCAATGCCATCAGTACTCCTCCAACTCTAACTTCTCATGTTTCAATTCAAGTTGATTAAGATCCCATCTGTCCCTATTTCTATATCCTACACCAATCCTTTGAGTTAGTAGGAATAACGTGGGGCCTATTGTATTTCATTCTATTGTAGGATAACGTGACTAAGGATGTACCTGCTGTGGCTTAAATTCCTCTGTCATATTTCCTCTATTTTAACACAGGTCTCATTACCATGGTTATCTTGATGCCCCTCCCTCTTCCCCTACTATCGTTAATAACTGAATTCTCAGGGGCACAGCGCACATTGGGAATGTAGCCTTGTGCTAAGCTCAAACCAGTTTTCTTACACAATAGCTGTTCATAAAATGTAATAAGCTCTTATAACTTGACAGACACCTTGCATATCTAGCCTGTGTTACATATGTCTATAGGCAAACACAATCTGGCAACTCTCAATATCTTAACACTGATTATATCAACTCAATAGCGGAGTGATTGCAATAAACTTATTTTCATTCATTAGGTCCTGGGCCTTTAACCTCCTAGCGTGGCCAGCAAACCTAACTAGCTAGATGTTTTACATGGCTGAACTCTTTTACATGAGTCCAGCACATACCATTAATTTCTTAGGTATGTACAGAACTAGTATAAGCCCTACTTTCAATACTGACATTTACAAAACATGTACCAGTAACCCAATTGTCACATAATTATCATAAAGTATTTGTAAATGAATCCATTAACTCGTGCTTCAGAGCATCAACCGATATGTGTCTTGTGATCTGTTTTACTGATCTGTATGAGATTTAATAAGGAGTAACCAAAGCTTTTAATCATTTATATTCTCTCTTTTCACATTATTTAAGTAACAGCATACTTGTTTATAAAGACAATGGGAACTGGCCTTTTCTTTTGAAATGTTCCACTGAAAGCAGATTAAGTGAATCAGAACATTAATCCACAATATGCATGCTTTATCCCTCAACACCTTTGCTGGAAGGCTGCCATATATCCCATAAGGCCAAAAACAGTTTTAACAGCCAAATGAATCAGTAAGATTACATTGCCTTGGCAGCTGTGGTGTCAAGTCAATATTTATGTCCTTGTTTCAATGGAAAAATATCAATGTAAAAAAAACTGGTATAATAGGAATATTGCAGTAAACGTTCACACTGGGAATGATACAGTATACTGCATGTTTACGGTTAGAGAATCTTCCTGTACTTCACATGAAATTAATGTATCCTACTTCTGTTGAATGGAAATGTAAAGTATGATTTGTAGAAATAAGATTTTTTAAGACTTATTAATCTATTTGGCAATATTATTATTATTATTATTATTATTATTATTATTATTATTATTATTATTATTATTATTATTATTATTATTATTAGTTGTAGTTGTAGTAGCATGACAGACTGAGTCCCTCAATATAGTTGTGAAGTGGTTAAATAAATACTGCATATTGGTACAACAATTGAATAACAACGAAAGTTCACAGGCTGGTATCTCTTTGTTCCACGGTTGCTAATAACTAATGGTGACATCTGCCTATTCATTTCCACAAGAAGAGCAGTTGTCAAATCTCCACAGTCAAAGTGTTGCCTTTTTTGGTATTATTTTTAGGCAATCTGCATCCAACGTAGGTATATCAATGATGTCATGCATGTGAATGAGTGCAGTTTCTTCTCAATGATCTTCCTCCATGTCATAGTGGGCTGTGTTTAGATGAAAGATATTGTAATCACTAAATCTCTCTGCATTCTGTAAGCAATCCTATTTTGGCTTGGCAGGCGTGAGTTATGAGCTTCTTAAGATGACTTTAATCTATCAGAAACACATACACACAGGATGACTTTAATTTCTGTCATTCTGAAGCCCAATGCAGGAAACGTGTCAGAGACACTCCATGATGTGAAACTCTAAACAAATTTCCAAGAAACCTCACTCCCCCCCAGGTCAGTTTCTAGCTGCTAAATGTGTTTATTTCCTGCAACATTGTGCAGTTGCCACAGTAACCGTATGAATGATAAGGGCTGGTATTGAACTCAACTGAACAGCTTTTGAAGTGTTTGTGTTGACTCGGAGAGGCAGGCAGTGTTTAGTGGCTGTGCTAGGGGGAAAAGTAATTACAGGATGCAGGAAGGTGTTATCAATTATTTTACTGTGCATAGTTGTGTGGCTGAAGCTGAAACATGGATCTTTTGGTTTGTTTGTTTAAATACCAGCATTGACAGTGGATGTAAATTAATTCAGTGGTGGTGACTATCTTGGACTAAAGCTGTGCTTCTCTTCAGTACAAGCATTTGTGGATCCACCTATTTGGGGGAAAGTAAAGCCCATGTTTCCATTAATTGGTGGTGGTGGTGGTGGGGGGGTGTACGTTTCACAAAGGTTAATTTTCATCCACTTGTTTTGCTTGTCTAGGTGCTTATATTTTTCAAAACAAAGTGTACGATGGCTGAAGGATGCTGGTGTCAAACTAACGTTTTCCCATCACTAAACCTTGTGAATGTGTGTGTGTTTGCTACCTGTTGTGTCAGGGTCAGACGGACAAGTAACAAAAGGCTTAAAAAGCATGGCAAGCTTGTTGTTGTCAGTGGAATGAACGTGCCGGGAATAGGTGGTTCATGAAGTGAGAAGACTTGAAGCATTTCACTGCTGAGGTCACCAGTACAAGTCAGCAGTGAGTAAAAGGATTATTTTGTACTTTATGTTCCCAGTTCTTCTTGGGTATCGTGAGTTTAAGTCGTGAAAGTTGTAGGACTGTTAGATTACTCTACAGCCAGGCAGATTAGGTGCAAAACCTAAGAAGATTGGACTGAGGTACTGTGAGGTACTGTGTTTGCATTTACTCTGTGTGTGTGTGTGTGTGTGTTTGAAAAAACACATACGCAAGCACTGGTAATGTCTTTACAGCGTTTGTTGTTGTGTCTGTGTGTGTAAAGTGACTAATTGAAGACTTGTTAATTATTCCAATATGATGATGACCAAAGCATTCAAAATGCTGAGCAAATCTTTCACCGGCCGCTCTGATGGGTAGAATTGTAATTCTGTTCAGGGGTACTACCTGAGTAAAGAAGGGCTGGCTGAAAAGGTGATTTTGAAGATACTTCCTTATTAACAACGGCAAAACCAAACAATTGCTCTTTCTGTTGCCGTGCAACATGCAGAGTGAAATGTGCTCATTTCTAAACATTGATTTTCCTCTCTCTGGCTCAGGTTTCATCTAACAGAAGCATGTAAGCTGAGAAGGACATGTCTTGTAGGGCTCCTTTTGTGTTGGTGTCAACCAAAAATTGCTTGATAAGCTGAATGTTCCAGCCTCCGGGAGATCGATTTGAATTAAATACTGGTGGAGCTCAGAGTCTGAAATCAATGCTGCAATGCTATACTGTGAGTTAACAAAAACTAAATTCACACCTAGAAAAAGACGTGGAACATGATGCCATCTAATGTGACTTTAAGTTTGTATTTTATTGACTTACTCTATGAATAGGTTCTTGACCAGGACAACAACAACAACAAAAAAACATTCTAATAACCAGGCTTTGAAAAAGGATTTTATGTCAGGTAGCAACCAAGGCTTTCCTTTCTTCTTTGAAAACAACTTTTAATGTCAAAGAGGCTCATTTTATTAGTAGTAGTCGCCGCCAACATCGTCATCGTATTTATTTATTTATTTATTTGGCAGACGCCTTTATCCAAGGTGACTTACAGGTGTTACAGGCAGGACAGGGTTACAATACAAAACCTATATTTAAATACCATATATAGTTTCCTGTCAGTGCAGATTATACTACTGAGATGCAAGTTAGGATTCCAAGTGATATCTACAATGACATAATAGCAGTGCAATAGTGCAAGGATAGTGCATCAGCTGAGGATCCAGTAACGTGGTACTTGGGTCAGGCAAATACAGCACTTAGCAGGACGGGTATATCAAGAGATCTACAAGTTTTAAAAACAAAGCCAGACTAGTACTTAAATATTTGAAGTATCAACCAAATGCAACCAATTAATGTTTCAGAAGGCACTAGTACAAGGCAGATTTTTTTTTTGCTTTGTTTTGTTTGTTTTTTTGCAGAGAAATCTGATTAATAGAGTTTGACGGGGAAAGAAACACACACACACACACACACGGCTCATTGTCAGTGGTAAGCACACCAGGTTTCTTCCTCCCACTTCTGAACTTAATGGACTGTGCTGAAGGCACCGCTCACTGACTAGGACTGGGAAATAGAGGGCTTAGCATTGGTGTGACCCCGCAGAGATTTCTTTATACTTGTTAGTTTAGAGCTGCTTTCGGCCAAGTTTGTCCCAGGCAATTTGGACTCTTCTGAAAGAGAAATATATATTTAAAATAAATCCTGCTAACACTGTTTTTGCTAACCCGTTCTTGTTTATTGTCCTCTTTCTACACGTAAAGGATCCTAAACATTTAGGAATGAAGGCGGGCCATTTGGCCCACCAATGTTAATCCACTTCTTGGTTACTGATTGATCTTTTTAAACTTTGTCAAGTTGGATCTTAAAGGATCCCAATGATTCAGCATCAACATAAATACAGGAACGCAGAATATAAGACTATTTAAAAACAGTGTCCCTTATTCTTTACACCTTACAAACAATGTTCTTTATTAGAGAAAATAGAGTTTTGCTTGCGGTGCTGAGAACATGTTCTCACTGGACAATGGATAGTTATTTCAAGGATGTGGGGGAGAGATCTAATATTAATGATGCCAAACAAGTATTTAAATTAACTATTAAGCTCAGGAGCTGGGTTGGCATGGAGACAAGCAAAAAGACTGGGAAGTTCCTGAACTGTTCAGCAATTGAGCCGTACAATAAAAACATCCTCTAATGATGTTTATGTTGTTTTATTTTCTGCCTGTAAAAATGTGAAAAATATGAATCACAAATGTTCACATTGGAGTGACAATGGTAGAGGTATGCTATACAGAGGAAAAAAACATTTTAATACCATTGAATTTTGGACATTGCTCCCTACTGAGTCACCAGCATCACTTCATAGATCCTGGTTTCCATGGGGTCTACTAATCCAAGAAATGGCACGGACCCGTCCAGTCTTTCTGATATGTGACAAGTTATTGAGAGCAGCACTTTAATGGTCTTAAGCTTCTTAGTCAGTAACTGCTTATTCATGTCTAAAGGCATTTCCTTTCATTTTACTTTCCTTGCCATAATCAGAAAAGTAATTTTAGCATCCAAAGCACATTTTAAGAGCTTGAACCTGCATCTTATGCGATTCAACCAAATTGCTTTTTAATGTTGAACAATACGCCTGAGAAGCATAATCAATTTTTGACTAAATATTTTAAGGTTTTGTAGAGAGTAGCAAAAACTAGAAATCTAACCTCCACTCTTCCTGTTGTTTCAGCTGTACATATTATTAAATAAGTCATAGCTTCAGTGAGTTTTTTAATATTAGCTAGCCAGATTGACTTCACTGCAAAAAAAACCAAAACATTTTACATGGTAATGCCAAAGATACTGTATATGCTTGTCTGATCACATTGGAAAATTAGACTCAAAGACAGACTCTATACCTGCTAACAACACCCAAATAACAATTTGTAATGTATTACATATTTTATATTGCTCATACACCGCATAACCACCTGCTGTCATTTGCAATTTCAATGGTATTTTGTACTAAGTAAAAGTTTGTTAAAGCTTCTTTATACAGTAAATGCATATATTTTTACCAAGGTGCTGGTTAATGTTTGTAAGTACAGTGAGTGCCTACATTTGACCTCTGTGTACAAGAGATATTATTTTAGTCTCATTGATTCAAAACAGGTGTTTAAAACAAATGTACAAAATATTGCATTAAAAGAGTTAACATCCTCAAGCTGCTATTGCAGTAGACTTCGATTGCCCCTAGGTCATCCTCCTCCCTTAGGATTTTAAATCAAAAGATTTGTACACTTTGCTTCTGCATTCCAAAAATAACTCCTACCAAATCACCTGAGTTAATCAGAGAGCTAATGACAGCCTGCAGTTCCACTGTGTGATCTATTGTAATTCTCTTGCTTCTACAGCCACTTTGCCATAAAGCTAACTCATTCTTTTGCACAAAGTATATCACCACATTATTAATCATGTTGTCCATTCATTTTCCAAAATTAGACATTCAGGCCACTGGCCTTCATGACGATAGATAACTGGTAGCTTTTCAACAGCTTTGCAATCAGAATATGAATGGCCTGGGTCCTTCCATTTGGTATCAACCCTTCTGCCTGGACCCCATTATTAAACAGAGGCAAAGGTACTCCTTGGCATCCATCCTTCTATGCTCCTAAATATTATGTAATGGCATTTATCTTTCTCAGACAGACACGGAGTGTCGTGGCTATGAATAGCTCTCTTTAATTCAACCAAAGAGAGTTCTCAATTTAAACCAGTTTTTTATATATTCTTAATCATTCAGAGGAATTAATTCTCACTTAAAATGATTTTGCTCTGAACGTTTTTGCTACATTCTTCTACCAATCACTACTTTTGTTAGTAAACACTCTTGTATCACTTTGGTGGTGATAGAGTATCTTTCAGACTATACATTATGTTTAGTAGATCAAGATCTACAGCTAATGTCTATAGGTTTGTATCTCTTTTAGCCCATTCTCAGCCAATCCAAGTGCTTTTCAGTGATATTAACCTCTTAACAATCTCCTTTGGATTTGGTAACCAGCAAGAGTTGGAACACATTTGTATTGGTATCTTACTGGGTACCTAGCATGAATATGCCAATTCTGTAAAACCTTAGACAAGGAGGCTGTGTGGTCCAGTGGTTAAAGAAATGGGCTTATAAACAGGAGGTCCCTGGTTCAAATCCCCCCTCAGCCACTGACTCATTTTGTGACCCTGAGCAAGTCACTTAACCTCCTTGTGCTCCGTCTTTCGGGTGAGATGTAATTGTAAGTGACTCTGCTGCTGATGCATAGTTCACACAACCTAGCCTTTGTAAGTCGCCTTTGATAAAGGCGTCTGCTAAATAAACAAATAATAATAAAATGACTTTAAATTAAGCAACAATCAATTGACTTAACCTGTATACTAGCTTTTCAATGTGCAATGCTGCTTGAACCTGCAGGGTAAGGTGAAAACCAAAAACTGGGGGCTACTGCAGCCACTTGGATAAGAGCATTGCTAGCCGTTTCTTGCAGGGCAGGGTGAAGTATTGTAACTCAGTTTGGAGATGACTTTCTTCACGGGTGTCTGTTTGTTATTCTCTCCCATCACAGGCAACACCAGGTCCTTATTCAATTTATCCTAGCAGGAATGATTAGCATACATGTGCATGCATGCTAATATTCCCATTATCATTCAGAATTGGAAAATAAAACTATACATTCCAGAATAAGATGTGTATTGGCTAGATGCATACAATATTGGCATGGGAATGGAATTATTTAACAAGCGAAAATAACTGAATCATGAAAAATAATTAATATGCAGTATGTATTCCGGAATACTGACAGATAAAATGACAAACAGACAGCATTAAAAGGCAATTTAATACATCATTCTATACACATGTACTTTTTAATGTATTATTTATTATCACAGGTATTGCCATGTATTAAATGTAGATGCAGTATATTGCTCTATATTGCAATTCATGTTTCTAATACACAAATATTGATTATGTCCTGATTAATATTACATAAATGAGGTGAGACACATTAAGTGCCTCTTTGTGTTGATATGAAGAAGGGAGAGGAGTCAAGTTCGGGATTGGATTTTCCATGTACTGTAAGTGAACTGTAGAATTCAGTGTACAGTATGCACACTGGATAGGCATGCATCAATTCAAAACAGCTTTCAGTGTTATTCAACTTCATAAAGAGGCACTTATTTTTAAGTGTTGACATACATTTATGGGTTTTCTAAATGAATACAGAACATATAATGTCATTCCTACAACATCTGTGCATTGCCTCTATAATAAAAGCATGTCTATATCTTGCAAATACTTTTATAGCATAAACATGCAGTTACCTGGCAAAATAAGCTCTAAAACACACAAAAAAGTGTTGGTGCAACATATGCATCGGTTTCGCCATGGAACTTGCTTGTCATTACCAGGAGTGATACTATATAGAGCAGGTTGGACTGTATATGTTATTTTAAAAGGTATTTCGTGTTTTTGCATAACAACCTAAAATACTATCCACCTCCTTTGGAAGTACCCCTTCTTCTCTGATTGTCTCAGTACTGTATGCTTGTGGAAATCAATATTGTATTTTGTTACATCAATCACATTGATTTTTCTGTCATCACCATATGGTATGTACAGTTTGTGCTCATTAATTACAATGAACAACAAACTGTTTCCCGAGAAGAATCTAACGTCGCAAAAACTACAAAAAAAATGCTTTAAATCAGATTAGCTCTTGTCTTAATAGTTTTGATTTATGAACTTGTTAAAATGCATATGCAAATGTATAGCCCGATTTGGCGCAATCCCTTAATTAATGTACAGCTCTACAGTAGATCAATTCTAAGAATGAAGTAGCTTTTTTATTTAATTTTTTTTTTTCTCCAGTGAATCAATGGCTCCAGACAATAACCGGATATTTAAAAACCACCATGCATGTTGGGAGTGACAATGATTACATCGGCATCAATAACATTTGGCAGTATTTTAATGGGTTACTAATGTCAGATTCTTTTTTACAATTACCACCACTTGAGGTTTCATCACTGATGAAACCTGAACCATTTACATAGCATGAGTGGGAGTACATGTTGTACTACATTAGTCTGAAATATAAACCAGGCTGTCATGTTCGGAAGAATTACATATTTGTGTTTTCAGCGTAGACTGACGCTTTAGATATAGTTTTTAATAAGAAGTAGTGTATTAACTTACTACCTTGCTAACATTAGCGTGTTTGTTTTTAATAGTATTTTTATTAGTCACTGTAAAGGATGTCACATTAGTGTTAACAGATTAAGAATCGGTGGATGTGTGGGTGTGATGGTTGACCGCTGTTCATACTGCCACAAAGTCCCTGCATGCATTTATCTTTTCATTATGGGCACAATTATTTTTCGTGTATTATATTAAAAAATCACATGACTTCCAATGAATAAGCTGTTATCTTTAGAACTCATTACAAAATACTGTAGCGACAAAACCCTTGAGATCCTACAAAATCTTGTTGAAATCCATGTCAATTTCTGACCATAATAAAATTCTATACAGAGGGAGATTGCAAAGTCTAGTGGATACTTTGCAATGCTGCTGTGGAAAAAAATATTGTCCAGACCAGTTGAAGTTTTAATGATGAAACCTTTGCTTGTTACAAATATAATGTGCTAAATCATTAACACTAATGATTAACCAGCGACAGGAGCCACATACAGCAATGGCTACATGCTTATGGACACACACACACACCTGCATGTTGGTGGATGTAGATACCTGTTGCTTCTCAGTGTACATACAATACAGAACATGCTTAGCTTGCTGCAGAGAATAACCCAGACTATAGATTGCAACATATTCCATGTCTGTCAAAGCCTCAGTCAGTGGCTGATACAGCATTTCTGTTAACATTAATATTATTTTAATAAATCTTCTGAACACTCAAAAAAGTAGCTGAACCCCAATCTCAACTACTTTAGAGGGCACTTAGCATTTAATTCCCAAAGACATTTTATAAGTAGCTTTCTAATGTGTTTACAAGCAGCCTAAATAGCATATTGTTTTTATCTACTTTTTAAACGCAAATGCAGGAATGGAGTTCTTTGATGTTACTCATAGATAATGGAGTGCCTTTTTATAATGACAATTAACGAGCACTTTTCAGCTGATTGCTTTGTTTTCTTTTTTTCTTTTTTGAGAGACAGCTTCAAAAGAGACATTGTAATAAATCAAAATACTGCATGTCTTTTTTTTATATAAAAAACATGCAGTATTTAAACAAGGCCCTGTGTATTGTATAGATGTTCTAACATGAAATACTGTCTCTCCATTATGGCTTCGACTTTTGCTTTATCATTTTGTGGTTTCTTTGTTTACATGAAGTTCAATAAAATATCTAAATTATGTTAATATAGTTTTTTTTTGTTTTTGTTTTTTAATTATGAATCAATCCTACAATTCTAGGTGATGCAAGACTTTTGGTCATAGCTGTACAATTGCTTTTTAACAGATCTGTTTCAGACCTGAATTTGAGTTGTGTGGCACTCTGCCAAAAATACTTGTGACTCTGTGAGTCAATGTTGTGAGGAGAACGACAAAGGGTAATAAAAAATATATTACTCATAACTTCTGGGATATTTTCTACTTAATGAACCAGAGAAACATAAATGAAAAGCCTCAGATGACTTCTCTGGAAAGTTGCACCTCCTAATGAAAGTAGACTGGCAAAGCAGTGCAAGGTGTGTTTTCACTAATACCAAAGGACAACAGATACTGGTTGATCTTCAAGTCAAGTCAACTTTGAAACTGCATTTCATTTTAGGAAGAAAAAACCCACTTATCCTGTCTGCAGGCTCCTTACACCTTTGCAGCCTTCAGTATATAACAGTTTCGACTTTGAACTAGATCATATACATCTATACTTGAAGAGGTTAAAAACAAACTTTTAATTACATGTAAACAAATATCTAACAAGGAGTATTTTAGTGATGTACTGATGTCATGTTTTAAAGACTTCTCACCAAACTATGCAAGTCTGATACTTAAGTAAACTGCATAAATTATTTAAGATACATAAAGTAATAAAAGTGCAGTTATGCAGCATTTCCATCTCAGATGGGACAATTCATAGAATTGGTGGGCTGGCATGTGACAGAATTTCACTGAAAAATTCATAAAGAACTGGAGCCATGAGAAATGAAAAACTTAAGCTTTTACCCTGTGGTTTGTGGCATGTCTGCAAGCCTGTTGTCTCATTTGAGATGGAATGATCCCCTATGAATACCATTACAGCTGTTGTCAAAATAAACAGGCACAAGCAATCCAGCTACTTCATCGGGAGACAGGTGACAGTTTGGTAAGCTCACAGCCTCTCTTTCAGTATGCATGTACAAAGGAGGATTCTCGTGCCTACACTCTGGAAGTTTCAGAAACAGACATTCCAGAGATAAAGGGCTCACATTCTGTGTAAAGTTGGCAATACGACTCTAACAGCTTCAGCCCTGGATGCCCGACTCCAAAGATGCCCATTACTAACCAGGTGGTAGTGACCACTTCACCGGGTTTCATTGCTTAATTAACAATTAAGATAAGACATTCAAGGCACTACGAGACATCATCCTTTTCCAGCAGAACACGGTTCACGATTCATCACTGTGCTGTTCTTAAACAGACAGGATGGCATTTTGAGGGATTACTGAGACCTTTTCTGTCTCATGATAGTTGTGCTGGTGTCATTTTAATTATCATTTGGGTTCTCACGCAGCCAAGTTTCATTGTACCAATGCACCTCAATCATTATATCTAAAACTGTTGTCCTCGTCATGCAGTTACGCTCCTGCATAGAAATTGGCAACGGGGCCACATTATGTGTGTTGTGGTAGAATTGAGAGTGAGTTTAGTAAGGTTGAGGTCACCAGATTTATTTGTGACTTTAGCTTGATTTCAATGTGAGAAAAGTGTATGCATCAGCCCACTGAGAAACTGCCTTTTCTCCAAATCCTATGTTTATTTGTGTACATAAACAGGCAAGAGCACTGGTACATAAGCAGCCTTGCTTGCTTATCCATTGTCAAAAAGCCAATTGCTACTTAATTTACTTGGCATCTACTGGTAAAGACTGGCGCTGAAAGGTGTAAATCTGGCCTTATCTGTCCTTTGCATGCACCGTTCATCTCACAGCTTATTTTGAATAACGGATCCATAATGCATAGCTAAATAGCCCTTGGTATTGACTTACTTGATATTAAAAATATACAATAGTAGAGGCAAGAGGATTTTAAAGTGGTGTCAACAGAGCAAACTCCAGTGGGTGAGGTGATGCGTGCCTGGAGGACACATGACATAAATCCGAGGCTTTAAAAAAAGATGCTTGAATACCAGAAGAGGCTGGCATAAAGGCAAGGAATTTTCAATCCCCAGAAGTGCGTTTTTTTGGATATTTTTTTTTAACTGCATATGGAGCAAGTTGTGTAAATGATCCTGCAATATCTAAGAAAACAAGTAGGATAAGATTTAGCTTTTCAGGTTGAGGAGCCTTAAAATTACTGCTAGACTCCAATTAAATAAATTGAATTTGACATTGTTTTGTAAAGCCCTCCAGTTCAACACAGGGGAAAAAAGAAAGGCTAGACGAGCAAAAAACCTACAAACCTTTACATCTAGGTCGAGCTTAGTTTTCCATTTAAATAACATAGCTTATTGAATCATCAGCTATGATTAATAAAGTTGTCAGGTTTTGAGGTACGGCTTAAATCTTTAAGGGATTAACCGGTGTCAGTTCTTTTTGATGATTTTAATGAGTCAGTGGTTAGAAAAGGAATGGTTATTATTATTATTATTTTATAACACTGTGGAGGAGATTTCTCTGTTTTTTTTATTATTGAGGCTGGCAACTGAAAGTTGAATATTTCCCTAGCTGCTGTGGTCAATAACAGACTAAAAATGGCTTCCAGAAATAAGTCATATAAACTTACCTCAAACCTATATGATTATTGAACTGACTGCAGCATACTGTATTTAACTCACTTCCATTTACTGTGAGGAACCCACATGAAAATATCCAATTTCAAACACATTAATCCACATTTTAGATTTCAATGTACAGTATATATTGAATAAGTGTTTGTTGATGCCCCTCAAAATGCTTTATGGAGCGAGTGAATAACATGCCAAGCAGTAATGACTGTAGTACCATCATTTTCTGAGTATACTCTTTATATATTTTAAAGTATTTCTGTGTTTTATATCCAGTCTGCGTGTATTGTAGGAGGTGTGCAGTTGATATGGGTTATAGTATGCATGCAGTATAATATGAAATGGTGTTTTTAAAAAGCTATTGTACACAAGGAGTGCCTTATACAAGAGGTGCATGATATAAAGGGATTTAACCCAATGCTACCCAGTCCTGTGTGTTATACACATAGTCCATGTTATATTATTATTTATTTATTAGCAGACGCCTTTATCCAGGGCGACATACAATTGTTACAACATGTCACATTATTTTTACATACAATTACCCATTTATACAGTTGGGTTTTTACTGGAGCAATCTAGGTAAGGTACCTTGCTCAAGGGTACAGCAGCAGTGTCCCCCACTGGGGATTGAACCCACGACACTCTGGTCAAGAGTCCAGAGCCCTAACCACTACTCCACACTGCTGCCCCAGTTTGTGCTGGTAAACAAATACAGCATGCAGTCATTTGTGTGCCAGCGTGGATTTTTAAAATGACTTCTGGCACCCAGAATTGAACGTTCTTTTTCTAGAATTGAGCGTTCTTTTTCTAGAATTGTGATGTCATCACACCGTCATCGTACCACCGTTTTCTAGATTTTGGAAATGTGCTTGGAACACCTGGAGAGGGTAGGCCAGTGCTAGGTTGATACGGTTAACATCGTCCCATGGGTCAAAATGCATCACATTTCAGGGACAGATTCAAGAATCATCATCTCACTGAGACAGAAATAGACTTCCTTGCCTTCTGTAATCCCATTGGAAATATTGTGTTAAGAAATGCTTATCACACTACATCAAAGCAATTAACGCAAGGGCCAATGAAAGTACGATCAAAAAAAAAAAAAAAGTCACCCAGGGTACAGGGCACAGAGCTACATCAGTGCTTCCCCGCGATGATGAAAAGTACACAACACCCTTTTCTGTTGAAAAAGGTTAATCTGTTTATACTCTACATTTTTACATACATATACAAATAAAATACAGTATATAGTCAATATATACACACATCGAGGCTGTCATTGATAAACCACTCAAATATCAGCAGCTACCCGAACTGTAGCGCAATCAATACAGTCTTTGTTAAGGGTTACTGAGATCATATCATCGAATCCTGCTGTTGAAAAGTATTGGGAGTTGTTGTCTCCAGTGCCAGGATAATGGTACTTGTGCTTCCAAGAGAGCATACGCTTAAAACTTGAAGCAGGAAGGCTTTGGGGAAAATGTCACTCGAACTGAATAATATAGGGACTAGGGATAAGATAAAGATATCATCCATTCAAAGCCCTGGATAAAGGGAGAAAGGACATATTGTTGGCATCTCTGCCATGGGATTAGAAGCCAAATTGCATAGAAAAAAGCTAAAACTGTCTTGATACTGTCCATATTGCCCACACATTTATGAGGGCAGTACAGTCCCCAAGCCTGTGTACTTTTTTTCTCAGATATTGACATCTGTTGCCCACTAGGAGACCTGAATGCATTCTCTCTAAAAACTGTAATAATAAAAAACGTATTTATAAAACAGCAAGAGTAGAATGCATATGCATTATTTAGACCTCATAAATCAATTGGATATAATGCAATGAGCATATGTCGTTTTTGGACCTGACTAAATGGTGTAAAGAGAAAACATACTAGCACTCTCCCCCAAGGTTTTCTCTACCATGTGTGCATGTTTATTCATATACTACTCACTCAGTTTCAGAGTGATGGATATAGGTAATTACTTTCTCGGATCCTATTTACCCCTATGCAAGCTCATATTTAATTGCAGCAAACACAGAAAGCAAACTTAATCCGGTGTAAATTGATCAAAACAGAAAACAATTCCTCCTAAATGTAAAGTACGGCAACACTTTATTTTCAGTGGCACCTGGCAGGCATTAAACACAGAAGTGCCTGGGTTGTATCTTTCTATGTCAAGTCCCAAGTGCTGTGATGAAAATTAATATATACTAATCTTAATCCATTTCATAGCACAGTTAGCATCTGAAGTGGTAATGCAATCCTCATCCATAACTTTAAGCAATCAATCATGAGATATTCAGCAGCACAAAAGGTAATATATTTAGACAAATGTTTAAACAGTTAGAAGATGTGTACTATTGATCTTACAACAGTGGCCAAAGAACTGTAAATAAAGCAAACATATTTCAAAACCGTAAAGTGACAGGGAATGATTGGATGATAAATAGTCTGTTTGGGTGCAGGTTATTGATAGTAACTTTAAGTGTACAGCCAACCTGTGTTAAAAACTACCCAAAGAGAAGGACTAATTAACCATAGTGACAATTCTGATGAATCCCCACATTCACAATGTTAAATAAATATAAAGTGCTTGTCTAGACGGCCACTTGTAGACAGTTCCTCGAATGGCAGTATAAACTGGCTTGATATTATTTGCTTTGTTTCCTAATGTTAATACAATGCTATGATATATTTCATAAGATCAAGAACTGAGGAGAATCCTTAACCAAAAAACACTCTGTTTAATACGGAAAACGCACATGCCTGGTCAATATGAAATATCAACTACAAGCTCTAATGATCTCCCTTTATCAAATGTGGCACTTGATATAGAACATACTAAAATGTTCAGAAGGAAAACTACTTATAGCAATGAGGCATGCACATCATCAATCTTAGATTTTTGTTTTGACTTTCGGTGAATGTCATTTTTATTATGCTACCGCGCCTGGTGCAATCAGGTGGTTTTCCATCCGAGCAGAAAAGCAGCCTGTATCAGTGATCAGACAGGAATAGGTATGTTCTGAGCAGCATATAGTATATACAGTAGCTGAAGAATTGAGCCTGACCTTATTGGTTATGTTTAACAATGCCGTTGTTGGCAGGTGTTTTTGTCTTCACATTATAAGGACACTTGTTTGGGATCATAACCCTCCTTGCTCTGAGTGTACAGTATTGCTGGAATTTGTGCATTATTACAGATCCTCCCAGCCCAACAAGTTCAATCATCATAATCCCTCTATACTCACACTGGCATTTATGTTGTCCCATGGTACTGCAATGGATAACCAGCGTGTATTGCTTTTTACTTATGCAATACATTGGAATGTCAAATATAGACCTATGCAGATGTTACATCAATGGGACAAGGGCTGCATGAAATAGGAGAGCTTTGTGACTTATGTGTGTGTGTGTGTGTGTGTGTGTGTGTGTGTGTGTGTGTGTGTGTGTGTGTGTGTGTGTGTGTGTGTGTGTGTGTGTGTGTGTGTGTGTGTGTGTGTGCGTGTATCAATATCGTATTTAATTTAAATGCAGTACACAGCATTTAATGTCTAAGAAAGGATTACCATTATTTATACAGCTCTGGCCAAAAGTTTTGCAACACCCTATAGAATTAACAGGCTTTGCGTTACAAAGTCAAATGAAACCTGCTTAATAATGTTACGTTAACATATTGAATTATATACTGCTTTGTAGTTTTCCATATACTTAATGAAAAACTGACAATTAAAAAATGTGACATTTCGAAATCTATCATGAAATACTGTACTACTAATTATGGGTTCCGGTAGACTTTTGAGATATCATTTTGTAGTTTATTTGATTACATGATGTTAAAAAAAGGAAAGATTTAAATTATGTTCATATAGTTTTTATTTTGTTTTATTGTGTCTCAATCCTAAAATTCCAGGTGATGCAAAACCTTTGGCCAGAGCTGTAGAATAACATATTGCATGAGGTAATAAAGACAACAGCATACATTTTAAAAAGGACAGTGTGACCTTGACCAGCTTACAGATTCATATTCTATGAATGTAAGCACACATAATATAGTGTAATTCATTAAAACAATTTTCAGATAGTAATCAGGTTATGTGCATGAAAGCAAATCTAGATATGTATAATAAATAAGGCTGAAGTCTTTAATAATTCACATAATCTCTTTGTACTTACAATTACACCAATGTGGTGATGGATATTAGTTATTTTTTAAGGACATTTTGAATGAGAAATCACTTGAAATGTAATTGGCCTAAACTTGCTTCTAACTGGAAAGAACAATTCAGCCCAAAAGCTTTTCAATTCTTTTCACAAGAGAAAGTTATGGAACAGCTAATAATAATTAACTTAGTTTAAAACAGTTTTTTTTTTAAATATTGTATGAAATAAAACTGTAAGTGTTAATAATTCATATAATACCATATGCTGGTCTAGAATGTTATTAGGTGCCATGTATCAATATTTCAGTGTAGTCTGTAAAGTTCTAATCTATACTGCACTGGGATGATTGATTGGAAAATAGATTTCTAGTTAAATTCTCAACTGACAAATAATATATTAAAAACAAATGGGTCCAAATGTGTGGGTCCAAGAGGGTCCACTTGAAACCAAATGAAACTAACTCCCTAAATATGCAAAGTAACAGCTTGAATGAAGGAACTTTTTATACATAAATTAACCTGAGTATAACATATACAACTTAGGATCACTGTCTGAATAATTGTTTGTGCCCTCAGTGTATAGAAAACAGTATATCTGTGGCGCTGTATGAGTTCAATACATTTTTTTTAGTTGGTATATAGATATTTAGCATTGGGAATAGTTACAAATACCAGATACAGTGTTGAAGTAAGAATTATATTAAAAAGAGATCCTAAAAAAGCCATGTTGTCAGAAATTTCTCTTCCCTATGCATAAAAAAGGAGAAAAAAAAAATAACACAACATTTTTGCGTACGTCAGTAAAGCCTAAGATGTATATTTGTAACAACAGCTCACGGGGAAAAAAAAAAAGTTGAAAGTTGCTGACAGCTTTGTGGACTGTAGTATTAATCACTAATAACCCAGATTCTGTGGCGAGTGTACTGGGGCAGCCTTCATTGAACCACACTCCTTGGGATTAGCTTCATCAGCTTCTTTCTTTTCTTTACCTTTCCCTTTAGTTTCTGATCTTTAAAAAGTCAGCACAAGCTGACAAAAACACCTTGCTAATATAAATGGTCTTTTATGTATATGCACAAGAGGGTAGATCGACTTTACCTTGTGCCAAGGTATGTGTGAAACAACAAAACATGGCTTTAAAAAGAATACAAAACTGGAGGCAAGGAAGAACACTGCAGGTTCTTTATCCTGGAACCAGACTGCAGTATCGTCGCTCATTTTGTGGTATTGATTCAACTGCAGTATAATCTGTAGCTATGTACAGCACTTCACAACTTCATGTGTCATTAATTCAGCCTATCAAAAATGTACACACCTACATAAATTAAACCAAAACACACATTTGCTTGAGCGCATTTCCACAGATGCATTGTCCAGCTAATAACAATGGAGGAACAAGAAATGTACAATATCAGGCAACCTCAAGCACACAATACAACACTGCAATGTCTTTTATATTTCAAGTTTCAAACTGAAAAAATATACATTGAAATAGGAAATTCTATGAACAGGTTTACAAGAATCCCAGAAGTGAGTGTTTGCTATTGCCTCAAAACAATTGTATTAAAAATGAGTGAATGTTCCGTTACATATTGGAAAACTCCTAGAAGCCGTGCCCATTATAGCAAATTAGATCGTGGCTTGCACGTATGTTGGAAATTAGATATGCAATCCTCACTCAGGGCTTCCAGCTTCCATGTCTTTTCAAATTAAAAAGAAAGGTTTTCACAGCTATCACATGAAATGTTTGGTTGTGTTACCATAGCAAATAATTATATTAGGTGGAAAGCGTTATTTCATGTACAACCATCCCAAGGCATTTTGCAAGGATAAAGATATTCTGCATTACTATTGTAAAACAAAAGCATGATTGAAATGATATGATTTGAACCAAGTCCTCACAGGATCATCTTTCTACCCCCTGGAGTTGTGGGGCATGGCAGCATAAGCACCCTGGTACTGTAGATTGATCAGGGTCTTGGGATTACAAGAAGACCCGTGTTTGCAGCATTAAAACTGCAGCCAGGGCCTCAGGGAGCAGGCAGCCTGCTCAAGTAAGAAGGACCAAGTCACAAACAAAAAAGTTTTAAAGTTGAGGAGTGGTATCCAGTGCGAAGGACCTAAGGACTGGAGCAATATGATGGGCATCCCTGATGAGTTTTACGTGGTATTAATTGGAAACTGTTCAGTGAAGCATCTGGAAGGCTATCAAACAATAAACTGCAGTTATCGACCCTTGACGTGACAAAAAGCACAAATTAAAGCACTGGTGTCAAATTTGGGGCTCAGCTTTTGTTTCTCAGGTGGCAAAGAAAACATTCTGACAACACAGGATCCAAGTTTAAAGGGGAAGGCCCTAGTCTATGTACTATGCAACCAGAAGTAACAACCCTGCTCTGAAAAAAAAGGAAACTAAATCCAGAACAAACAAAAAAAATTAAGAAGCCATCATTTAGTTAGTAAGAAGAAAAAGGAGTAGAAATGTTAGTCAGAAGATGGCAAAAGAAGAAAAGCTGTACAGATGGTTGAACTGTGAGAGACTTCTTCATGATGTTGTATCTCAGCTGTGTAAGTGCAGTCAATATCAGGTCAATGGCAAAATAACTATCAGCATGATGCAAACGCAAGGCTGTTCTACAATAATAGGATCTGTCAAACATTCCTTAGCTGGAGCAGGTTGACAAGAAGGAAATTGGCTTCTGGCACAGGCATTTCATTAAAGGGCTCTACCCCGTTGAGTAAAAAGGCAGAAGGACAAAACTTGCATCACAAGAGAACTCGGCTGCTGCTGATGCACCCACCTGCACCCTGTCCTTGATTTAGGAATGTTTTTACATTTAGAATGTACTACATTGAGGTGATAAACACATTGAGAGGTTTGTGAATAGTTATGCCTATTCTGTAAGGGAAGCACCAACTGTTGCAGCTTTTAAAACCAGACTAAAATGATTGTGTTTTTCTTTCTCTTGTTTTCGTTTCTTTTATTGTGTTTTGCCTGTTGTATTGTATTTACTGCTTTTATTGTGTTCTTTGCTTTTTAGTGCTTATTGTTACTACTTCTGTAGCTGTCAATATACTTTTTTGTCCATGTAAAGCACTTCGTGGCAATTTATTGCAAAAGGCGCTATATTAAATGAAAATTGATTGATTGATATTATACACATTTATAAATCACCATAAAGAAGGTGCGATTGTGAACCATTTACACAACAGACCATTTTCTCATGGGGCTGTATATCTGTGCAGTGCTTTTGCACACAGGTTTATTTCATACTTCTGATAAGCGCTTTGTGATGGTGGTCCACTATGAAAGGCGCTATATAAAATAAAGATTGATTGATTGATTGATATGCTTGCCATTGCTTTACTATCATTGTTAGCTGCAGGGGATGCATATCTCAGTGGCAGAGATGGACGTACATACGTCTGTCAGCCATATGTCAGAGCTTTTTCCGATTTTAATGAAACTTATTAGGGACCATCTTCATGTCATCCTTACATTTCACACGTATCTAGAAAACCGCTTATCCAATTGTGCTTTACTATTTTTTAATACACAGTGCTTTTACTGTGCTATGATATACCACAGGGAATGTGTACGAGGGACCATTTGAAACAAATGTTATACATTTTATAACAAATAAAGAAAAACGGATGTGTCATGTAGCAGCTTATGGTTATGAGGTAGAGCCCATTGGATATATATATTCTGCTTTCTAGACTATTTCCACACATACCTCCAAGGAAATACTCTACCTGCTAGACAGAACAGCAGTTATTCATGTGCCCTGTTGCTTGCTGACACTTTTGTTGTTAATACCAGCATTAGAAAGACATCTACTGAAAGCATCTTGGGAAAACATTAATGAGCAAAATAAAAAGGCAAACGCTTCAATAGCATTACAAGTTTGAAAGTTTAAATGTCAACAGAAACATGCCTACAGTTACAGCAAAGGTAGTGGAGTCTCCTTCAAATTCCACTGTATGAGAATGTCAGCACAATGCAGGATACAATACTGCGTAATATCTGTGTCAGAATGAGCACATTCCCCAACACAGCAATAAAACAGCTTATTTAGTCAATGTATCTTTTGCCCACATCGGGTTTAATCTTCTTGAACTAACAGAAAGTGTATATGGTAAAGGGTTTATCGTTCAGTTTAGCATAGTTCAGTGTAGTCCTCGTCAATAAACTAAGTAATTAATCACAGATGTATTTTTAGAAGTAGATCTGCAATAAGTAATCTGAGACTGGCTTGCCCAAAGTGCAGGCAAATGCTTCTTTGTGAATGAAACAAAATCGCCTGAGCTGGTATCCAATCTTTTTCATTCTGACTTCCATAACCTGCATTAGCTGCTGCCTGCTCCTTTTTTTTGGTATTTGATTGGTAGAACCCAATAGCTTCCCACCATCTTCTTTAATTTAGTTAAATGCATGACCTGTGAGGCTTTGCAAAAAGGCTAATACCTCTGTGCCATTGGGCCTTGACTTCATGTTACAGTATTTTCACTGCTTTAATAGGATCTTGAGTAGCAACCCGTTTTCTATACCCCGTCAGTCACTGTGTATATATATGTTATATATGTTATTTTTTAAGTTATGGGAGGGTAGCTTCTCGAACTCTTTTCTCAAACTGTTTTAAAATGTTTGTACATCAAGAAGGCTGGGAGTTTTCAATAGTGAAAAATGCTTGCAGTATATGATATATGCCCTCTATTGCAATAGATTGCTAAAATTGGATAGGAACAGCTGTACTGTTTGTTCTTGACACTGTCACTGAATTAAAAAAAACCCACACGTTTGCCTAGATTAAGCAGATGAGTAAGGCTAATCTTATAATAAAAATGCTGCAATGTCACAACCACTGATTAATACCCAGATATTTATAGAACTCTGACAAATTGACCTCAATGCAGTAACCCATCCACAACATGCAATCATCAATTCTAATTGAACGTGATTTTCAGTGTTCAAAACTGAATCACTGAATCATGAAGGGAGATCATAATCTATCTAGGATGATGGTCTGATCATCGAAACCATCAACTGCCAATCACGACATAATGATCTTCAGTGATTCAAAGAAATTCAATAAAAGGCTTACAGACTTTCTGGGTGGTGCTGTAACAGATGGCAACATTTGTAATGTTTAAGTCTTATAAGCAAGAGTTAAATGTGTTCTGTATGTATATATATTTACTCACTTTGGTTTTTTTTCTGATTTTTGTTCTAAATTTGATTGTAATCATAGATAGAGTTGTACTGTAGTTTGTTTGATACTGTATCTGTTTATTCATAAATGCATAATTAAACTAAAGTTTTACGTTTCGTCGCTATAGAAAAAAGATAATTCCTTACATTACAAATCAGTTTTTACATGACTCTTAAATTCTATTTGACATAAAAATACTGCCAGCCATTAATCTCCCCACCCCCACGTGGTTATTGGTTATTTTTTTCTTTTTTTTTTGTAAAGTTAAAAGAATAAAAGTGAGATTGATAGGTTCAGGTATTCAGAATGGTAAACAGGTAATGCATCATCATCAGACCCATTCATTCATTCCTCCAAAACAGATTAACCTAAAAAAGTAAATATCAAAAAAGGAAATAGATCAGTCGTTTGAAATGTGTATACAAAAAGCTAAAAAAAGAATATACAGACCTTCAGTATTTACAGACCTTCAGTATTTACAGAAAGGGCATATATAGTGTCTCATAATGACTCTTCAGTATTTACAGAAAGGGCATATATAGTGTCTCACAATGACCTAAATACCGGAACAAACCTTAGACTTCAATTTTAATTATGAAGCTGCTATCTTTATAATGGCTTTTAAAATGTACCAAATAAACAAAAACTATGATAACTGTGTGCAATTGTGTTATAGCAATACTGCATATGTAGCACCAGGGAGGAGAGGGGTACTGCTGCAGAACGAAGGCTCCCACAGCGTAGTTCTCCCAGGGTAGTTCACACAGGGTAGTGCTGCGTGCGCAACCGATCACATGATAAGGGTGATACATGTAGGTACTAAAATTAAGTTTATTTCATAACAATAACCTAACCCTAATCCTAAGGTTCGTGGGGTATTATGATAAAAATATCTTTATAATAACACCTTTTTTATTTCTTCTTTGACGTTTTAAATTTATTTTTAAGAATTGAAAGAAAATCTTCAAAGAGGTATTTGGAACCCTGCAAAAAGGAGCAAGTTCAAATAATGCAATTTTTATATTTACATTTTGCTTCTAACTTTCCAAAATCTGTGAAGAGAACTGAATCCCCAGTTACTGAAATCATTCAGATAGCCAGTGTTAGCAGAATTGAAAAGAGACAGTGGTATGCTTGCTTATTCCAAGGAGGGCAAGGGTTATCCAAGTCAAAGATTGGGTTGTAAATGAAGGAGTCAACGCCGAGATGAGTTTAAGGAGGCATCCCCTCTAAACTTTAGATAATTCCCTTGTCAACACAGAAGGATGCACAAAGTTGTTAAAATAATGATACAGTGTGACAATCCACTGTACATTATAATGCTTTCTGCTGGACAGGCAGCAGTCTTTTAGCTTCCTTACAAGTGTAGATAAAAGAATGGCTAGCTATGGTACTTTAGATTTGTGGTTAGCTTGGTATCTTAGTTACTTAGAACGGCCAGTTAAAATTCTGTTCATATTATCTTTAATTTTCATGTGGAAATGTGGAGCAGAACTGCCATTTTGGTTCTATATTTGAATATATAAGAATAAAGGGTTATTACTGCAGACCAATGTGGATTCAGTCATTATAATTAACCCTTTACTGTGCTTTGTAAATTTAAAGGGAAAGTCATTTTAGGCATACTCCAGATTGAGCTACGGTATGAACTTTACCAGAAGGAGAGAATTGTATTATTTACTTGCCTTATTGCTAAACTTTAAGTAGCAGATATTTTCTGGTACAGTGGTGTTATTTTGTTTACTCAGAATTTTTATTTTGCTATTTCTACTTTTTTTTCCCCCCTTCCTTTCTTGGTAGGGTATAGAACTGAGAGTGTTGTGTGCTGTTTGAATCTGAGATCAAGTTGATTAAAGTGTAGCGAGAGACACAGTAAGCGTTCTTGAGAATGGATTTCATTTTTGAAGCAAAAAAGGAAAATGGATACGAAGCAGTTTAGTAGTTTTCTCTGGGAAAAGAGTAAATGGCAGATAACACAGAAACGCAGAGTAAGTGCAGAGCCTTTGGATCGCAAGCATCTTCTTGAATGCCCTGTTTTTTATTTTTCGTGTATAGAGTCGTTACAGAGGAAGAATGATTACCATGGGGTTTGCATTGGAGACTATTAGCAGACACATTGGTGAATTTCAAAGGCTGTCCGAGCAAGGAAATGGAATATGCTACCAATGCAGCTTTTCCAGATGCTAGGAGTCTGTGCTAATGCCTTAACATGTCACTTCCTCTGCAACTCAAGCTTGTCATCTCCTGAAATAGGGCCAGTATATTAATAACATAAAAGTAATGCACTACTTCCTTCAGTGACGATAATATATTGAGAGTGAACACTTTTCACAAGAGATCAACTTTACAAAGATTTACCCTTCAGTATCATGTTCTCTTACAGGACCAGTACGTACTGTATACTGTACATGGTACCTATCCATGCATCTGATATGAAAGTGTCTGAATGAGATTGTATACGGTACTTACACAATAGAGCCCTGACTGGAGGGCATTGCTGTCTGGTACTTTACTGCAACATGAATGTACCACCATACACACATGGCCAACTACCAAGGGTATGCCCGATAAGCAGAGTTTTATTGCAATTAGATACTGGTTAACAGTTTCTTTTATTGTTACTCCTACCATTTTAAATCTTTAATTTACAGATTAATTTACCTTTTTAATGTAAAGCTGTCTGAATGATCTACTCTCTTCTACTGTGTGGGCAGTGCCCTGCAATTGAGCTTGCTGACTGGTGAGGAAAGATCAGCGATGTTTAAGATATCATTAGAGTACCTCTTACTACAGTATCTTTTATCATTCACAATTATTTGCCAATATGACTTACCACAATGAATCGCTTGAACCGCAGATGGGATTGATTTTAAGTGTCAAAGGGAAACATTATTGACTCTCATTTCTTCAACAGCTCTGAAATGATAGAGTACAAGTGGGGCTGAAGATGCATGACCTAAGCCAACACTGTTGACCACTTTCAAAGTCATTATAGTGAGACAAGTTTTGAGCTATCGATATTGGTTAACTCAATAAAAGAATATGTACATACAAGCAGTTAGCAATAAATAATGCAAAAGCCCTTGCCATATTGTGAAAACAAAACATGGAAAACATATTTTCTTTTGTATTTTGTCTCATTGCAAAAGGCAAAAAGGGCAAATATAACAACATTTTCACAAGGCAGAAGCAGATGGGCGAGTTAGGACTGGTTGTGTAGTGTGCAATATACAGTACAGTACCAGGGCAAGGCAGAGAGAGATGCTGAGGAGTAGAGCATATGTATGTATGTAAATAGTAGATACATTCAGACTTGTGGATAAATTCCATTGCTGTGGTATGCCAGTGGTCCAAGTACAGTGCCTGTCTGTTTTGGCAACTTAACAGATTTGCAAAGGCTGGCTGACTGATAAAATGAATATCATAGGATGATACAGTCCCTGGGGTAAAGCCTATTTGCTTTGGCTGCTGTTAAAGTGTCAGTCATGTCTCCTTTTTCCATTGTTTCATGATGTTTGATAATGATTCAACATCACTTACAAGTCAGTGTTATTTAGTGTTGCTGTCTATCTGGTATTCAGTCCATCGAGAGATCAATATTGCACAGTACTGCTCACTTTCAATGAAATCTACCAGCCTTGAAAAAGTATTATTCAATTACACCAACAGCTGTCTTTAGCACTTTGCTTCCTAATGCATTTTGCCTTTTATTCTGTGTAAACACAGGACATAAAAAAGAACATTTGAATGTCATGTGATATACTTTGAAGATTTAAGTAAATATTTCAGGCTTTGGAAGAACTTAATACAAGTTCTAAACTTAACTAAATACAAAAAGTAATATATATATATATATATATATATATATATATATATATATATATATATATATATATATATATATATATATATATATATATATATATGTTAACATTCCTATAACATAAGCATGTATACAAATAATAATAATATGCAGTGTTATTATTTCTATTCAAAATCTATAACTGTCACTTAATAGCTGTAACAAGATGCTCTTAGTGCACTTGACGACAACTGTCTCCCTGTTTTATCTGCTCAGCTGACTATAACACCCAAGCAGGTTGTGTCAACAGAACCATGTTTTGTCTGTGTATTCTGTCCAGTAGGTCTAATTGGATTATTATAGGATCCAGTATACCTGGTAATGAATCTGGAATGTAGAGGCCTGTAATATGACATGAAAGCAAAGGGAGGTTGTGAGCGGTTATACTGGCATGATACAGCAGTACACTCCCACAAACCTGGACTAAAGTGTGTGTCTGAACTGAATTATACTATCTGATGAGCTGGATGTACACACCAATACACACGAAAACACACAATAGTGTGCCCAGTACTGCTAGAAAATCTTACAACGTTGTATTCAAAATGTTTTAAGGGAGAGGAAGCAATTGACTAGAAGTGTTTTAAAACTATGGTGTACCCGCCCTTTAATACCAATAGAATTTCTGTCAAATAAAGATGAACTGGTCAATATCTTGGCCTATTCCTAGCTGACTCATGGGAGGCTTACACTGGGGGAGACCTGAGCTTCTTGCACAAATTGATCAGCACAATTATCTTCTATCCTTAAGGGGACAAAAATGAACGGGTGGAGGTGACGCTGGAGAACTAATACCACAGTGTCCCTGCAGCCAGTTTATCAAGTTTGAGGATGATAATGAGATGTCCTGGTGTGGAGGAGGATTACAAAGTGTCAGGGCAGTCTATCTCTGTTGACTTTTCATTGCAAAATCAATAGAAGTTGCATTGACTAATTTGTAGATAGAAGAAAAAAAAACACACACACGCATACACACACAGAAACAACAGGTTTCCTGTGATTCTAAACAGCCACAAAATGGATTAAACCTGGATTCATATCTGTTTTGAAGAATACAACAGCTGGGTCAACCTGAATAAGGAATAATGGACCCCAAGTGATTCACTGGATTGCACCCTGTTAAATCCATCTTATTATATACCGGTGTTAAATATTAAATAATATGTAACATAACACAATACACTGATGCGAATATTTTGAAAAGGAATGCTTGCCAGGTGGGCTTTAAACTTGATATCAGTGTCTTACATCCAGATTCAATCCACGATTTAAACTCAGTTAGCGAGCCCCAGTTGTCTTTTAAAGTCATTTAAAACAGAAGATGTGCAGACCAATTTCTTCAATTTTTAATTTCCAAGTCATTGAATGTAGAACTACAGCTCATCAATGAATGTCCTCAAAAGAGTGATTATCCACTCAGCCTATTCACAGCTCCAATCCGAGATGCCAGCACAAATTAGCAATGACAGACAAAATTAATTTCCTCATCTTCTGGTTCATCTACTTATTATAAATTGCTCTAAATTCCCAGCAATACAGTTAATTAAGGCAAATAATAGGGTCAATATTAATCTTTCAGTTACAGGTTAAAAACAAAAGACATTCAAAAGCACCCCCTGAAGAAGGTATATTAGCTTTATCAGAATCACTATTGAGACTGAAGATAGTGGATTAAATCTTCAGAAATGCAGACTACCACTATAAATACATCATCATTTAAAACCTCGTGGGAATACATGAAATCAATAACCACGAAACAACATTAAACATTTAAATAGTTCTAGGTTGTTAATGTAGCTTCAATGCACGCACACACACATGCACACACACACGTACACACACACACATGCACACACACACACGCACACACACGCAGACACACACACATACACACAAACATGCACGCACACACGCACGCACACACACACACATATATCTAATCTACTTCATTTGTTCAGATACAGGACAATGGGGACCACAGATAATCCAATATGTTGTGCCACATGCTTTATAAAGATATAGATTTTTGTAAAGGGTAACCGTTATAGGAATATAATTAAGTGTCTTCCATACAATTGGGTGTTTTATGAATAATACATTTGAACTGGGTTGCTCAATGGAAGAGGTTACATTTGTAATAATTGCCAGTGTTGTCAGTCACATCAATAAAGGTGTAATGGGACTTGTAAGGGAAAGAGGTAGAAGTGCTTAATACAGCATTACCAAGAGTTGAATTCGTTTTTAATTGTGCAATTAATGTTAAGGCAATGTGGGCAGGCACGGGCTGACAGTATGAATTGATTTTATGGGTCACGAAGGATTAGATGGAAACAGGAAGCTGCAATATTGTTTGTCAAAGCAGAAAGACAGGCTTTCTTTTGAGACAGCAGTTTGGATCCCTATGTGGTGCAGGTACACTCTTCTAAAAAAAAAGTGTTTTAATGGTTTCAGAAAGATTTCAGGAAAGATTTCACGGGGTGTTGTCAGCTCCCATCTGCTTTGGAATGCCTGTTGCAAAGCTATGTGATTAACAGTCCAGCTGCTTTGTAGCAATGTCTGATTGTGAACAGAATGTTATCAATTGAATGAAATAGAAACTTATTGTCCAGGTTTATATATTGACATCAGTTCACAGTCTCGTGAAGTGGATGCTGTATTCAGCATTTTGGATGTTTATGGGATAAGTGAAAGGTATTCACATGCATCCCATTTCTGAAAATACAGCATGTAGAGTGCAGTAACATAGACATGTGTTATTAATGATGAACATTTTAATGGGTTGTAATGTAACTGGGGGCAGGTTATCAGTGTCTGACACTGGAGATGGTATTGTAGGAAATGCTCTTATAATGAGGGTGTAGTGTGTAAAATGTTTAAAAAATGATGTTCATTGTCTTGAACTGTGCCCTCTTTTATGAGGGTTTCAGGGGACACTGACCCAACATTTTGTATTCTGAAATAATGAGGAACGAGGTTATTATTAATGCAGATATATATATATTTTTTTAGCTGAAGTGTTCAGACACTAGGACTCTTGAATATATACAGTAGAACAATGCCTTCTAAAAAATATCTTTAGGATGCCTATAGTGGAGTACTTTTTAGTCCTTAAATCCTTACATGGGACAGCCTCCTGCGTCGAATAAAAACTGCATACCACGAGCGATCATGCAGTATCCTGTATATGTTTTATGTTTTTAAATCAGACCTGTCACTTACTGTTGTCTGTGTTGCAACAGGTAGGTAACAGCAACAGATGAGCAATACGTCATATTCCACTGGTGAGGCAACATCAACAGCTCAGGGCTGGTGTATTTCATTCCTGTCTTAAAACCGTCGGTCATGAGACATGTTGTTGAACAAGGATCCCTGTTGTAAATCCGAGTTAAATCACATTCTTTATAAAGAACTCTTTACTCCCAAGGATACTGTTCCATAGACAATGCAGATAGAATGCTAGGTAATAATGCAATATTAAAAATTGATGGGTTACAACAGATTCTTGTCCCAAAGGTTGCAGATTGAACCCAGCACCAATTTAAGATGACTTTTTTTTATTATTAATATTATACTGAGAATATAACTAGGACCTTTGAGTGTTGGCTTTTTTCCACCACAGCTATTATAGTAATAATTCAATTTTATTACTTGTAATATTTACGTGAGAGAACATGAAGCATTCTCATTACGTATACCTGTACTATGAAACTGATGCTGGAGATGATCAATAAAAAGGCTGGGTTTATAATAGCAGTAATACCCAGAGTGAGAATATGGCCTCATCTTAATTGGTGTGGCCGATAATAAAGAATTTCAAATCCACTGCATGAATGTTAATATTGAATTGGCAAATCCTCTTCAAGGTATTGTCAATTCATTTTTTTTTTCTTCTGTTTATTGCTTTAGTAAGTTGTACCCTGTTTAGTTGGTGATACAGGCCATCCATCTGCTGCAGTTGCCTGAAGACCAAGTCTGACCTAGATTATACAAATAGGAGATCATTATAACTTGTTGAATAACCTGAACAAAGTTCAAATACCAGTACCTGCAAGAATCGGAATAGAAACTTCAGCCTTGAATGTATTGTTACTCACCCATGTAGAAAATTAACTGTAGCAGGACAGCCTGCTTGTGTTTGTCAGAACATGTGTATGGCTTCAATACATGGTTTATGACAAGACTTCCACCAAAAATACAGCATTCCATTTGAAGAATGATCACCGTTAATTAGTTGTAAAATATATGTAACTGCTCAGAAGAGGAATGCTGAATACTGAAAAAGAATAATTGCAGTCTTTATTTCCAAAGTCGATTACATGCATCTGGCCACTGTGCTTTGTGAAGTCAATACGTCCTTTTCAAAGAACAAACCAGAACAAATAAATGAGGCTATAAAACATATTTAGAATTCTACATAGTTGGCCTGCTGCATTTGGGAACAACACAACAAGAATGTATAAATGTTTCATATTGTTAGTTTGTTTTTTAATCCCATCAAATATACATATTTAAAGTCATTGGTCCCTGCCTGTACCAATGAGCACTATACAAAAGTGCAATTTACTGTATAAGTGCTTTATAAATAATACATATTGTATTGTGATTAATAGATTGTTTTGTTTGCTGTATAAAATATTTATAAACCGCTCATATTAATCTTGAAAAACACAATATTTACATGGGTACAGTTAATTGTCCCCTCCTCACAGAACAGTGATGATGTGAGCCTGTTCCCATGTTCCATCCATTATCTTTATATAATCATTATAAAACCAGTTAAAAATGTATGGATTCTTACAAAAATGAGACATTTACTGTAGGCTGGGTGCCTTCTTGAGAAATCTCTTGAGAAATCAATTGCAAAACAGTAATAAACAATTTTGGGGCAATGTAGGTCACAAGGTTGACATCGTTGGGAAAACTAACTCTAGTTCAGAAGCAGTATCAAGTCAATACAATCAAGAATACAATCAAGCAGTGACTTCTTAAAGCAACACTGAGGCTGTGTGGTCCAGTGGTTAAAGAAATGGCTTATAACCAGGAGGTCCCCGGTTCAAATCCCACCTCAACCACTGATTCATTGTGTGACCCTGAGCAAGTCACTTAACCTCCTTATGCTCCGTCTTTCGGGTGAGATGTAATTGTAAGTGACTCTGCAGCTGATGCATAGTTCACACACCCTAGTCTCTGTAAGTCGCCTTGGATAAAGGCGTCTGCTAAATAAACAAATAGTAACACCATCAGCAGTTGATTAAGGCAGTGGTGCCATTTTCAGTATACAATCATGCTGTATATGGTAGCCCCCCGAGGGTCTTTAGTTGTTATGCTCCCTGCTTTATATCTGCCATACCTGTTTCAGTTAGCTTAGTTTTGAGCTGGATTGCTTGGCCGTTGCCTTCCTTTTTATTTTTTGGTTTTATTGTAAAGCGCCCTGGGATGCATGAAGAGTGTTATATAGGGAGGCTGTGTGGTCCAGTGGTTAAAGAAAATGGGTTGGTAACCAGGAGGTCCCCGGTTCAAATCCCACCTCAGCCACTGACTCATTGTGTGACCCTGAGCAAGTCACTTAACCTCCTTGTGCTCTGTCTTTCGGGTGAGACGTAGTTGTAAGTGACTCTGCAGCTGATGCATAGTTCACACACCCTAGTCTCTGTAAGTCGCCTTGGATAAAGGCGTCTGCTAAATAAAAAAATAATAATAGTAATTTATAAATGTAAGTTGTTTTGCCTTTTATGCAAACTACTGTTACATCTTGAGTTTTAGAAGATAGCTAACTGTATTGTTTATTGTATAAGCCTATTCGTTACTGTTTGGCATTTGGTATCTGTGATATTGGAAGTGAACCAAGTCACAACTAAATCGTTCTGCCTGACCAGTAATCAACAGTGTACACAGTGGGGGAGTCTTGGCAGACTCGCCTGGATGCTCCTGTAAATCCCATTGAATAACTGCTTGATTTTCTATTGATTCCTACAGGATATGTTAAAGGGTGGTTGTAACAGGGAGAGACCTGGACTGGCCGTCTGACGCATGCACGATGCTGCAGGAAGGGGGCGGCAGTCCCGTGGGGTCTGCCTGCCAGTCATGGCGGTGACACGGAGAGGTGGGGAAGAGTGTGTGTGTGCTTTCCCCCTCTCTGAGTGGCTGGGAGGCGGGCTTTAATGGGATTGTTAGCCTATAAAGTAATGCTCTGTTGTTTCCTCAGATCTGCCCCTTTAGACTGGACCAGCGAGCAAAGCGGTCTGAGTTTGACTACCAAGGACGGAGGATAACAGCCGTCCGAAAAGGAAACTTAAAGAAAATAATTTTAAAGAAAGAGAGGGAAAAGTGGGGAATTGTTGGGCAGCCCCAGTATTGTTGTGCAGTGAGTTGGAGACAGCAGAGTGTAGGACGGAGTCCCGGTCGCACGGGTAGCGACGACTGGGAGATCCACGCTGCAAAGTGCAGCACATTTATTTTGTAGTTTTTCCTTACTGTGTTTTATTTTCCCTGTTTCTTTTTGCCTTCTTCGTTCTTTATAATTTGTGAGCACCTGCGAGTGCCGGACTGTACCTGAGTACCCTGCCGTGGTATTCCCCGCTGGCTCTGGATACCATAGCTGGTAGCCAGACCACGGACCACAAGCGCCCTCTACGGGCTAAAAGAAGTCAGTGCACCCACCAGAGTAAAAATAAAACCAAGCACCTGTGTGGTGTTTTCAAATACCATTTCTGTCTCCCGTGTCAGTGAATACCCGCACCCTTCCACACGTGGTGTCAGAAGTGGGATTCACTGGCACTGCCCAAACAAAGCAGTGCACCCACCCACGGAGAAGAAATGGATGCCGCCCAGTTTGCGGCCATGATGGACCTCCTGCGCCAGACCCTAACTGCTGCGGTGCAGGGGACTGCTCGACCGGCAGGTCCTGACCCCAGGTTACAGAGACCCACAAAGATGACAGCCGAGGATAAACCCGAAGCCTACTTGGAGGTGTTTGAGGCCATGGCGACCTCGGCCGGGTGGGCTCAGGCACAGTGGGCCAGCTACCTCTTGCCCCAGCTGACGGGGAGGCACAGGCAGCAGCGAGAACGCTATCCCCTGAGAGGATGATGGACTACCCGCGCTGAAAGCGGCCATCCTTAATCGCGTGGGGCCACCCCAGAAGGGTATCGGCGAAAGTTCCGGGAGGAGCGGTTTTCAGCAGAGGAGCATCCCAGAACCATCGCCCACCGCTTAAAGGATTACGCCATGGGCTGGCTGAACCGGACGCGAGCACCAAAGCCAGGTTGGTGGAGGTGATCGTGGTGGAGCGCTTCCTGGAGTGCTTGGCACCGCACCTCGGCTGTGGGTGCAACGGCAGGCACCTGCCACTCTGGATCGGGCGGTCGAGTTGGCGGAGCAGTACCAGGCAGCAGAGCCAACGCCAGCAAGACTGCCTGGAAGGAGCACAAGGGCTGTATCACCCCTCCACTGGCCCCGGAGAGGGCGAAGGGACTGGGGGAAGGGGTAGACAGGTATTTGGGCGGGGGTGTCAGCGGAGCTCCCGCCCGGGAACTGGGGCAGGGTGGGGTTACCCACGGGCTGCTGCGGTGTCGGACCGGGTCTCGCGGACACCTTACCGCCGAGCCCCTTTGATGGCTCCAGTGTTTCCTCCCCTTGTTGAAGCGCCGGGCGAGAAACCAGCCCACCAAGGTGTTGGACGTGCAGGGAGGTGGGCCACATCGCCGGGATTGCCCCGTGATGGAATGTGACCTCAGCCGACCAGGTAAGCATGTTCAATTACCTCAGTCACTTCAGCAGACGGGTTTTGTTATTCCTGTGACCGTGGATGGTACAAAAACCCAGGCGCTCCTGGATTCAGGGTGTGGTCAGTCCCTAATACAGGATAGCCTAATCTCACCGGGGCATAAACAAATATTGGGACGGGTGCATATTAAATGTATTCATGGGGATATACGCTCTTATCCTAAGGTTAGTATAACGGTGAAAATTGGCCAGCAGGTGACACGGGTGCAGGTGGGGTTGTGTCCTCGATTGCCAGTACCGGTAGTTCTGGGACGGGACTGTGGGCAGTTCAAGAGTTGGTTGGCTGCCCTGACAGCCCCGTCCTCCCTATTGGCTAAGAAAGAGGAAGTAATTGGAGAGATCTTTCCCTTTCGCGACCCGGAGTGGTTTTGTCATAAATTTAAACCCCGTAAAACTAAACGGGAGCGCCGGGCTGCTAAGAATGAGGGCTGGCAGTGGAAGGGGTTTGAGAAGTTTCAGGTGGGGGCAATTGGTGAAGAGTCTGGGGAGGCCGGAGCCAGCGCAGGGGTCTGGTTCGGCTGCCTCTGCTCAGGACCGACCTGATCCCGAGCTGGAAGCCATGGGAGCTGATTTTTGGCTCGCTCCCGTGACTTCCGACTTGAGCAAGGGCGTGACGACGTGCTGGGCAGGCTCTTTGACCAAGCAGCTGTGGTTAATGGTCGGGTGGTCGAGCCCAGACGCGCCGCCACGCACCCTCACTTTGAAATCGCCGAGACCTCCTGTACCGTGTTGACAAATTGCCCCAGACCGGGAAGTGCGCCACCAGTTGCTGATTCCTCAACCATTTAAGGAGGATTTACTGCGGCTGGCTCACGCTATTCCTTTGTCTGGTCATTTGGGCAGGGATAAGACTAAAGCAAGGCTTGTGTCACGGTTCTACTGGATGGGGCTGGATGGTGACGCCAGACGCTTTTGTGAACGCTGTGGGGAGTGTCAGAAGGCTAGTCCTAGAGTCGTCCCACGAGCCCCACTGGTGCCGTTGCCCCTGGTGGAAGCTCCGCTTGAGCGTATTGGAATGGATTTGGTTGGGCCGCTGGAGAGAAGTGCGGCGGGATACACACACCTATTGGTCATTCTGGATTACGCCACGCGTTATCCAGAGGCCATTCCCTTCGCTCTGCCTCAGCCAAATCTGTTGCCAACGAGCTTGTGAAGGTCTTTTCCCGAGTGGGGATTCCCAAAGAAATACTAACCGACCAAGGCACCAACTTTATGTCCCGACTAATCCGCTGAACATGTAAGCTTTTGGGAATTAAGACCATTAGGACCTCGGTAGTTTCATCCTCAGACCGATGGTCTTGTGGAGCGCTTTAATAAGACCCTTAAGAACATGTTGCGCAGATTTATTAATAGTGATGTGCGTTATTGGGACCAGCTGATTCCTCCCCTTCTCTTTGCGATCAGAGAGGTACCCCAGGCGCCCACGGGTTTTTCGCCATTTGAGCTGCTGTATGGGCTAAGACCGCGGGTGTACTCGATCTGGTCAGAGAGATGTGGGAGGAACAGCAGGATAATTCGACTAATACAGTCCGGTATGTGTTGGACCTGCGCAAACGCCTTGAGTCTGTGGGAAAATGGGCGATGACAATTTGCAGCAGGCTCAGCACAGACAGGAGACGCAGTACAACCGAGGAGCCCGGTTACGCACATTTCAGCCGGGGATAAAGTACTTCTATTATTACCCAGTTCTGAGTCGAAACTTCTGGCTAAGTGGCAAGGACCCTTTGAGGTTACACGCCGGATTGGGAATGTGGACTATGAGATCTGCCAGCCGGAGCGACGGAGGGAGAAACACATTTATCATATAAACCTCTTGAAGCCCTGGCTGCAACCGGAGGCATTGGTAGTGGCGCAGGCAGATGACGCCACAGACCTGGGACCTGATCTTTCTGTGGTGGCGAAAACAGGGTCGGTACAGATTGCAGAAAATCTGACACCAACACAGAAATGTCAGGCACGGGCACTTGTGACGGAATTTCCTGATGTGTTTTCTCCCATCCCGGGCAGACTCGAGTAGCCCACCATCACATTGAGACTGAGCTAGGGCTTGGTTCGCCAGAGGCCGCACCGCATACCTGAGCGTAAAAGGCAGGTAATAAAACGGAGATTGATGAGATGCTGAGACTGGGGGTAATAGAAGAGTCCCAAAGTGACTGGAACAGTCCGATTGTTTTAGTGGATAAGCCAGACGGGTCCACTAGGTTTTGCATTGACTTCAGGCGAAGTTAATGAGAAATCGAGGTTTGACGCTTATCCCATGCCCCGGTAGATGAGTTGCTGGAGCGCCTTGGCACGGCTCATTTTATGACGACACTGGATTTAACGAAGGGGTACTGGCAGATACCCCTGACCTCAGAATCCCGAGAGGACGGCGTTTTCGACTCCCTTCGGGTTATACCAATTTAGGACCATGCCTTTTGGGTTGCACGGAGCACCAGCCACTTTCCAGCGGATGATGGATCGCATTTTGCGGCCCCATCAGCAGTACGCCGCTGCTTACATAGATGACGTGGTTATCCACAGTGAGGATTGGCCGAGTCATCTGTGTAAGGTAGCGGCGGTATTGCAATCCTTGCGGAGGCTGGGCTCACTGCTAACCCAAAGAAATGTGCCATTGGGAAGAGTGAGTCGGAGTATTTGGGGTATCGAGTAGGGGGCGGCCAGATCAGACCGCTGATTGCTAAGGTGAAAGCCTTGGCTGACTGGCCGGTCCCTACGACCAAAACCCAGGTGCGCTCTTTCCTGGGACTAGCGGGCTATTATAGGAAGTTTATTCCGAACTTCGCCACGCTCGCTACGCCCTTGACAGACCTCACCCGGAAGGCTGCCCCAAATACGGTTCAGTGGACGGAGCCGTGCCAGAGGGCCTTTCTCGCTCTGAAGCGAAGGCTGTGTAGCAAGCCAGTGCTGTGCAGTCCTGATTTCAGCAAGGGGTTCACCCTGCAGACGGATGCGTCAGAGACAGGTCTCGGGGCAGTGTTGTCTCAGGAGGTGCGGGGAAGTGAGCACCCAGTCCTGTACATCAGCAGGAAGCTCCTTCCCCGTGAAAAGAACTATAGTACCATCGAGAAGGAGTGTCTCGCAGTAAAATGGGCAGTCGAGTCACTCCGGTACTACCTCCTGGGGCGACACTTCACCCTGGTGACAGATCATGCCCCCTTAGCATGGCTTCACCGGATGAAAAATAATAATGCCAGAATCACGCGGTGGTACTTGGCCCTGCAGCCCTATGCCTTCAGGGTTGTCCACCGAGCAGGAAAGCTCCATCTAAATGCTGATTTTTCTCTCGGGAAGGCATGGGGTGTAGGATTTCGAATGGACCGGTGGTGCCATTCTGAGGGGAGGATATGTAACAGGGAGAGACCTGGACTGGCCGCCTGACGCATGCACGATGCTGCAGGAAGGGGGCGGCAGTCCCGTGGGGTCTGCCTGCCAGTCATGGCGGTGACACGGAGAGGGGGGGGAGAGTGTGTGTGTGCTTTCCCCCTCTCTGAGTGGCTGGGAGGCGGGCTTTAATGGGATTGTTAGCCTATAAAGTAATGCTCTGTTGTTTCCTCAGATCTGCCCCTTTAGACTGGACCAGCGAGCAAAGCGGTCTGAGTTTGACTACCAAGGACGGGAGGATAACAGCCGTCCGAAAAGGAAACTTAAAGAAAATAATTTTAAAGAAAGAGAGGGAAAAGTGGGGAATTGTTGGGCAGCCCCAGTATTGTTGTGCAGTGAGTTGGAGACAGCAGAGTGTAGGACGGAGTCCCGGGTCGTACGGGTAGCGACGACTGGGGAGATCCACGCTGCGAAGTGCAGCACATTTATTTTGTAGTTTTTCCTTACTGTGTTTTATTTTCCCTGTTTCTTTTTGCCTTCTTCGTTCTTTATAATTTGTGAGCACCTGCGAGTGCCGGACTGTACCTGAGTACCCTGCCGTGGTATTCCCCGTTGGCTCTGGATACCATAGCTGGTAGCCAGACCACGGACCACAAGCGCCCTCTACGGGCTAAAAGAAGTCAGTGCACCCACCAGAGTAAAAATAAAACCAAGCACCTGTGTGGTGTTTTCAAATACCATTTCTGTCTCCCGTGTCAGTGAATACCCGCACCCTTCCACAGTGGTACATTATAAATAGACCTTTATATCTGAAATTCAAAGAAAACACACACTGTAGCCATGAAATAAGCTTCTAAAGGCTTTTGTGCTGCACTTCAATGTCAGGTACAAGCTCAGCTATTTTAACAAACGGTTTGGAAACTATAAAACTGCATCTAAGCAATTAGGGGGAAAACACATCTTAAAAGTAAGTACTTTAGATTAGACTGCAACATCTCAACCGCAGGGATTTATCTTGTACTTCTTTGACCGCTATTGTTAGGAAACAATTTAATTGGTCAGATAATGAATTCAAGTATAAAAGGCTAGATACCCAAGACACAACTGTAAAGGTTATATTTATATATCTATTACATTTCATTGTCTTGAGCACCAGAACCCCTTCAATGGGCTTCATTTAGTTGGAGGTATGTATACCCTTACTTGTTTCAAGTTCGAACGAGTGCTAACGCAGGATTTAACATATATCTTCATATGTTATCACTGGTCCCGCTTTTCTGATGTTAAAAGATATTTTTGTTCTTTGCTTGCCTTTAATTGGGACCATAAAAAGACACACAACGATGTACTGTGAGAATGTCAGTTTCTATCTCAACAGTGCCACAGGCTGCAGTGTTTTATAAAGTAACAGAGAGCAGGCATACAAATGTATGTTGTAACCAATAAATGTAAACTTACTTCATTGAACTCGGGTCCCACAGGTAAAAGGCAAGCGCTCCAACCACTTCCCCACCTAGACTTTTTGTAAAATGATGCATCAGTAAAGGCGTTTCAACACCTGCCAATCTGCCGGTATGTTGAAATCCAGCAGCAAAGCCAATGGTAAATGGAAATAAGTTTGGTTCAGTAGAACCTAATCTTCATAAAAGGTGTGTATAACTGGTTCCAGCTCTCACCCAGAAAGCAAATGCTATATCACTTTTACTCAGCACCCTTTGATAGCCTTTATTGTATATAACAGCCACTGAATATCATCTATGTAAAACAACTTCATGAAACGTGTGTCTGACATAAAGCTGAACGACTTCACCTACTAGCTTTTCAATATATGAGCTGGCATATAGGACCAACAGGGAATTATGGTGTGATGTTATATAGTGGCACTAATCAATTACTAGATTGAAGTAAATCTCGGTGTTGACATGTGTTTTCGGATTATCTATGTGTTGCATATTGGTCTGTGCACAGATTGTTGATTTGGGGATTAAGACTACTGGTGAATACTGTAGCTATTCCCATTGTTTGCATAGCTGGTGGGCTTAGAGATAAAGCATTCATTTAGAACAACCACGTGGGAATTGTTTGAAATAAAAAACTATCAATATGTTGCCATTCCATGTCTTTTATTTCAGAGATAATACATAGATATTTATGCTCAGCCGAACAATCCCATGAGATGCACATACGTTCAAGTTACATGATCAAAGATCTAGGCAACATGATAGGCGTAATAGGTTTAAGTAGGAATAGTAATGGATTTCTGGTCCAGGATGTTACTTTGTGGTCTGGTGGGAGCCAACCTAAATTGAGGTGTAAAAATCTGACATAAGTTAGCCGAGGCTGGGTAGGGGGAGGACCATGCCGAAAGGGGGATATAGTTACAAAGGAGGCAATGTGTAGGACGACAGCAGGTGTTAGGGGAGAGGTTCTGGCTTCATGCACACCCATATATATATTTTAGCGTTGCCAGAAAAGATACTGACAATGAAGAGAAGACACAGTACAGTAAAACTTGCATTTATGGCAGAAACAGGAGGTCGATATTTGAACTGACAGCTTTGCTCAGATTTTGATAAAACGAAGTTGTCCACTTTGCAATTATACTTCTGCGCTCTAACACAGCAACACTCAGTAAACAATGGATTCTTCCTGCTTCACTTATCATTTACTGAAACTGCCAGCAGTTCTAAGTAAACTTTGATCTACAAGCGAAAATGACTTCTAATTGCTTTTATTTTACATTGTTTGCAGTTTAAGTGTAATTAAAGATTTTATGAAAAAACTGCCTTTTAACCTTAAAAATGTTTAATACGTTTTTCGTCTATCCTTGCAATTAAGATTTCATTTAGCAGATTTTGTTTCACCAAAAAAAAAAAAAAATGAAAAATAGCTTTTAATGTTAAAACACGGTTTTCAAATTATCTTTGCAGGACTTTTTTTTTTTTTTGGGGGGGGGGGGGTAGTGGGTTGGGCAACAGTAAAGTGGTCACATTATCACTTGTTTAAATGAAGATATAGAAAGACCAGCTTGTCTTTAAACATTAGGGGCCCGATCTTCCACTGTGGGCAAAGTTACACTGTCCTTACCAATAACTAATATTTCCAAGATATATTTTTCAAATCTACTTCTCAATTGGGTAAACACATGAATGATTTACTGTGAAAGAAAATCTGGTATTTCTAACAAAACAATGTCTCCTCTTGAATCACTTCTGATTTTGTCACGTAGTAAGCTGTAATGGCATCAGACAAATCAATCTGCAATTTCACTTTCAGACAGTCCACTGCTACTTCAAAAACAGCTTCCAACGGCTTTGCATGATTGTGCAACTAAACCGATGCTATTTCTAAAGGAATGTCAGGGCTCAATTGCTTGGCTGTGGTTTAAAAGCCAAATGTGTTCTAGAAGCTTCTCACACTGTAAACTCCCAGCTAACTATGCTATGACATGGCAATAAATTACCCCTCATTTGGTAGCAAGTTGAATCAGAAAGTGCACACATCAGGTGCTTCACTAAAGTAAATCTCTAGCACAGAGAATGCTTGCAGTGTTTTACTGTTAACTAGCTGTATGCACCTATATAAATATTTTGTGTCACGTTCTTCCTCTGACCTGTATTGATTCTAAAGGGTCCAACTGGTTAATACCACCTTATTGTTTTGTAACTATCTGTAACTGCCACCCAGTTAACGTGCATCTTACTATACCAGAAAGGCAAGGGCATGTGCTGTGAAATGCAGGTTGACGGTAAGATATTAAACTCTCCTATCTAGCACAGCAACTTTCTACATTCATGTTTGGTTATGGTGTTCTTATCATTCCTGTGTGAATTACTTAAAATTGGTAGCCTTGCACAAAAGCCTACAAGCTGTGCACAAACATGAGACGCAATCTCAAACCATGTGCACCACAAAACCCAATCATAAGCCTTAGCAATTCATCACAAGCAATCAACCAGATTTTCAGCGAGATTGAAGTCCATGCTTAATGTCATGTGTAGTGTGCCAAGGGGAGACAACAGGATAGAATGGAGTAGGTTAGCTACTATTAAGGGAAATGTGGGAGGTCAAATTCAGACATGTATTTTAGAAGTATGCCTGGTGCTGGTTTATTACATGATCCATAACAACCATTAGCATGAAATACAGTGGAATGGAAAGGAATAGGACACGTCTCCTGTTCTTACAGAGGAATAATAGATGTGTAGTTTCTGGCCTGATATTAGAGATGATAGTCTGTACAATTAAACCAGAGGAATGGTGCACTGGGGTTTCTTTTATGTCTTATTCCTAAAGATGTGCTATCAATTACGGTAGTTTTCACTCTTGCAGATTCAGGGTTCCCACATATCACAGCAGAGTTGTAAGAATCCGTTCCGATCAGTGTCGGGCTCGAGGGACTTCGCAGTCTTTAATATTTGTTCAAATGAGCCACGGTACAGCATTTAAGCTTGGTTTTTAGTGGCTGCATTTCTGTTTGTAAAAGATTCAGGTGTTTTTCTGTGTACGGCTTAGTGACTTTTATACTGGCAGGAAAATTGCAATGAAGGCGAATCCAGCGACGGCAGAGTGATTGGTTTTAAAGAGTTACATGATTGGAAAGAAAATGTCAGGTCGATGAGAAGAAGTGTCTGTATTAAATTGGAGAGTGCAAAACCAAAGAAGCTTTGTAATGGGCTACCACGAACATGTTTTATTCTGTGTCACTTATGCTTGAAAATAAAGTGGTACCTTTTCATGTTTTTTGTTTTTTTTTTGGCGAAAAACTCAAGCCACTTTTTTACAGCCTTTGTTTATGGGTCGTGTTATTCAGTGGAAGCACATATTTATAATTAAATGCATGCAAGTATAATAATTAAAGCATCAGTAATTTAAAGCACAATCTAGTCCTTGCTTGTGAGCTTGTGGTTTAACACTTTAAACAAAGGTTGGTAAAAAAAAAAAAGGGTCAGTACACTAGAGCACAGCCCTAGGTGCTCTGGGACTGGCAGCCTTTACGAGGGTTGTAGACTTTAAACAAGGGAAGTGCTACAATCTATCAGGTTTTCAAGGTTGCCTACAATACAGTACAGTATGTGACAACAATTGATCCCACCCTTCTTTGTTCTTACGCAAGTAGTATCTAGAAACGTATGGGTTTTGCAACCCGGTTTTTTTTTCCATTTCCGTTTGTTTTTAGAAAATCTAAATAACAAAGCCACCCTCTATAAACATGGTGTCCAATACTTTGGGATATCCTTGATTGATTTGGAATGTGTAGGTGACAACTGCTCTGACTGTGAAGTTTTGTAAGCTCTGATCAAACAAATACTCAAAGGCTTGACAATCCACCCCTGCTGCTTCTTCACTTCTGCATTTTAGGTACATAGTATGCTGATAGGGCTCTTTAGACTTCCCTGACAAAAAAAACAGCCTGTGTTAAGATGGGTTTGCAACCCCATGACTGATGGAAATTACCTCCAAATAGTAACATGCAATATTAGCGGTCTTCTTAAGCATTCCTAAATCTGTTTCAATATATATTTGTAATAAAGCCTGAATGATTTACTGTACGATGAAATAGCTGCCTTGCTTGGTTATTGGTTCTTTATTAAACTGAATTTGACTGATGGTAGCACCGTATATTGTTAGGCACTTGTCTTTATTACAGCATGTTTTTTTTTTTTCTAAAGTTTTCATTTATAATATAGCTGCTACAATAGGTGCCAGCTGCTATCCTCAGCTGGCACCTATTGAGCACATAAAATGAGCACAGACAAGGTAGCAGGTTATTGTAGTACGTTTTTGGAAATACATTTGTGGAGCTTTGTCACATTCAATGATACATTAACAAATTAAACATACAAGCTTGCATACATTTTCTGTTGCTTTTTATTTCGCAATTAAATTATAATGTCTAACTGACCCTCTGCTAGTCAGTTATACAGAGTAGATCATTGTAATTAAAACAGAAACTTGGAATTGCCAATTAAGCTCTGTCAAGACCTTGATTTTTCTGGCCTGTTATAGGCTTGGGCCCCATCTGCGCAGGTCAAGGTGGTAATGATGTAATTACTTCTGTTCTGAGCCTGAAAATGAAACAGCAAACTCTCACTTGCACAATATAATTTGGTGACAGATATAGAAAAGTAGTATTTGTGTATGTAGATATAAAAGGGAATTTGAAAGCAAAAAAAATACACATAAATGTAACCAGGCTTTCAGGTTGGCCCGATTGGCATACTGTATGTATTTGAGTTAACACACAATTCAAACATATATATAAATTGTACTGTTTAGTGGACCTTCTGGTATAAACAGTGCACAGTATACAGTACCATCTGATGGTCCACCTCATCGCAATTCTAGATAGAGAATTCCCTAGCTAGGCTTAGCCTTCAAGGTTCAGTAGCTTAGTCACCTATTTACTTCGGTTTGGCATGTGGAATGACGGTTGGCTGGTGGTGGAAACAGATTATCTGTTGTTCTTCATTCTTCCTGATCGGTGAGTGGATTGCAACATTGAGGACATATTTTAATTGGCCATTTTAAATTGGGGGCAAAAAAACAAAAATGAAATAGGGTAAAATATGGGTTTTTTTGAACTGCTGAAAGGACACGCCTCACACATTTATCACTAGTGTAGGAGTTTGTTAAAGAAGCAAATGGATTCCTGAATCAGCTTGCGAATATTGTTTTCTTGACAATCAATTCCTTTGCACAGATGTGCAGACTACATCAACATCAGTCAAGCTACGTCTTGTTTTTTTAAATCCATCGCATTCAACGGAAAGTGAGGAGAATACTGGTGTCTAATTAGGATTGCACCGGCATGTCTCTGTGTGTGTGTGTGTGTGTGTGTGTGTGTGTGTAGCTTTAATAAAATTGCTTGCTGCTAAATATAAAACCTGAAGTGTAAATTAATGGTCTGTTTTATTGTATTTCATTTTGTGCTGACTCCCTTTGTGCATATAAAACTGTCATGGAGAACCTCCATCCCAGATCAGCGTTGATTTATTTTGCTTTGCAGACACACTTGCATTTTATACAGGAGCCACGCAATAAGAAACTGCAATATGAAGACGCCTGTGCTATATTGACTGCAACAATGGCAAAGCAGGGCTGCATCTGAATATACCGTGATGACTTTCTGTACAGTATATGAGTGCACCATCTGGTCCTCTGTCCTACTATGTTGATGTGTTTCATGAAAATACATAAAAGTCCCTCCTGTGTTCTGATGTGTATGCTACAGTATCTCTCTCCCTATACATATACAGCATGAAGCAGAGCTGCAGGTAATACTAGGAGCACTAACCACCCTAAGGAGAAATGCTTTTGAAATGTCAGTTTTGGCCTCAGATTAGAGATGCTGAGAGGCCCTCATTAAAAATGGCACGATATTGAAAAGCCTCAGGCCAAGCTGTATGTGCCAGATTGGCTTACATTAGTCCCAGACCTGTTATACATTCCAACTAGGTTTCCATTGCACGGCTTTCTTTTTCTTGTTGTTGAGAAAAATAATTATTGCAAGTGTCCATATTACATTTTACTAAATGACATCAGATATCAGGAGATATTCAAAGATATCCAAAACCAGAATTGTCAAATGGTGATCAAAAACTACAGAAGCAGTGAAATGTGTGCTATAATCAATGTAGGGGAAGAGTTTCTTTCAATAAACAATGCATGCCATACACAATGTATACAAAAAAAACTTTTATTTATGAGAAATACATACATTTTTCATACTTTTTTTTTTTTTTTTTTGCCTAGACCTGCATAATTCCTGTAGGGAAAAATATGCACCCTTTATCATGTCTAAAAATTCTGAAATATTGAAAACAATGAAGTAGTGAAGGCCCATTATTATAAAATGAACAGTATTTTTGAATTATTGAATCAGGAAATACAAGGGGGCACGGTACGAAACAGGACCCTCACCCCTTACCCTTCCTCAGATCAGGACAATCATAAGGAAAGCTTTGTCATTGACTGTGTTATTGTTTCCCACCAGATTGCACGTGTATTAACTTACAAACACAGTTCCCAGAGCATACTATCGACAATATTACAATACATATCTTATTTAATCTCATGGGAGAAGTGTTTATTTTATTTTTTATTTTTTTTTACTTTCCACAATCCAAAATGGTTTTATTGACAAATATTTCAATTTCTGTTTTTGTGGTTTAAGAAAAAAAGCAATCTTGCATAGTGTATTTTAATTACAAGAGAGTGGTACTTTGAAATAAACGATATCTTCTTTTAATCTGGTCAATGAGCTATGCATAGCATTTCATTTATTTATTTATTTATTTATTTATTTTTACCTCAAATGACAATCCATTAACTTTAACATGTTTTCCCTCCAAAATGCACCTACGGTAAAAATGTGAAAGCCAAACTCTACATTCCTCTCTATTCACAAAGTACTCTCTGCTTCATTGCAAATCTAGCACTTTATATTACAAGTTCATTTCACACTTTTATAGTCCCTAAGTAGTGTTGTATATATTTTCTGCAAAGTGTCATAAAGACTAGCTTTGCCACAGTGTCAAATAAATGCAATGTAATCTCTGCCTTCCAATACAGGCATCTGTTCACAAGCTCTTTTAAAAAATTATATATATATATATATATATATATATATATATATATATATATATATATATATATATATACAGTACTGTGCAAAAGTTTTAGGCAGGTGTGAAAAAATGCTGTAAAGTAAGAATGCTTTCAAAAATAGACATGTTAATAGATTATATTTATCAATTAACTAAATGCAAAGTGAGTGAACAGAAGAAAAATCTAAATCAAATCCATATTTGGTGTGACCACCCTTTGCCTTCAAAACAGCATCAATTCTTCTAGGTACACTTGCACAAAGTCAGGGATTTTGTAGGCATATAGTCAGGTGTATGATTAAACAATTATACCAAACAGGTGCCAATGATCATCAATTCAATATGTAGGTTGAAACACAATCATTAACTGAAACAGAAACAGCTGTGTAGGAGGAATAAAACTGGGTAAGGAACAGCCAAACTCAGCTAACAAGGTGAGGTTGCTGAAGACAGTTTACTGTCAAAAGTCATACACCATGGCAAGACTGAGCACAGCAACAAGACACAAGGTAGTTATACTGCATCAGCAAGGTCTCTCCCAGGCAGAAATTTCAAGGCAGACAGGGGTTTCCAGATGTGCTGTCCAAGCTCTTTGAAGAAGCACAAAGAAACGGGCAACGTTGAGGACCGTAGACGCAGTGGTCGGCCAAGGAAACTTACTGCAGCAGATGAAAGACACATCATGCTTACTTCCCTTCGCAATCGGAAGATGTCCAGCAGTGCCATCAGCTCAGAACTGGCAGAAAACAGTGGGACCCTGGTACACCCATCTACTGTCTGGAAAAGTCTGGTCAGAAGTGGCCTTCATGGAAGACTTGCGGCCAAAAAGCCATACCTCCGACATGGAAACAAGGCCAAGCGACTCAACTATGCACGAAAACACAGGAACTGGGGTGCAGAAAAATGGCAGCAGGTGCTCTGGACTGATGAGTCAAAATTTGAAATATTTAGCTGTAGCAGAAGGCAGTTTGTTCGCCGAAGGGCTGGAGAGCGTACACGAATGAGTGTCTGCAGGCAACAGTGAAGCATGGTGGAGGTTCCTTGCAAGTTTGGGGCTGCATTTCTGCAAATGGAGTTGGGGATTTGGTCAGAATTAATGGTCTCCTCAATGCTGAGAAGTACAGGCAGATACTTATCCATCATGCAATACCATCAGGGAGGCATCTGATTGGCCCCAAATTTATTCTGCAGCATGACAACGACCCCAAACATCCTGCGAAATTCATTAAGAACTATCTTCAGCGTAAAGAAGAACAAGGAGTCCTGGAAGTGATGGTATGGCCCCCACAGAGCCCTGCTCTCAACATCATCAAGTCTGTTTGGGATTACATGAAGAGAGAGAAGCAACTGAGGCTGCCTAAATCCACAGAAGAACTGTGGTTAGTTCTCCAAGATGTTTGGGCCAACCTACCTGCCGAATTCCTTCAAAACTGTGTGCAAGTGTACCTAGAAGAATTGATGCTTGATGCTGTTTTGAAGGTAAAGGGTGGTCACACCAAATATGGATTTGATTTAGATTTTTCTTCTGTTCACTCACTTTGCATTTAGTTAATTGATAAATATAATCTATTAACATGTCTATTTTTGAAAGCATTCTGACTTTACAGCATTTTTTCACACCTGCCTAAAACTTTTGCACAGTACTGTATATATATATATATATATATATATATATATATATATATATATATATATATATATATATATATATATTCAATGAGACTAAAACCGTTTTAAGTTTAATGAAAATGCAACTGATATAATTTATGATTTGTGAATACGGTCTGTTGTCCACGTTTAGATAACTAACAAAAGACAAATGGTGTTAGGTTTCTGCAGAAAATTCTTTCCATTTTCTTTGCTTCCAATAGAAGCTGCATGTACAGGAATTGCTTCTGGTAGTGTTGTTATTACAGTGCATATATATTTTTTAAGCAATTACTGCAAACCAATTCTCTGCAACATTTTTGCATGAATAAAACTGCTAAATAAAATCTAGGGATAAAAGAATGTTCTTTTTTTTGTTTAATTACCATTACCACATACTGAGAACCTTTTTTGGCTAAATAAATATATATTGCATGCCAATATATTTTTAATGTAAATGATGTACTGTGTTATTAGCTAACTATAATATATATATATATATATATACAGTATATATATATATATATATATATATATATATATATATATATATATATATATATATATATATATATTTTTTTTTAATTTCCTAAACCAGCTAAATAAGCACAAATAATCCAGAATGTAATTGAGTTTAGAAAAACATGAAAAAACATGATCCCACGACCATGCCAGCTTCCTCTTTTACACCAAGGAACTAGTCTGCCCTGAGCTTACTAGGTGTCTTACAGCTAGTTTCTTCCATGTTTAATGCCCAGCATTCTGTATCCATTATTTTATGTAGTGAGACAAAAGTCATGTTGGGTAAACAAATAGTCAACATTTGGTGCACATTTAACTGGAGGAGTGCGGGTGTGATTTTTATTTTTAAAATGAGACAAGCGATCATGTGCCACATCTCCTATGCTTTTTCGCACTAGATTAAAATAAAAAACCTGAGAAAACACTTAGCAGTAATGTCTGTTTTCACACTCATGTTTCCTGTGTGATAAGTCATAAATTAGGATTCCCCGGGATGCTCAGTGCATAATTATTGCTCTCAGAAAGTCTCCCGAGAAAATGCACCTTTCAGAGAGCAGCTTTTATTGCATAGAGCACAATCACTTTCAAAAACATCCAGGAACTTTCATTTCGAGAAAGTAAAATGTACTTGAAAATGCCTCATGGGAATCCAAATAAACAAAATGAAATACCCATTGCGTGCAATGTTCTTTTTTATGTTACCTCAGCAATGGAACTTGTCTTTGTGACAAATCATGTCCATATTAAGCAGCTAGGGCAATTAAGTTTGTAAACCACAGGGCCTGTATGACCAATGGTAATTGTGCTAGAATCCTGTTCCTCGTTATTTAGGCCAAGTTTCATAGCTACTCATATATTTGGGTTTATCTGGTGTATTAGTCAGTCCCCCCTTTTAAGGGCCCCGCAAAAATTCCTAGAAAATCCACATATACAACGTTTTTTTTTTTCTTTTTCTGTAAATACATGTTAGCTATTAACAGATATGAGATAGGGGTGCATGTGAATATCGACTGCCATTGCAATTCACTATGCGCTATCACAAGCCTATACAATTTGTCAATAGCATGTCATGCAACATATTTCATCAGTCATTTTTGCATTGTTAGTGTGTAACGTGAACAAAAAAGGCAAACATTCTATTTTGCAAGTTAAACCATGCAGCTTATAATGTATACCTAGCTTCAAAATAAATATTAACTGTTTACTTATTCAATATCTTAGTTAGATAAGCCATATTACTAAGTATTTCAAAACTGCTAATTCTGGTAAATTAATACCATGAAATGGTTCTATGCTCCATTAGTCTTCCTGGTTTCTCTGCCATTGTTTTTTGACGTACTGTACGCCAGTACTGAAAAGATGAAAGGATAATGAATAACATAATATGCTAGTGGCAGGATATTCAGATAACAAATACCTTCTAAATGGCTGTCAAGCACTGTAAAAATAGCTGTAACCTTGTTTGTGTTCTATAGACACATCTACACATTCTAAATTCACTTAATGACACATACAATTCTACATGCATAATTTAAGCAGCCCTTGAGCAGCTGCTGCAGGTAACTGAAGGCCCGCTGTTGATTTTCTAAAATATTAATCAGTCTATAACGTTTTAAGAATTAATTTTACTAGACTGGTTTTATTATATTATCTTGGATCCTTACATTTAGTCCCTAATGTGATGAGATTGGAGGAATCCATAACATTCCATCCCATACATACAAAAAAACTGCAATGATGTCCTATTACTGCAAAGCAGTATTTTTTAAAAGGAAGCAAAATCACTCTTTATCATACTGCATGTAGTTATGCTGTATATATAAGTGCAGCTAACAAAACGGGAACTATATTTATACATAATTAGAATATGTAGCTGCAAATTGAAACAGCATTTAGAATGCCGGGGTAATATGTATTGTATACTAATACGGCAAACAGATTAGATTCCTTGTTTTATAATTCAGATACAATAAGTGACAATTCAATAAATGGTAATTATATAGTTTGTTTGTTGTTGTTTTACGAGTTCTTTTTTATTTAGTAAAGACAGCATGAAAGTTTATTAAGAAAATATCAAATGCCATTTAACAGTCCGGCTTGCTGCAGATTTGGCATTTGGTCATAGCCTTTTCAGCATCCCAGGGGTTTCCTTCCACTGCTCAGACATTGCTGACTAATAGACAACAACTGTCAGCAGACGTTTTGTATCATTTCAAAGTGGTAAAAAAATGGGCAGCTTTTTGCAGAATTTTGCGTTGCATGGGTGTGCATAAAAACGTATCTCTTAAATCTATAATTTTACCACACATACGTTTAACACGCAACACCACCTAGATATTGAAACCGACCTTATCACAAAACATAACCAGTCAATTAATACACAAACTTCTACATTCACTAGATGTGTGGTGTGCAGTTACTTTCACAGCAAGGCAAATATTCAAGAAAAAGGCAGTAATCCTGACACTAGCCAACATCATCTGTCTCTCTGCAGTTCATTGTACTGCAGAGCTGCTCTTGCACTGGCATCCTTTCTGAGCCTACTCTTTTCCTGCATGTTGTTTGTGCACTCCATAGATAAGCTCGATAGTGGTGTTTTTTTGGAACAACAAAGCGATGGTAATTGGGTAATTTGGCCATTAATAACTTGTAAATGCCTTTTGCAGAGATATTGGTTTGCATTCTCTTTGTTCTCTGTTAGCCTCTCAGCTCTGCTCTTCTGTGCTGCAGTGTGTAGAAACAGTGATGATAACTCAGTGCTGTTTTTATAGCGATGATTCTACCCAACAATGGCCAGGGCTCCTATAGATTATTTCCCTCCTCAGATGCAATTAAAAAATCTGGATGCTTTTCCAGACAACTCTACTGAATGCTGACTATATTATTCAGCTAAATAAATTGCTTTCTATTATGGGACTACATCTGTCAATCCATATCTGAGAGTAGTTCTTTATATATATTTTTATCATTTAAATGAGATGGCCCTTCTCTCGGTTTTTCATAAACCTGACTATATCATGGTAAAATGAAGTTGTAGATTTAATCCCAGATAACAACTGTTAGGGGGTTTACATTAACATATGCAGGGTATAACACTCATCCTGTTTTTAATGAAAATAAGTCAGACATTCTAAATTATAATTTGCTTTATTATTCTAATACTAAGTGGCTGATTTGTATTTATAAATTGTTTTGATGTTATGCCAAAGCCTGCGTGAGTGTTTTGAAGTACCGTACCACTCTCTTAATGTTCCTCTCGCTGTCGGGATAATGGTGCATAAATCTGATTGTATTGTTTTGGTTTTGTATATTCATTTTTGTTATTTTTATCTGCAAAGCGCTTTGAGGCGATTTATCAAGAAAGGCGTTATATAAGAAATAAAGATTGCTTGATTGATTAATAATTCCCAGAAAAGTGCAGCAGTGTTTTACACATAATAGTTATAGTAACATGACAAGCTCTTAATTGTTTAGACACTTCAATAAATCTAAATTAGATCAATGAAAGTATTTTAGAAGCCTGTTGGATGTCAGGCTCCTATTGATCTGTGTATCTGCAGTACAGTATCTAACCTCCAAAAGGTGGTCCACTACAATCTGGCCAAACCTGCCTGCCTGAATTGTAGCCCCGTTTCAATCACTCCTGTCCTATCCAATGCCCCTCCTGTATGTCCACCTGTTAACTTGTGTCATTCGTGTCATCACCTGCAGTGAACTCCACCTGTCCATCTCACTGCAGTTGATCCTGTTAGATATGGTATAATACTCTTTTCTTTTGAGGTTGGTTCTTCATGCATATGATTTTATACAGTAAAATACAGGGATAATCTTATGATAACCATTTGCACGTGTGTAGATATAGTATACTTACAAAGGATTATAAAAGAGAACAGCAACTTCACACATTTTTCATTGTGTAATGAAACTTGTTATTGCATTGTAATGACACACCCATGGCTGTAGTTACTGTAGCACAATTACAGTGTAGTTACTGCAGCACAATTACAGTGTAGTTACTGTGTGACCTAAGTGCAATTACAGTGTAGTTGATGTCGATAATGTTGAAGCGTTATAGAAAGCAATTAAAACACATGCCCCAGACTGACTCTGTGTGGTATGAATTCCCTTCATGTACATCCATCCATTGTGTGATCCCTGCCTGTGTTGCTAATGTGAAAATCATATCCCTGGCTCCCCCTGGAGGTCCTTTACATGCCTGTAAAGGACTTCATGCACTCATACACACACTCTTCATCTCATTGCATTTGACTTGATTTTTCACATTGTGAATTGCCTGTCTGCCTGTGGGTGGACTTGAGGTCTTTTATCAAAGCTTTTTACTTTTGTCTGTAATTTGCTTCTTTTTTTAAAAGGAGAAAAATTCATGTTAAAGTACAATAAAAGATGTGTGGGTATGCAATATCGCAGCTATCTCAACTCGTGTAGTCTCGTTGTTTAGAATCATTTTGTTTGTATTTTTGTTTCAGTCATCACATATTTATTGTGAAACTAAGTACAAGTTTGAGTCTGGGCTTCAAAAGGTCTCTAAAAGGGCCCCCGAGTGGCGCATTCATTAAAAGCCCTCGCGTAGAGTGCAGGAAGCGCCCTATAGTCTGGACATCGCTGGTTCCAGTCCAGGCTATTCCTTTGCTGATCGCTGATCCCAGGAGACGGCGCACAATTGGTCGAGCGCTGCCCAGCGGGAGGGTGGATCAGGTCGGCTAGGGTGTCCTCGGCTCACCGCGCACCAGTGACCCCTGTAGTCTGGCCGGACTCCTGAGGACTTGCCTGTAAGCTGTCCAGGGCTGCGTTGTCCTCCGACGCTGTAGCTCTGGGTGGCTACATGGTGAGTCTGCAGTGTGTAAAAAAGCAGGTGGGTAACGGCACACGCTTTGGAGGACAGCATGTGTTCATCTTCGCCCCTCCTGAGTCAGCACAGGGGTGATAGCGGTGAGCTGAGCTAAGAAAAATAATTGGACACTATTAAATTGGGGAGAAAGTAACAAAAAAACGAATTGGTGACTACTAAATTAAAATAAATAAATAAAAACACATGTCTCTAAAACACATGCCTTCTCTTTAAACTCAGCCGGTACACCAGAGTGCAATCATTAACCTGTCCCCCTGCAACACTCTGCTCTGAATGTAAGAAATACATCAGTAAGAAATCTCACCTCAACTAAATATATTATTTCTTACATCAACTGGAGGAAGAGTGTTGATTGGGGGCAGGTTAACGGTTACACTCTGGTGTACCAGTTGAACTTGGAGAGAAGTCATGTTTGAGAGGCCACAGGGGTACTTTTGTTTTAAAAAGTCAACCAGGATGGGATGACTGAAACAGAAAATGATATAGAAAGTGAAACTAAACAAGAAGAGTCCGTTAATATAGCTTTGAAAACAGACCCCCACTGTGTTTCAGGCAATTGAGTCGCTGGCCTTGATATACAGCTTTCATTCTGGAATCTGCTTTAATATACAGGACAGGGAGTGAGGCATTGAGCTTTTTTTTTATTGAAGCACTAAACTCTCTTTGCTGAAGCCAAACGAGTGTATAGATTGTGTTTAAAGCGCATATTCCTCCTCTTTTATTCCCTAGAACTGGCACAGCTATGTTAAGAAATTAGACCCGTGTTTTGTTGTCTGTTCAAGCACAAAGAACAAGGTTAATTAGTGTTCTAACCTCCATGGCTCAGAGGAATATTCCTGCTAGCTCTCTAATCGTGATGAAATTTATAGAAAAACTCTTGAATGCTATGTCAGTTAGGAGATGAAATCTGACTGAAACTTTACAGAATAACTTTATTTACCTCAGCAATGATTGATCAAACATTTCGATAAGCTTGCTTCACACTGTAATTTAGGACCACTAGTGCTGCAGATTGCTTTTTGTGCTTTGATAAACTGTGCAAACTGTTTTTTTTATTTTTTATTACAGCACGTAAAAGGCTTTCTTAGTGGCTCTCTTACCCGCATGTCTGTGTTGAAGTGTCATCATTCACTCAAGCCCTAGAAGCGCCTCACAAATTGTTAATACTTCAACCTAAATGTCACTTAAAAAAAACAAAAACTCTCAAAGAGTGTTGTGATAGCAGTTTGCAATTTTGGACCAGTGTTGATACCTTGAAATTGGGCCAATTCCTATGTGGATGTGTGTGGGAGACATGTCACTGCAATGATTACAAACAAGCATCCTTACAGGCTGCTCTTTCTTTAACCCTGCCTATTAACCTTGGGGTTAAATCTGAACCAGGCTTGTGTGAATGCTGCCATCCTATTATGATCAATCGCAGTGTGGCAAACCAATGTTAAATATGTTCTTATGTAAGTGTTCTGAGTGTACTGAGTGCATTGATTATACAAACAATTTGTACAATGCATTAGAAATACAACAATGTTTTTTTTTGTTTTTTTAATGTACAAATTCAGCTGATCCCATTAAAGGTATCATCAAAAAACAAAACTTTGTTTTAATTCTTGTATACGGACAAGCACAGCTTTTTATATTCCACAAACAATAAATTAGAGATACTGGTTCTAAATATAATAGTAGTGGACAGATTTGGCAGCCGTTGACTTTGGGTTGCATGAACAATAAACATCCATACTACTACAAATAATAATAATAATAATAATAATAATAATAATAATAATAATAATAATAATAATAATAATAATAATAATAATAATCAGTAATAAGCGTCTTCTCTTCCCCCAAAGGCTACACAGTACAATGTGACATTGCAAGTCTCCACCATGTAATAGCAGTTATAGTACTGCCATTTTAAGGGAGAAACATTGTGTGCAATTTTAATTTTCCAAATGGGAATTCTTGTTCTTCTTCTGATAGCATATAATCAAAACGATCAATGCATCTTTATTTCCAAGTTTTCCCACAGTACTGGAAAATATAGAATAATCTTCAACTTTATTAATCTGTTCTGTGAGCAATCTTAAATCCAGAACAGATGCTTATCAAGACGATTTTAAAAGCACAAAGACAGTACATTCAAGTCAAGAAAATAATGGTATCCATACCAACGAGAGAACTCCATGGCACGTCAAAAAAGATAAAAAGCAGATTGTACCGATAAAGATATGGTGGTATAAATCAGGGTGCAACATGTATCTTCACTGATCTTTAGCGTATTTTCATTCTAGTCCTGATAATAAAAATGTGTGCACTTTAGGAATTTAAACAAAAAGCTGAATCATTTTCATTCAGGACAGTATATATTTAAACTCTCTCTCTATCTCTCTCTCTCGCATTCTCTCCATATGCCATAATCACATCCTTTATTCCCACATCCTTTTTGTGTGGTACATCATGGTAAAAAAAAGAGTAGTAATGCAAAAGCACACAAAAGTATGGGGAACACCTGGCAAATTATACAATTCTACTTTATACCTTATGGTTCGGGTGTTGCTTTAAACAAAATAATACAGCTCTACAACATATTAGCAACTGTCAGTCTTGAATTTCAGACACCATTCAACCTTTTCCTAATTAAGGGCTTAACAAATATCAATTGGATTTAACTAAAGCAGACCGTGTTGGGTCCACAACCTGCTGTATGGGTGTGACCTTACAAAGCAACAACATGTTTGTCTGTTTTTTAATTTAGTCGTCGCCAATTCTTTTACCCCGGTTTTTCTCCCCAATATTGTATGCCCAATTATTATCTGTATCCTCGGCTCACCGCTCGCAACCCCCCCGCTGACTCGGGAAACGGCGGCTGGAACACGCGTCCTCCGAAACGTGCTCCTGCCAATCCGTCATTTTTCGCACTGCGGATCCACAGCGAGGCCACCAGACCTATAGTGCCGGAGGACAACAAAGATCTGGCGGCTCCACTGTAGAACCAGAGGCGCCCATCGCTGATGAGCGGTGAACCGTGGATTCCTCTGCTGACCTAAGCCCTCCCTACCCAGGCGGCGCTCAGCCAATTGTGCGCCAGCCCCTAGGACCCCCGGTCACGGTCGGCTATGACATAGCCTGGATTTGAACTTGCGATCTCCTGGCTATAGGGCGCATCCTGCACTCCACGCGGAGCACCTATACTGGATGCGCCACTCGGGAGCCCAGCAACAATACGTTGAATTACAAAACAAAATATTTCCAGGATCTTTCATATTTCCACTTGGTTATTTTAAATAAATACATTAAAAAAAGATGCTGTTAACTTTGCATTGAGGGAAATCGTGCATGATTTAGGGCCATTATAAAGTGTAATGGGTTATAACAGTATGATTGTTTGAAAAATGTTAACCGCTGAAAATGTAATGCATTGCTATGAAGCCATCATAATGTTATTGTCCTGCTTCTTTGAAATGGAAGTGTAAGTGTCTAAATGATTGCTGGAGGAGTTGGGGATGCTGGAGTTGTGATTAACCTTGTTAGAAACACTGGCTGAAATGAAGAATGACTCTTTGCAGTTGCCTACCATCTGCCTAACACATCTGGGCTGTTTCCCCTGTGTGACGTTTGTTGGCACTGCTGGAGAGACTGTGATTGAAGAAGCCAGGCCCTGGACGAACCATTTTCAGTTCTTCATCATTGATTTCAACACCAACTGTTGCTCTTCCATTGCACTGCCAGTTTCTCATTGGTCCCTGCCACTCCAATTAGCTTTAGCCCAGACCTTTCACAACACATTTCTTAGCCGAGTACATGTGAAGCATCTCTCCTTGTAATTTGACAACAAAAATTCCCTCATGTTGCGGCTGAGGTGATCCCACGGAGACGGAAGACGGATGTGAAAAGGAACAGCAATTTAAAAGGCCAGATTTACTCGGATTCTGTTAAGAATAATTAACACAAAACGGAAACACTGTAGCAGCGCCATGAGATACGTACAAACAATGCAAAGGAATGTTTAACAGTGTACTGTAACAAGTACGTCATTAAGAGAAATACAGCTGCAAATAAAAAAATAAAAAAACCGAGCTGATCGGTACAAGCAAAAGTAAAAACATGGCCCTGCTGAATGTTTTGGAAAGATAAGCTTTGTGAATTCCGGTTAGATCTTTGAAAATGTTTATTTAAGTATCGTAAAATCCATTTAGGCTGTTTCAGTCTGGAATATACTTCTCCCATTTAAGTGGCCAAACTGTTTAGTCTACCTTCTCCCAACGATTTAATCCATCAGTGCTTTATCCCACATTGTGGGCAAGTGGCTCTCGTTTCAAGTCTGTTTTATTCCACCATCTGTTTTTCTTTAATTGTGCTGGAAATTAAGTTTTATTTACCATTACCAGTCATCCATAGAAATGGGTCTATTCATCACAGCCATTACCCACCTGTGCATTATGAAGCCTGAGAAGAATCTGAACATATACTCCCAAGACTAATGCCTGTTTACAGTATCTTATCAGGCAAAACCAAAAAATAAAAAAAATAAAATAACGTGAAGAAAGAACAGGAGTGAACGTGAACCTTTAACAAATATTTAACCAGCTCTTCAAGTTACGCCCGTGGATTCATTCAGTCCTCAAGTCTCTGCCACCAAGTTTTGGTTTAACACACACTACCTACTGTATGCAATAGCAGTCATACTGCTGCCCTCACTATGATTTTACCCTTGAGACAACCTGTCTCCAGTGATAACATGATTGCTGTGTGACATTGGGTTACATTGTCGTCTTCGCTACAGAACAGCATCATGCAGAGCCTGAGGCCTATACCGCCCCCCCCCCTAAACTGATATACTTTCCTGCACTCGTCCAGATTCAAAATGCTCCAGAGAGCCAAAGAACTAATGATAAAAAAAATAAGCTGATCATATGACAGCCTCCTGCCTTTTACTCAACTTTATCTCATGGTTACACGATGTCAAACCAATACCAGTCACTGGACTTTTAATTTGAAAAAGCCACAAGTGAAAAAACTTTTAGTAGACTGTTTGATCTCCAACCAACTGATTTATTCAGCTATGAATATATAATATGTATGAATATACAGTATGTATGTCTTTTGTATAATTAAATATATTCTTTTAGTCAGCTAAAACAATATAATATATAACAGATTACTTTCCCAAGTCATGGGTGACTGGATCAGGTACTGCACATAGTATACAAATACTATATCTACCAACTCATGCTGTAGGATTTTCTTTTTATCCAGAAATATCACATTTATTGTAGATGACAGCTAATTATAGATACAATGTACTGTGCAAATTCTTGCCAATTTCTTGGATGAGAATTGATCTGAGACGAGATTTGTCACAATACATACAGATTATCCTCCATGGATTGGTCTTGTTACCTTTTTGTTCTAACAACAATAATACAAAATAATGATTATTGAAATGTAAGATTAGAGTAAAAAGCCCATGACCTTTCCTGATTATACTAAAAACTGGTTATTCTGATATGATGATATATTTATGTACATATTTCAACTTTTTATAATTATTATTTAGTTCTTGAATTTAGCTTCACAAATGTGACATGTGGAAAGTGAAAGCCCATTTTGTTTAGTTATATTTTCTTCATGATTAAAGTTTGTTTTTCTTTTGCACCAGGTGAAAAATGGTATTATCTTTAAAGTCTAAAGACATAATTTAATTTTCAAAACGTAATATCGTTAGCGGGCCTGAGCTGGTGTTATTCCTGCAATGTTTATCAGTTACTGTCAGATGTGCAATTACCTTAGTGTTCTTTAGAAAGATTTTTTTTAAAAAACCTCAGCCTTTGGTATTAACACTGTCACACTTATCACCCTACATTGCCTGTCAATCCTGGCAGCGGCTTCACAGTATGTAGACTACTTAAAAATTGTCCTAGGTCGAAATGCAATTATATATTCTATATTAAAGTTTGACTCTAACTTGCATCCACGCTGTTTGTTTGGCTGATGAGATGCCATAGTATCAGACAAACCTGATATTTGAGTGTTCTGGAATTGATTTTGTGTTGATCAAAATGAGGGTGTGTGGATAGAAATCAATCCCGCGAGGCGTTAAAACCAAGGTTAGTAAAATAATATTTAGTTTCAGTGGAAATGAGCTCATCTTTACACCGGTATGTGCTGCAGTTAGAGTTTCAGTCCTGACTTGCTTCTGTAGATTTAAAGAACATCTGAGTGGTCCACAGCAGTGATGTAAATTAATTGAATTTACTGCTGAGTGGCTTCAGCGCCAGATCCTTCAATGGGCAGTGACAGTTCAGATGTCTGCTGTCCCCCTCGTAATGCACTGTTACTCCAACCTGGGGAGCAGAGACACCAACGCCGACCCTTCTTAGAGCTGACGCCTGCGAGAGATGAATGCGATGCCTCTTGTCCGCAGTCCTGGAAGTAAAAAGCATGCATTAGCCAGTGTATAAATAAGAGCAAACAGTGACATGTCTTCAAAAAAGTTCTGACTTTGACCACGAGGCCTACTGCCACAGACCTTATTTGTATTAGAGCGAGATCAAATAACAAGGTCAAAAGCCAAGGCCCAATGTTACCCAAGCGATTCAATTGAAATGCTTTTCAAGGGAACACAACTAAAGACTGCTGAGAAATGAAGTGTAAAATGCAAGCTAGTTTCCTTCCTCCCTCTCTAACCCTCCCCTGCAGTAGTACAGTCATGCCCTAGAATGTTTCACAGACTTTCAGAACAAAGGCTGTTAAACGGTTTTATTCCGTAAGCTTTGAAACCAAATGCCAAAACTCCAATCAAAACCAAGAGAGCTGAACCTTGGCCCCCAAGCCAATAGTACCACAGGGACCCTTGCCTATTACTGTAAAGTAGTAGAATAGCAAGTGCAACAGGCCATTAAACTGGAGAAAAATCGTTACAATGCAACAAAGCTTTTTTCACTTGACTTTCTTTTATTTTACTCAGCTATTTAAAGGAACTTGCAAGACTATATCCCAGCCAAGCGGCTCCTCAGAGATAAGCATCAGCAGTTCTTTTTATATTTTTTCCCCTAGCAGTCCTAAATGTGACCATCTGAGCGGAGCAGAGTTTTTCAAACGCCTGAGGAAGCCTCCTGTATTCAACAACAACAACAACATCAACAAGACCTCCAAAAGAGAGGTTGAGAGAGGGCTGTCACCTGCCCCTCATCTCAAACAAAGAGTTTGATTTGATTACATTTTTTATAAAGGAGGATTAAACATTGAAGGATAAGGTTCTGGTACAGTAAGCTAGCTTGTTAAATCTGCAGACAACACAAAAATAGGAGTGGTAAACGATGTTGCAGCGGCATTCAAAATTATCTAGACAGCATTCAGGACTGGGCAGACACATGGCAAATGACATTTAATATAGAAAAGTGTAAGGTACTGCATGCAGGCAATAAAAATGTCCATTATAAATACCATATGGGAGATACTGAAAATGAAGAAGGAATCTATGAAAAAGACCTAGGAGTTTATGTTGACTCAGAAATGGCTTCATCTAGACAATGTGGGGAAGCTATAAAAAAGGCCAATAAAATACCCAGAAATATAGTGAAAAGTGTTAAATTTAAATCAAGGGAAGTAATGTTAAAACTTTACAATGCATTAGTAAGACCTCACCTAGAATATTGTGTTCAGTCCTGGTCACCTCGCTACAAAAAGGATATTGCTGCTCTAGAAAGAGTGCAAAGAAGAGTGATCAGAATTATTCCTAGTTTAAAAGGTATGTTATATGCAGACAGGCTAAAAGAATTGAATCTATTCAGTCTTGAACAAAGAAGACTACGCTGCGATTTGATTCAAGCATTCAAAATTCTAAAAGGTATTCCCAATGTCGACCCAGGGGACTTTTTGGACCTGAAAAAAGAAACAAGGACTAGGGGTCACAAATGAAGATTAGATAAAGGGGCATTCAGAACAGAAAATAGGAGGCACTTTTTTTACACAGTGAATTGTGGGAGTCTGGAACCAACTCCCCAATAATGTGTTGAAGTTGACACCCTGGGATCCTTCAAGAAGCTACTTGATGAGATTCTGGGATCAATAAGCTACTAACAACCAAACAAGATGGGCCAAATGGCCTCCTCTCGTTTGTAACCTTTCTTAAACAGGTATGATTTGTGTTTAATTTAGTAATTAAAAAAATACTTTTTCGGTTTCTGATCGAATGTGAGTCTTGTGAAAGGAAGGACCGCATTTTGTTTTATTCACGAGCAGCGAGTCATCTCAATTGAGCTTTTTAAACAACAACTCTTGCTCCCTGTCCTATCTCATCACTCCCTTTTTGCAGATTTGTTCTAAGAAAAGTAGGCAATATTCACTGCAATGTGCACAGAATATTAACACAATATATATAAGAACACAGTTTCTACTAAGTTAAAATGTTCAAAGCATGCACCAAGGATAAATCTGTATCACACTATTTTATATTCCTGTATGCATTTGTTTACAACCTAAGGTGTCTTATAACATGTCTAAAAGGGATGATACAGTACACACAAGAAAGCTATAAAAAGATGTCAAGTGGATTAATCACATTCTGTTCACGACTCATGATCTAATCTGAATAAACAGAAGAAAAAAAACACAAAACATTTACTTGATGTTTCTAATCTTTTACAGGAAATACATCAATTTGCTCCTGAAGCTATGGGTTGTCCCTACATGTGTCCTCTTGAGCTCTCTAGATGCCTGGTCTGCAGGGGCTGTACATGTGCTCATGCCTTTACCTGTTGAGCCACTTGGGGGAACGCCTGAAAACAATTTGGTGCAAATGATTAATTTAATGACAAATAGTTCATTAAAAAAATGATTTTAAAATCCTTTAGAACTGATTTATGTTGATGCACTACAATGGGAACAGAACATTAAATTAAGAAAGAAAACAGAATATATATATATATATATATATATATATAAAAGAAAGTAGTTAGACTGGCTAATGAGGTCTGACCACTCTAATGTGACAAGCATGCTACACACTTTCCTCATTACCGCAAAATAATCATGTTAAAAAGATAGTCAATGGCACCAACGTGCTTCATTACACACATGAATTCTGAAACTGTCAACAACATTCCATGTTTATCAACCTGTCATGACACAGTGCCTGCTAAGCTTGCATATGTTTTGCTACTTAGAACTGCATTTCATTGTTTTTTGTTGTTTTTCTGAAAACATTGTAACATAGAAATGGCTTGTGGAATTCCTTTCATATTCAATAAGAATGTTATTTAAAATGCATTCAGTATGGCTTTGTTCCTGCTTTCATAAGAGGATGTATTCTGACCAGAATAAATCATAGAGATTGACAGGCATATTTTATAATGGCTATGGCTGATTCCGAATTTTGATTTATGCCAAGCATTTGCCTATGACAGAGGTGTCTTCAGGCAGTAAACCACAACCACTGAGTAATTCATATGCTGTCCCTTTTTTCTGTACAGGCAGCCACAATGAACATATGTATCCTTTTCACTCATGGTCAAAGGAACAGTTTATACTTAGTGTATGCTCTGTGTGGGATCTCCCTGGAGAATGAAGTATGTTGTGTCTTCATTAAAGTTGAAATAAGAGGAAAAGAGCGTCCATACAGCAACGTAAGCCAAGGTGCTTTTAGGAGAGCCCACAGAAACTGCTAATACACAATACTGTCTTCCATCGTCTGGTAATATTCCCTGGCAAAAATGAGAGATTAGTTAGCAAAGAGCTTATTTAGTAAAAAGCCCACAAGGAAGCAAGTTCATTATCACCTCTGCTTCAAGCCACTCAATTAATGTCAACCTCCCCTCGGTTACCTGGGGTAATAATTATTGAGAGACCGCCAAGAGCTGTTTAAGAGTTGCTCACTTTGATAGAGAAATTGATTGCTTTTATTTTCAAAGATTAGCCCTATCGTTCAGTGTACTACCAGTATGAAATTAAGGCATGTATTTAATTGTAAAGACATTGCATGAGCTTAAATAGTAGAGTTCATTTTTTCTCATTAAAATAAACAGTATCTTGAGCCAAACACGTATTGGTGAAGCTTAAGTTATATAAAAGTAGCAGCAGATTTTTTTCTACATCCTTCCATAAGTTAGAGCTGTCTATCCAGCTCTGGAGGAGGGACCTCACTCCACTGGACCTCCCCAGCTGACTCACTGTGTGACCCTGAGCAAGTCACTTAACCACCTTGTGCTCTGTCTTTCGGGTGAGATGTTGTTGTAAGTGACTCTGCAGCTGATGCATAGTCCACACACCCTAGTCTGTAAGTAGCCTTGGATAAAGGCGTCTGCTAAATAAACTAATAATAATAACAGGAAAACACCCCTACTTGAGAGGAAGCCTCCGGCCCAGGCAGTGGTATTACACATGCATTGTTTATTTTGCTTTTAAACACCTAATAAAAATATGATTTTTCATTACAGATATAAACATACAATATAAACATACTACAAAATACATGTAAATGGAGAAGTTATTCCAGGGTTAAACATGTGTCTTGTTTTTAAGAGAAGTCATGTCAAATTACACAGACCACTGAATTCAAAATCTGATCACAGTAATAGATTGTGCAGTCAGACATCTGACAAGCTTTTATTTGACTGAGCTCATTTCTGTTTTTTGTGCATGGTAGGTTATGACATCTTTTTGCTTGACGTGGAAAGATTCTAACAGCAGGCAAATATAAAATGTTTCAAAACATGCATTGCCTGTGAAAAGCTGACAAATTCATCAATTGCAGTGGAAACTGTAGACATTTAATAATTGTTCAGCAGTCCATGCAAAGGGGAAGGTAATTTGATGGGTTTTATTGCCAAAATATACTTTGTTCTGGTGGTAAATGCACAGAATATCAATTTTTCAGTCTTTAAGGTTAGAATTAAGTTTAAAATGTAGAATCAAATTGTGATTTAAGGTTTAGGTTTATGTGTAGATCCTCCTGGAAATGTCGATGTTTCTGGTATTGGTATTATTGGTATTCGTGCAAATAATTAAAACATATAACAGATTAGTGCTCTCTTCTTTCTTTCCATTTATATGGAAGTAAAGGAGAAGAATGTGTCCATTCTTGAAAAATCTACTATTTCTTGATTAGCTTTTAATCATACTGTTTTACTATATGTGCATATATACAATTGCAAAAAAACAAACAAAAAAAAAACTAACACATCCCAATGGAAATATCTTCCTAATACAATGATAATGAGCTATAAATCATTAGTGAATAGCGTATTAATCATTTACATGGAACCCTTTTAACTAAAGTTTTCCTAAATTTCATGCAGGTAATTAATCCACTGTAAAATAATTAGTAATTAATCAACATGCGCTTGTAGTAGTTATCACACTATTATGAAATATGTATTATGTGAATGGATTACAAGCCATGGCTATACATAAAATTAATGAGCTACTTAAATTGTAAGGAAAGGTAAAATTACAATAACGTTAATTATTAGTGTTCAAGGTCAGCACAAAACTGCAGTGCAAGGGCTGTGTTGTTGTATATGCACTATAATATCACTATATGGGCCTCCTGTGTGCAATTTTGAAAGAAACATGAGAAAACGTATAATATAGTACTTCTATATACCAGGTTAAAGAGCATTCTCGCTTTGCTTGCGTTACTTCTCAGGTAGTTCTGTTTCATCTCAGTAGTCAATGCATTCTCAACCATTAGCGTAAGCAGCTGGTTGGTTAATGACAGGAAAGAAGATGAAGGGATGGCGACAGCTTCACTGTTTGGGTAAAATGACCAAGAAAGTGGAAGACTATGGGTTCTTGAAAGTTTTAAAACAACTTTTGGTACCCACATTTACCTTGCCTGTACCACCAGCACCCATTACATGTTGGTAAGCTTAGAATGTAGACAAAACCATAATATCTCATTTTGAACCTAACATCATGTTTTCACAAAATCATTAGTCTCAAAAGCCCACATGTCTTATTCAAAAGTGGAATTTGGGGGGTTTAATTAAGAATCCTTCAAGTTCTTCTCTGAGCGCAAGCACAAGACAGTTCATTTCCATAATAGGCAGAGAGTACTGTTTGTGCGACATTTGGGTGATTCGATCAGCAAGCGCAACACAGACAAAGAAATTCAAGCACAGTACCACAAATAATATAATTTAGTTTAAGACGCCCTGCGGTTTTGTTAGATTCTTTAAATTGAGTTTAAATAAATTAAATGATTTAAACTAATGACGCCTTCCCATTTTCTTCTGTTACAGAGAGGTCAGGAATAGCAGGGGCTTGACATACCTCCCTGGGCTTGCTCAATTGCTGGATATCAATCCAAGTTAGGCCCTATGGAATACCTGAATTTGGACGCAAACATATTATGCTTTGCAACTGCACTCACAAGCTCACATATGTGGGCCGTGAATTTGTATAAAGGCAACAAATGCGAAGTGGGGATATTGCTATGTGGTGACTGCATCTGTCCTTGATAGTCAAGGGCTGAAAGAATTGTGTGGCAGCATTACTCCCACCCTTGCTGATGACAAGCACGTACTGTAACACGTCTCATCATAAGCTTATCAGTTTATGTATTTTTCCAGAGGCAAAATTAGAATGTTTTCTGATCATACTAAACAGGATCATTCTGTTTCTTGTAATCAGACCACCCTCAGGAGAAATATCTGAGACACAAAAGCTTAGACACAAGAGTCTTTGATAGGCAACAAACGTTACCAGATTGATACAGATACATTAAGGTTGAATAATTAAGTTGAGAAATCTGTTAATGATGAATTATTAATCTGAATTACTAAGCAGACAGAACATTCTGCAGACTGTGTAAGTGTCTGATTGATAAATATACATTATTTACTAACCAATGCTTTGATCTTTTTTTTTTCCTTTAAAAGTGAGATGCCAGTTTAGATGCAAATTATTAAAATGGAAAAAAAGGATTTAAAGATGAAATCGTTCAGGGAAGCCGAGGTCCTTAAAGGTGTATGAGCCACAGCTTTTAAAATGAGAATGCAATTTTGAACAATTTTGAACAATTTCTGTATTGAATATTTCAATCAAGCCAGGTATGGAGAAAATAAAACACAAATGTGCTAAATCTGGGTGGCCTAGTGATCTAAATCACTTTTAGTTCCAGATTGTGTTTTCATTGATCTAACAATAAAACCAACCAACAAAGAAAAAAAAGATCATTGTGATTGCTCTTCATCAGTATGATACGGTCAAAGCAGAGCTAAGTATGCTTAACAAAATGTTATTTTCTACTAAAAAAACAAGACTGTTGCACTTTTAAGAGCTTTGTCATTATTTTTAAATGGCTACATGTCATGTAAAGTGGTGGGTTAATGTAGATGCTAATTTGCTAAGCAGTCGATAACCTTAATAGTCCATGAAATCTGTTTTGTTAGTAAATCTAGCATTTCTGCCCATGTCTCAACTGATTGGAATCCCTCTACAGTGTTTCATTAAAAGGGATTACATGTTTACCCTTCCTGTCCTTGGGGACATTTCAGGGATTTTTTATTATTATTATTATTATTATTATTATTATTATTATTATTATTATTATTATTATTATTATTATTTTCCCTGAATAGTCTGTATTAAAATGAGATGTTTACTTTAGCTCAAACTCAATGAGCTAGATAAAGCAGCAGTTCATCACAGAGCTGATTTATGCAATGAGTCAACCGCTGTGCTACTGTTACACATGTAGTAGATAATGATCCAATTAGAGCTATTGTGTGGCATTAGATCATAATACGAACTTCACAAGACAAAATGAGCCCAGAGGGAAGCTGATATTACTGAAGCTGGTGGCAACTTACTGACAGAGCTCCTTATAAAAACACCTGAACTATATCTATAATAATATAGCTGTAACCATGGAGTATTAAAGCAAGAAAACAAAGCGACCTGAGGAAATATATCAGTCTTGCCTTTGGTACAAAATGATTCACCTGTGGGCTTCAGAGCACAGCGCAAAGCTAATATGCTTCTCCAAAAAACAGCCTTCATGAGTCTTTTACAAAACCTTTTTTTCTGGAATAGTAAGTAAGCATAGCAAATAATGATCCTGACATAAACAACAAAAGAGAACAGAACACAAACAATATGATATTTAACAAGTAAGAAATGAAATGGCAGAGAAGATATAACCATTTAAGAAATACAATTAACCTGTATTTTCCTTATATGATTTTTTGTGATGCTAAATATATACAGTTAAACAGACAGGCAGGTTTGTAACATCTAACTAAAGACGCCTGCAAAGACAGATCACTTAAACGTTACATTTCATGGAAAATGTATTTAGCCTTTAAATGCAAACCTCAACAAAAACTGCAACAACAAAAAAATATACAGTATAATAATAATAATAATAATAATAATAATAATAATAATAATAATAATAATAATAATACAGGCGTTTACAGTTCAGGAAAAAAATGGAGTTTGTTAAGAGCCCAGAATGCTGCCTGCATTGTTTCAGCTCCACGTCTTCTGTATTATAAACCTCAATAATATGTCCTCTAGTCTCGGGTTGTGCTCTGTTATCATGTGGGGAATATACTAGGAAAGGGCAAATCTATACTCAATCCAATACTTCTTTCTTCTTTGCTCAGGCTTCAGCCTAACAACTTCAAAGTGGCACGAAGTCTGGCAGAGTTGCACTGTGATGAGCAGCTCATTAACTCCACTCGCGATTCATTTCCCCTTCCCCCCTCTATGAGCTGATGTTCTCTCTAAGTGTCTCATTCAGAATACGCTCAGTGGAATACAAACCTGTATCCAGCTGACCATTTCACTATGGCTTTTTTATTGAATAAGTTACTCAGCAAAATATGCTGTGGTCATCTCTGCCAATTTAATGCCGACGGCATGACAAACGTTTGGTGGAACAAGAGATACTGTGCAGGGCAGCTCCCTGACGTAATATTTGTAATCCTTCAATTGATTATTGCTTCTGCTTTTCTGTTAAAGTTTTACTCACATTTTAAAAGGATTGAAATTAAGTGAACATATGCAAGAAAAAAAATCATGCTTCCCACCAAATATTGAAGATTTCAGCACATGTTCAATATGAAATGAAGTGTAACAAGCAAACACTGACTCTCTTTGTAACACAATCAACTTTTTTTTTTTTGTTCGCAAACAATATGCTTCTCCAGTGTGTCTGGATCTGATCAATGCTTCACTAACATGAGGATTTGTCCCATCGCTTCCTCTAATTCTGCTGTTGGCAAGCATTGAGCACTGAATCCTGGGCAACACATGTGCTTCCCCACCTCACTTCCCCTTTAGGAGTCTTTTCAGCAGCATTTTTAGTTTGTAAGGATGGCAGATAATTATCTCAGCATACACAAAAATATAAAATCATACAGAACATGGATAATCAGATATCAAAAGTGTTGAAATTAAATACAGTATTAGGGAAATGTAGATGCTAGGAAGTATGCATTTAACAGCCCCCATCTGCTCTGTGCTGTTGGAGAACAGGGTCTATCTTTAAAAAGCCTGCTCTGCACAATTCCATTGAGGCAAGGAGAACAGCGGTTGTGTGAGTGAGGTGAAAATTATATTAAAATATATAAATAGTTACTCATTTAAAAAAGCCAGCCACCACGTACTGGAGTTGGGAGATACAATCTCCAACTTTTATATTTCCCTAAATGATGATATGCAATATTAAAGTTACTATCAATGTCATCTGTCACCTATTGTACACACTGCAATCTTCTTTCATGATTTCACCTTTGTTAAAATTCATGACAAAAATGCGAAATAAAATGTCTCGTAATTATCTATTATAGTGTACAACAGGTTAAAATGCATTTTGCACTTGAAAATCAACTGAAATTACATCCTAGAAGAAGCGACACAAGAGATAGCAAATGTCTTCAAGGTTGACAGGTGACAGGTGACAGGTGTCTGGTGAGATTTACTGGTGAGGTTCATAAAAATGCATGCTTCGGCTTTTTTGTGCCTGTGTGGGCATGTCCCTTTGCACTGAGCAAGTTGCGGCTAAGACTAGAACTATGTCACTTTCTGCACTTTAAATTCCACCTGTCTACATTTTTGATTTGTAATAGCCTCCAGCAGCTGATTCGGTGTGCAAACATAGTGAATCTTTGGCTGTTTTTAACATATAATCAATAAGCTATAAAAACTCATTAGTAGCTGTCACTGCTGTAGGTTCAGAGTGATTTGAAAATGATACTGGAGCCCGTGGATGCCAGTCTGTGTTTAAATAAAACAGTGAAGTTTTGTACCTAATTAGTCAAACTTTTTTTTTTCCCCCAAACGGATGCCGGCTTTAAGCTTAGGTTCTTCCCCATATAAATGTTTACAGCAAATTAGCAAAGTGTAGTCAAGTGCTGTGGAAGTACTCTGGCAAAGCATACAAAACCCGGTACGCCATGAAAAAGCTCACTAATGCAAGGCCAAGGTATTCTGTGAGATTCCTTCATGAGGGGGTTGAGGGTTGTGTGGTTTTGCAAGCAACACAGCATAACAACAGAGGTTACATGAGTGAGGTTTGCATTACGATAACTCACAAACATCACTATAGAACTGGTTGAAGATGATTCCTGTTTTGTTCTAAAGGTAATGTGTGCACACTGTATCACGGTTACATAAAGTAAGTTTTGGTGTAGCATAAAGAAACAACCTCGAACTACAATACAATCTAAATCGAGGAGGGAACAGCAAGTCCCTTACAGCGGCTTTACCACAGTAATCCAAAAACTTCTTCAGCTTGAAATAGAATTTTAAAAAAATGAAAAACATTCTCCCAGTGCTTGTTAAACCTTAGTTCAACGCTGTATATTGCCCAGCCATCCCAACTTCGTTCTTCATTACCTTTTCAAAATGGAACATGATAAAACATTGAATGCCGAGCCCCTTCCAGCACTGCCTTTTATCTGGTTCAGTCAATGTATATAGAACACTTCTCCACTGATACAACTCCCCAGTCTAGGGGGTTTAAATCATCCTCGCCCACCAGCCTGTGAAAACATTTAACACAATCATCCTTTCTGTTCAGCAGCAATCCAGGAAACGCGAGACTCTCGGGTCTGTAGTCTACTCTTTATATTAGCTTACCTGGTGACCCCATTCCTAGAGCTGGACTTCAGTTATTAATCAGCTCCAATTAGCCTGTTCAACTACTTAAAGGGAACATGCCCCATCGGTTCACAGGTTGCACTACGGCTTTCACGTTTCATATATATATATATACGGGCAGCAGTGTGGAGTAGTGGTTAGGGCTCTGGACTCTTGACCGGAGGGTCGTGGGTTCAGTCCCATGTGGGGGACACTGCTGCTGTACCCTTGAGCAAGGTACTTTACCTAGATTGCGCCAGTAAAAACCCAACTGTATAAATGGGTAATTGTATATAAAAAAATAAATTAAAAAATGTGTAAAAAAATTAAATAATATAACTATCCCTGTCAATCACATGTGCAAAAGCTACCTAGGTAAAAAAATAAAATAAAAAAGTTTAATAATGTTAAGTTTATCATTGAAAACAATTATTCTATCTTGTTTTCGCCTAGCATTTTATTAATCACAAGATCTCCTGGTTTTTCGTGTGACAGCCAACTATTCACTCAGTTCTATACATTTGATCTCAGTTGTAACCCAGGGCAGTCCCACTGCAGTGTGTCACCCAGATTAAGCAAAAAGAGCCTGGTTCAGTGGTATGGGATCATCATAGTTTTGTTTAGACCTGTGTGGTTGGCAGTTCAAGTCTTCTGCATCAAGTTCTTGCATGTGCTGTACAATCGGGATCAGCTAGCATGCTTCTGCTTGGTTTGTGATGCTAGTACAGTACAAGTGATATACCAACCGATTTGTTTCAATGTCAGTTCTCTGTAGCTGTTACTTGAGTCAGTGGGTTTTATTTAGTTTCTGCTCGAATGACCACTACAACAAACACCACCTGGGAAGAAATACCCTGGCATTATATCAGCTTGATTAAACCCTGTACCTGGATCATGATGTGGATGAGCCTTCGTAGAGAATCAATAAGGTAACTTCATTGATCCAGAGTGAACAACTGTAATACGACAAGTACCAATTAGCATCAAAATACAAATGCCTTTTAACCAGTGAATGCCGAGAGTATAGTGTGACAGTCATTAAGGGGTAAAGAATACTTGCCCAACCCATTGGGAACTGCAGTATCAATGGTTGACGGCCAGCCTCTCATTATCTTCGAATTGCAACAGGTTGCAAAGTTTCACCTTCATCCTTAGGAAATGTCTGCACTGAATATCCATGACACTATGGGTCAGTTACTGTTAGTTTTGAGGCACAGGACAGTCCAGTAAGTCTGAGAAAACTATAACATCTGCCTTAGCAAGCTGCTCAAACTTGCTTTCCCGTTTTAATATTCTAGAAATAGGTGTACAGTAGATAGATAGATAGATAGATAGATAGATAGATAGATAGATAGATAGATAGATAGATAGATAGATAGATAGATCTGAAAACCAATGTATGATTTTATATCTAAATCTCCCAAAATAAAATATTTTTTGTTGGACGATGAAGAGAAAGCTTGACATGAATTATACATAATGGTGGTAAAACTGTTTCTTTTTATCTTCCAAGTGGAGAACTGTTTGTGTTAAGATGGCAAGTGAGCCAGAGAAGCTCTTAAATCTCCACCATTAGTCACATATTTTAAAATGTGTGTCAGGCTTTGAAGAAAAAACAAAAGATCAATGAAAAGAGAAGAGATGAATGCAAAAATTGTATTATTGATTTTATAAGATGTTATTTCTTGTCACCTTTTCTTGCCAGGACCCCCTTGAAAATGGTAAATATATCTCAAGGGTTCTATCCTGGTTCAAAAAATACATTTGAATATAGATTGTGTTAAGCTAAAAAACAAACAAATTTACACTTAATAGTACTGTTAAGTACTGTAGTTAATTGTTTGTTTTTTTAAATCTTTCAAATGCTTTTACACTAGAACCACCACGGCAGTCATTTGGTTTGAGGTTTTCAAATTTAAATTACTCAGCATGTCTGAAAGTTATGCGGTTGTCCATTTATGACTTTTCCTAAATACATGTATTAAATACCCTGAAGGCAGGATCACAAAAATAAGGAAGTTATAATTCCGCCCACCTACAACCGCCAAAGCCACCATTTTGAGTGCCTTTTACAATACATGTTTTTTTATTTTGAATATAACCTACAATATTCTATTTTATTTTTATACACAGGCCTGTTGTTATCTCTACTGGACCTGGCAGCCATCAATTCCTTAGTTTTGTACAATGAATGCACCGGGGAAAATATCAGTAGGAGAGATTTCATCTTGAAGCTAGCCACAGCGTTTCTGCAGAAACATTTTGATCAGAAAACTGCAAAGCAGCAGGCTGTAGCAGCTCAACCTGGATGCAGTGCTACACCAAGTGACACATGCAAGAGTAAACATATGTTACTTTCATTTTAAATTAAAAACTACTTTAGTTTTTTACAGTTTTGTATGTACACATACCTGTTTAACTAGTTTCTTTTGAAATGTTTATTGTATTATAGTTTTTCATTTTTTTGAAGTAGTGCTTTATATGTGGTAACTTAGAAAATAAACCCTTTTATGTTTAATTGTTCATTTAAATACAGCATTTCAACTGTGCAGGCGGTTGATACGATGCGTTTGAATAAAACTTTTGTATCCGATATTTTGTCTTTCATTTTAATATTGATGTTGTTTAAGATGTAACAATAATGACTGCCGGCAACGGTTTTAGGTATGAGTATAACCGCGGCGGTTCTAAGCAACAATTTGATTGTTGTCTCACTGCAGGGATTCTTTTACTGATCTAGAAAAGCTTTCTGCAAAGAAATAAAAAGGAATCTTTTGATGAAGGATTTGGTGCACTGATGAAGGATGAACTGAAAATAAGGTGAAGTTACTCAAGTGAACCATTCTTGCTTTGGCAAGTGTTAAGGGAAATATTTGTTATAATAAAAATAAAGCAACTGAGTGTGAAAAACAGTAACAAAAAACACAACTTTTCATTTTGCACTTCAGTCTGCTTTCATAAGATGGTCTCTGGTGAAATAAGCAATATAGGACAGATTTACCAAGAATATATTGTCTTGTGCCTCCGAGCTTGTTTAACACCATTGCATATGTAGCTATACCCCCCAAGCCAAGCGACTTTGTGCCAGCCCTGCAGAGCCTCTTCGATTGGTTAGTCTAATCTCCTAGGTGATACTAAAAATCTGGATTCATAAAACATTATGCCAACTGGCAGCATGTACAAAAACAAATCTAAATACAGAGCCAGAGATGGTGCCAAGACAGTGATGTGAACGGTTCAACCTGAAAGGTAAAAAGAAGTTCTTGTGTGCAGGCAAGGATGTGTTCATATCTGTGCGCCACAACATGCAGAGGGAATAAGACAGCAAAGAGTAATCCATAAGAACTAAACCCAGGGTATTTAAAGTCACCTCCTTATCTCCCTACCCATCACTCTCTCTAAAGCTAATGAGTGACACTGGTATTGCTCCAGGGTGTAGAAATTGGGTGCCAAATGCAACCATTCTACCAATCATTGCACCAACGATATGGCTGTATAAATGTCCGACCAACAATTGCGTCCTGCCAAAGACACATTTGGCAATGAATTGAGCATGGGATGTGTCTGTAGCTATGTACATACACATAGATAAAGGGCAAAGGGGCAGAAAGCTGGAGTCAAATACTTACTGAGGGTACCAACATGATTTCCAAAATCCAGCACTTCTGTGACACAGTATTTATCTTCTACAACAAGCAAAGTGCAGATGGCACCTTGTTTGTGAGACTCCAAAGACTAACATCAACTAGCATGATGGCACTGCCATGCAATATTTACCATACTTCTATGCTACACCACACTATGTTATGATACAAGAGCCCATCTGCTTCCTGCTACTACAGCTTGACTCCGGACTTTATAGTTTTAAAAGGATGCATCCAGACTGCAGGTAGAAACAGGTCAGTATATTTAAAAAACAAACATGTCAGTCCATATAAAAAACTACTGTATAGCACCATCGAAAAACACTCTAGACTCCTAAAGTAAAGATATTTTAGGAAACACTGTCTTTGTGGACTGTGCTATATCATTTATATATGGGAGACTCTTTTGTCAGATTCTCTGTTACTTCTTATATCAAGTTCCACTATAACGCTGGTCTCTGTGTTTCATTCCTCGGTCTGCAGTGCAGTGCAGCCAGAGAAGTAAGTGGATAAAGACAAGCACAGACAGTTTCCAGCCTGGGTTAAAAGCTCCCTCTAGAGAAAAGTCTGATAAACAGCACTGTGCAACTGATTACAACTGCACTCCAGGTCTCCTTCTAATAAATCAATAAAAACCAGTGAATGAAAAATAAACAGATGTCAATGTAGTTCACTGAGACTTTGTTCTAGTATAAGGGTCGTGCCATTGTTTTCTGAAAATAAAAAGTCAGTTTTAATGCAGTTTAGTGGAGAGGGGGGTTATGTTTTTGAGCTTTAGCAGCATGGTGTGTTAGTGCTGAAGGTTTGCCTATGTGTTTTTCAGTATTTAATTCATGTTATCAGGTCAGACTAATATACTGTTCATCCCAACAGCTCTACAGACTGGGTGTTGATAGACAGCAGACAACTCCAAAACTGGACAGAATCCCACCCCGTTGAGCTTGTTTGTGTATTGAGGAAACGAAAGGGTGGGTGAGAATTTCTAAAGTTTTTTTTCAAAAGAGACTTGATAGCTAAGACAAATGACCATGACCTCATCTCATTCTAGCAATTATGTATTTTCTTATCAGCCTGAGTTTACAGCTGGTTTAAGTTTGGAGATAGGCCCACTTCGCCCAACAGGAACCGCAAAAGGAAAATCACCAGGCTTTTGAACTACGGTGCAGACAAACGAAGACATGTCTTATGCAAAAGAGCCAGGTTCATTTGGACAAGCAGTTTTAGATAGACAGGTTCTTTCAGGTGACTGAGATAGAACTATAAGAATTCCTATAGTTTCACTGTCGTACTAATGTATTTTATTTTATTATTATAATATTTTTTTATATATATATAAATGTATATAGCGCCTTTAATACCACAGTATCTCAAAGCGCTTTACATGTATAGCTATGATTGGATATTTTTACTAGCTAGGGTTACATTTTAATTATGGTCTTTATTGCTGCTTAAGCAGTAATAAATAACTGTTGAATAAAACCAGCAATTTAGTTTGGGAAGTGGTTTTCTTAGAAGAAAACTATCGCTAGGAGCTATATGCTAGATTTTGGTTTTCAAAACTCCATGGATGTGCATCGCTTACTGTAGGAAATAAACTAAACCAGACATGAATAGGTATTAAAAAAAAAATCCTCACACCATGGATAATGGTCCACATAATGCATGCTAAAGATGTGGTGAAAAAATGAGAAAGCTCTTGCTCGGGACAACATTGTAGAGTTCCCTGTCCTTCCTTCCCATTGAAGTTATTTATCAAAGTCTAGCACAACAGCCACTAATCAATACAGATGTAGCAAGGATAAATGGCCTTCACATGCCACTAGTAACTTCACCAGCTGAAGAGCAGCAAGCAAAGTACAAGAGGTACTAAATGGCAGGGGACACATGGCATACACTCACCTTGCCAAGAGAAGACGGAGCCTTCAAGCCCTCAAACTGATCTGATTCCTACCTGGGCGGTTCCAACTCATGTCCTGCAATAAAATCAGTCCTGGTCCAGTTCTGGGCTCTGTCACCAGTTATTACCAATAATCCCCTCTCTTTCATCAATATATTAAAGAAGTGGAGTGCTAACTACACGCGGCAATACATCTTCATGCAATCTACTGATGCACTGAAGTCTTTCATTTTCAGCAGAAAATCTTTGAGAAATAATAAAAGGCCCTTGAGGGCCCAACAATTCTCTGATTGTTGTAAGCCCAGCTGTCTCATTTTGTTAATGCCCTTTTACAAGTCTACTGTTGCCGTGGTACCAGGGGTTCCATTTATATCTTATGCGAATTACCCATTGTAAACTACTCTTAATTAATTACATAACACAGACCTGATTAGAGTAATTACACTGTTTCAGTATTGTGCAGTTTTACAGTAATTATCTGGTTTGCAGCTTCTTGGTTAAAAAAACATTTAAAAAATACCCAAGGGAGTTCTAACAAAGGTTTAAAATTCATTTTCTTGGCTCACTAGTCCTAGTGACATTATTACTGTTCTACTTTTTCTCTTAACTACTTGGGTGTAATTTCTCTTGGCTCCCAATTGAGCTTAGTGCACAATTCAAACTACTGTGCTTAATTCACAAAGCACTCCATCAGCAACTTCCTCACTATCTGACTGAGAAATTGCAGGTTTATAATCCTACTAGGAGTCTGAGGCCCTTGCACACCATGTCCCTGTGTCAGTCACGTTTTAAACCTTACCCCAATACAAGATGCAGGCAAGGAACGAAATGTATCCAGAGCACAGGATGGCTATTTATGAAGTTATGAGGGCGTAGCCACATGACCACACTCTTCTTCACACAATACTCTGACTTGTAGAAAGAGTCAGCTCAGTTGCGGGCATGAACACTTAAATTAAGACTTTATTTCATTATAAGGTACAAAGAGGTTTTTCATCGTTAAAACAAATACAAAGAGACAAAAGTTAATACAAGCGCAAGCCCAAACTGAACAGAATCCAAGTTCATAAGACAGCAAGCTGGCAGACCTCTAATTAAAAGCACCAACAAAGAAATATGACTTATGTACTGGGCCTTTCAGCACAGCGATACGGCCACAAAAACATCGTCTCAGGGCTATGAAGATTATTTTATTTTTTTTATTCAAAAATTCACTACATCTTTCAAACATCGTGAATCATATAAAGAAAAAAAAAACTCCAGTGAAATTAAAAGAACTATGCTATCCATCTGGAGTATGATCTAAATGCATTATACAGTAAGTCTTAAATACATTCGATGCATTCTTCAGAAATGATGATAGATGTCCAATTACGTCTGCATTGATCCAGGCTGTCACTTAAGCAGTCATTTATATTTTCTTCAAAGTATAATATACAATGGATGGAATTTACCATACTTGGGGGAGGCTTCTAAGAAGTACGTAACTTCTTTTGGGAATGCTAGAGGGGAATACATTATTATTATTGGGTTAATATGCAACTATATTAATAAAATGAAATGACATAAGTTGTTATTAATACAATATATGCAAGTGTCCACCCATTGGGGGAAAATAGAGCACTGTAGCTGTCTATTAATGTGATTCTGTCAATCTGATTCTGTGCACTAGTCTATCCAAGTACCACCAAGCCTATTATAGCAAGTTGTTTTCCATTTCATATTTGTATTTAAAGAATAATGAATTTGAATGCCTTTCACATTTGCAGGCTTGACATTGAGACTGAATTCCTTTACCTCGCCTCACTTGGAATACCAATTTGTATCAGTTAAAGAAACTGACATTCAAAACTTCAAAAACAACTCATTCATAAACTGCAAAGTATAACTTTAGAAATTGAAGCAGACAAGCGCTTTGGCTAGCGCCTTCAACAGTGTAATGATGAACACAGAGTAACTGTCATGAGCTCTTTGTCTTATGTTTGTCTTATAAGTTTACCCTAAACAGAGCTGCTGGCACGTTTCAATTATTTCCAACATTGGAAACTATGTTGTCTTTCTGAAATGGGAATCCGCCCATTAATCACATGCGTAATCAAATAGCCCTCTCGTCTACGCCTCATCCCCTGCCTCCACCTTGTCTAGGGGGAAGGTGGCCCAGAGTGCCACTTGTCCTGCCCGCTAGTTATCATTCAATCAATATGCATTACATCATAGTTCAGCCAGCGTATAGGGGCGGCTATCGAACTCCAATGGACAAGGCCATGGGTCAAATTATATTGCGTTTCATTATGGGCATGGTCATTTGTCAGATGCAATAAAGAATCGTTCATTTCAAATCTTGTGGATGTCTCCTTTCTGAACTGTGAAAAAATATACATTTGCATAACGAGAAATTCCATAGAGAACTACATATCTCATTTTATGTTGTCACCAGTTAATGATCACCTGTCTCTCTAGCAATGCTTGTTCTAATTGTAAACCAGATGTCAATATTTAATTACAGTGCACACCTAGGTGTTACATAATGCATTTGTCTCATGTGAAATGAAGCAGGAGGTAAATCGGGTTCAATGAATTCTCATGTCCTGATTCCTTTTGTTTCAATCTATATACTTCACTATCTTCAATTAGAATACAAACAGTGTCAGTATTAGCATGGTGTAGAAATAGAAAAGGTAAGTTGCATTGACTAATTCATTTGAAGAGTGAAAATCTTCCCATTTCTTTCCATTTGCAGCTTCACATTCCCTTTACTATTTTACGGTGTTTGACTCATTCTGGAGCAACAGGACCCAGGATCACTCGGATCAAATGCAAGCACCATCAAATATTAAGAAGAAAAAAAAGAAACTACTTGCGCTTTAATGTTTGTACCTCTTTACTCTGACTGGAAGATATTCAGTAGGCAGAGCAAGTGACACAACCCTCCCACTACCACCACCTCTGTTGAAGTGTTGGTGGAGCAATACCATTGCACCAACATCCTGAACCCAAACAAACTGGACAGTAAATATCAAAAGAACAGGCTTTCATATGTCTGGGTAGCATAACACACAATGCTGTTGCTTACTGTACTGGACTAAGTGTGTATCTAATGTATAACCTGATGGAAAAAGAAACAATGTGTTAGTTCAGATGTGATCAGTAATGTACAATATTTATGCAATCATCAATATTGCCTGGAAAGACAGCACTCTGTAATGTTCAAGTTAATAAATATGAAAGCTTGTATGAATACCATGTACCCAGCAGGGTTTAGCCACTTAACAAAAGTAGCCAAGTATGAATAATATTATTGTACTTCCACTGCCGCTGATAATGACGGACAATTCTGTCCCAGTAGTAAGTGATGCATTATTGAAGCTGAATGCCAAGCTACATAAATCAGAATACTTTACTTAATATTCTCAGCTATCAATACATTGTTCACTATGAAGGGTGTCTGGCAGGAGCTGTTAATTGCATATAGCAAGCCAGGTACCACAGGTTTATCAAAATCCTCCCTGAGCAGATATCAATGCATAACTGTAAAATGTAGTTATCTGGAGGTTTCATGGAGTTCCTCAGCTATTCTATAATGTTGTTTTCCCTTTGATTTTCGCTAACCACTGCTAATCCCAGAGACACAACCATTACACAGCGATACACAAAGAACCAATCAGACTGGATGCTGTTCTCCCCAAATACCCTCCCAATGAATCACAGAACTGCCTTGAGGTCTTATTGACTAGCTTCTAAACCACCCACAATTCCCCATGTCGATCTCACGTCTACTGTATATTGTGGAAGTTCGGTAAGAAACAAGTTGTCAATTCAAAGTAAACCCCAATGCAATCTCCTTAAAGGTGCATGCTGAAGTCTCTAACTCCAATGCAATCTCCTTGAAGGAGATTTCAGCATTGCACCTTCAAGGAGATTGCATTGGGTTTAAAGAGATTTCAGCATGCGCTTTAACTCCAATGCAATCGCCTTGTAGGTGCATGCTGAAATCTCAGATTGATCTGTGATAACCAACTAATATTCTACAATATATAAAAACTGCATCACCCTTCTGCAAGTCAATCACGATAAGTAAGACAGCAGATGTGACTGTCCTGAGGGCTGATAAAACAGTTGCAATGGCTGATGTTTCAATGAAGAAATGATGGTCTTACCGGGTCTTGCATGTTTCAGGTATGCCCTGCTGATAATGTAAATCTAATAATAATGGAATCTAAATACAACCCCATGGGGTTTCAGTTTCATATAACATATGGTAATTTTACATTAAACAGCTTATCTCAATTTAATGACATTTAAATTAAAAAAAACACGCTATGTCTTAATACATCTCATTTATTTTTCCTTTTCAATTCATTACAGAGCTCACATTTAGCACTAAAGCAGCTAATCTTGAATCAGTAAAACATGCCATGTGCTTGACATAAAAATCAATTAGGGTACTTAAAAAAGGTCTATAAAATAAACAGCTATACAAGTTTCCAACATTTATTTGGAATCAAATCCTAAACTATAGTGCTGAATATTAAGAAGGCTGTTTTTCATACGCAGTGGACGTGTCTTGATACAATAGAAATACCAAGTGTGATATTCTGTGTGATTTCTGCAGGGGTTGTCCCTTTAGGTTCTGTTGAAGACAAGTTTTCATTCTTACGCCCCAGAATAAATGTGTACACTGGAGCAGAGCTCCACATCTTGATTTAAGTTAAGAAGCTATGTTTTATGCATGCAATGCAGCTACTGTGCTTAGAAATGTATTTCAATCACACAAGAATCTTGTAAACAATTCTAATCATTCTTAATAAAAAACAGTTGCCATGTTGTAAAATTGCGATTTAATTTACATTATAAACAGTTGCACACTTTCAATGATATCATTAAAAGCCAGATGGTGTACCAGTAGCACTACAGGTGTCACATTTAGAGAAAATCTATGGTGCATTACCAGAAGTTTTAAACCTCAGCTCAGAAGTTCAGTAGAGAAAATAAACACACTTTAAGATTTTCTTTTCTTTACACTAAATATATTGCTCAATACACTGTGAAAAGAGGTTAGTGGTACATTTGGTGCATGTGAAAGATGAATATTGGTGTATGCAAAATAATTTATTTTATTCTGGCCTTAAAACAAGGTGATTGGTCAGTATTTTAAACAAAAAACTCAATTATAGTCAACACAGCTATTTTTTTTTTTGGGGGGATTATATTAGTTGAGTTATTTAAGTTTAATTATTTTATCTCGTTTTTTTTTCACAATACATGCATGCATTTGTTCATTGTTCAATTAATTATTCAATTAACTCTCTATTTACAAAATGACTTGTTTCTGAGTGTGAGTTATGGGATGCTACTTACCATCTTTAATCTTGATCGTTAGAGAACATGATTTGAATAGATCCATATGGAAACAATAAATCATGTCAGAAGTCATGCATTACAGCTTCCAAAACAGTTGCTTAAAAATGTATCCGCAGAACCAGAGCCTGATTTATTGGAAATGTATTGGTTTTTCAGCACAGGCTGCATCTTAATAAGATCACACAGTATCATGGCTACTTTTTTGGAGCTGTGAAAAAGCATAGATCAGGAGAAATTAATTAATATGAATGTATTCAAGTGACCTGTGTTGAATCCTAATGTTAATCAATGAGCAAAAACGTAACAAAAAGTACTCTGAACAATGAATTGAAATTGAAAAGCAAACTAAACCTCTTACCGCTTTAGATACAAATAATTGAAAAAGATAATGTTCCCAACCCAATCGTGAACTCTGTTCTACACAGTGGAAGCCCAGGACGCTACCAACTGTGAAAAAACCAAACAGCAGTCTTGGTGATGTCAGGTGTGTATACTGTAGATAGTCCTGGATTCCTGAATGCTCCCAGAGCCTTTTTAAAAGGACCAAATGATAACCTCTGGAACAGCGCTTTGAAACTATGTCCCATTTCTTTTAAACAGGATTGGTTCCTTGTTATCAATAGTTGGATTGCCATAAATACCTGTATATCAAGCTGAACAAAGCATACCTTCATGGATGTGATCTAATCCCTTCTAGTGGTTTTCATTTTACGATAAATGCTTCTTTTCTTCTGTAAAAATCTGTCGGTTATTAATTGAAACCATTGTGGCTGGGCTTGATAGGGATTACACAAATCCATGTAGAACATTTACAGATAATAATAAAATAAAGGTTTTATTAGCAATCTACATTTCGAAGCACAGTTCACATTCCGGATAAAGGTTTAGCTCAAAGATGTATAAACCATGTGTCTGTTCGGGCCTCGAAAAAATAACCAGAATGTGTTTCCCTTAACAACACAGCAGGGCTACATTTGCACCTGTCTTGGATGTTTGATATTTGAATAGTATATTGTAGATAAAGTTAGAAACACAAACTACTAAGACTAATTGTAAGTGGGTCACTTTTGAGGCAAAGGGTGTCCTGTGTACTAATTTGAGGGTGATGTACCTAACATCGACGTGAACTCACTGTGTGTATATACTGGAAAGTTATCTCTGCACTGCTATTGTTGGCATTGTTTCAAAGCTGCATCACTTGTTGGAGAGTAGTGTATTTTACTGTTTTGTACGTCATGGTCAGGTATAGGTAATAGACGATGGACTCTACCTGGTTGGTACTCTTGCAGCGTGTAAATGAGTAGTAAATCAGTACTATTGATCTTATTTGAATAGATTGCTGTGAAACTGCAACTGATTTGTGTGGGATGGTTTGTATAGTATTATAGTTGTGTTATCTGGAGAAAGATTTTTCTTGCAAAACGTGCTTTGATATATATATATATATATATATATATATATATATATATATATATATATATATATATATACATTATATATAAGATTTGTTTTTACTTTCTTTTAATTGAGCTTTTCTTTCACCCAGAAACCAATCACATTTAATTAAATGTCTTTTAGCCAAATTAAGAAATTAGAATCAAAGCTATTTTAGGTTTCATGTGCACTTTCAAGGCTTTCTATTGCAGATCTGTTTGGGAATTACTGCTTCACGTGGGCTGCAAATGGGAAATTCAAAATGAGATAAAGCAGTGTTTTTAATGTGTTTCTGTTACTTCCACTCAGTTTAGATTAGTGGTGATTAGGGCTGATGAGTTATTTAAACGATGTTGCAGTTTGTATTTTGAAAAGGCTACAGTATCTTTGCTTTGTCAATACTTATAAGCTATTACACGTTGCCGTGTGGTTACAATGTAGCTACTTACTATACACATTATATGCAGTGTAATTACAATGCCGGTCCCAGTCTGTTTGCACCAGATAAGAACAACATTAATGTTATAAAATATATTTTACCATATCTCATTGAAATGAACTGAAGAGGACCTCTCTGGTGGTAAGTTGGCAGATTGGTAGTGAAGAAAGTTACCTTGTGGAAACGCTTGCTGTGACTGACTGTCAGGTTCTGTTATCTGTCAGGTGTATTTTCTGCATGTGGTGTTTTTGCGATATTCCTGTAGGTATTTTTATTTTTTATTTTTATCCAGAGATAAGAAAGTATTTCACTTGGAAAAATACAGTTAAATAAAACATTATGCAATTGCAGAAGCAGGCTTGCTGCTTTCCCCTGTCGCTCCAAACTACAGTACGTCAGACAGCAAAGACAGTTTGTTTAAGGGTTTCTATGGACCAAAGAACCCTTCCCGGAAACCTCATTTTAAACACATGTGTATCTTAGGTTGCATAGAATAATCAAAATACTTTGAAACTGTTGACTTTTCTTTGCATGTCGTTTCAGAAGTATCTCCACTGTGGCAAAACTAACTTAGTTCCATAAATGATGGCTTTGTATATGGATTTTGTGATAAACACTGTCTACAGGAATAAACAGCTCCCTCTAGTAAGTGATGCAACACATATCAGCCAGGTGCCAGTATTAAAGGCCCTCTTATTTATGTTCCAATCATTTCCACTAGTGGCTTATGCTGTAAAGCAAATTCCCCACCGGAGCGATGGTTTGTTTTTGATTTTTATCAAGCTGCCCAAGGATAAGGAAATTGTTCTTGTATAAAAGACACAAATTATCTCTGTCTTATTGAAGGGTATATTTGAGAAGTTTCGAGCAGACCTAAGATGGTATGTTTTGTCACATTCTAAAATAATTAATTCCATGTACACACACACACACACACACACACACACACACACACACACACACACACACACCACACACACAGAGCATACAAAGCAGCAGATGACTGCAGAACCATTAATCATGGCCCATGTGATTATAACCTGACAGCTGAACGCCATAGAGCCAAAGACAGAACACAACCTTCAGCACTTGCAAATATAAATTGTGAAGCACATGCTTCTGTTTAACTTACTGTAAGTGGTTCAGATACAGCCTGTTGCTCTGAATAGGGAACTGTGATGGAGAACATCACTTTCAATGCAATTGTCGTCTTTCTAGGTTTTGTGTCTAGTCATGTTTTGCTTACATATATCTGAGTGTCACATCCGAAAATGATTTGTAGAAATTAACATGTGTTTAATGTAGATACAGTATACCTATGTTTCAGATCTTGGTAATACTTTACATTAAGTAATTATTGTGCATTTACATTGTAGTTACTTAGTAAATACATGTGTACTTACACATAATTACAATGTTATTATGCATAATTTGCATGATATAACCCTAACCCCAAACCTAAACCTTTTCTGATACAATTGTGTGCCTATATATATCGTGCAAAAAAGATTTACACATTAAGTACATTGTAACTATGCATAATAACATTGTAAATGTGTGTAAATACACCTGTATTTACTAAGTAACTGCTATGTAAATACACAGTAATTAGTAATTCGATTTGATCCCTAGTATTTTAGACCTGGGTAATGGAAGGTGTCTATATTTGGTACGTTCTGTTCACTCCTATACGGAACATACTGTAAACTTTATAGGGAGTGTCTGAGGGGAGTGTCAAATATTCAATTGAAGGAGGTCTACTTTAAATGTATAATGTATTCAGATTGAACCAACAATGTACACAAATTCAAGACATTTCACTTATTGGTTTGGTCTTACAATATTAATAGTTTAAATAGAAATGTAATTGTGCTACTAACAATATGGCACTAAACATTTTGAGATCCTGGCCCTAAATTTCTGTTTACATTTTCTGGCCCTCTTGGAACAATGAATACTCATTCTAAGAGCAGCGGTTTGGCTATATGATAAGTAATATATATATATGGATTTATGGTAAGTCATCAATAAGAAAACTGTTAGAACAGTTTAACATTTGTTGGACTATTATTTACGGACAGTGAGAACTTGCAATCCCCCTTTGGTGTGGGTAATCTGGTACTGAGCAACTTCAAATGATGAAGGTGTTTCATTACTCGGGGATTAGCTCATAAAATTTTCAATATGTTGCAGTACACATGTTTAAAAGGAAGCTCTGTGAAGACACCTAAACCAGAAACAAATATGCAATTACAAGTGATTACAAGGTTAAATTGCCTACAGCTGGCTATTTACTATATATTAGGTCATTTACGTTTCATTACGCATCCTAATTAATATTAGTACAGGTAAATGAGAACTGCTTACAAATTCAGTGGAACGTCAAGTGAAGTCTGGCTTACAGAATATATAGAAGTGTAGAAGATTTTGTGCAAATTGTAGAGAAAAAGCATAAGAGATTCTTCTATGTCTGCAAGAATGTCTTAAAAGTTTGATGTTTTTTTTTCATTCACTGTCTGATATCCTGCAGCCACAGGTTCGTACATTTGCTTCACAAGGACCCATTTCACTATTCATTTTCTTTTATTTGTTTTAACCCTACCAAAGGAGGCGCTGTTGCGCTGCAGTAAAAAGTGACCAATCAGGGTCAATCCCTATTTTTCAATTTCCATTTCCAGCAGATTTCTACACTATATTATCAACTTAGATCACGGGGAAAAAAAGGATCCTTTAGAAATTCAGTGATGTCTTGAAATTGAAAAAATCTTTTTGGCTCTTTGAAGCCGAATGCGCTACAAATTGGTTCTGAATCCTAAATCAAAATACATTTAATTAGGATATAATACTAGAGAGAAGCTAAAGTGCCTACTGAGGGGAACATTATGCTTGGAGGTATATTATCATTATTTTTTTAACGAGGAGACATGAAAAGAAGACTGTGAAACTTAAACCAAAAATATATTTGTATCCAAACTAGTGTGAAGATTGAAAAGCGAAAAAAAAAAAGATGAAAGTAGACAACAGTTTTAAAAGTTAATGAGGAGACTATTGCTACAGGCTAATAATACATTATAAGAAGTTTAAGGACATAATTGATATTTAGGAGCAGTCCAAATATGATCCAATGGTTTCAAATGTTTAGATACCTGAAAAACAAATTAAAGTCTGTTTACCACCACCTTTGCATAATGAATGTTACTGGGACACAAGCAAATACTTAATGTAATTCTACTGGGTTCTCAAGCAACAGTTTAAGCAGCCATCAGTGAAGGAAGCCTGCACTTACTGTAAGATATGCTTTTAATAATTCAAGGAGCAGCATTAGATAGGTTAACATGCAAATGTTGAGTAGTGTTTTAATAGAAATACTTCTCCTGCGTGCTCCATATGTCATAGCCTTCTACAGCAGTCTACAGTATGTTTGTGTCAGTTTGTAAATTGCATGTGCATATTTGCACAGCAGGGCCCCAAGTACTCACAGATTGATCTACATTAAATGTCAAAGACGGCAGTGTGATATTTGTGATATCAGCCTATGTGGCTCAGGTATGTGAAGTTTTCCAGTTGCAATGTGGAGACTTTATGATAAGATGTTTCTGAGAATAATCTGGGGTCTAGTTTATTGAACATTATTCAAGGTTTGGTTATGATAAATTGCTTTCTAACTCACTGTTTTCAAGACTAGTTATTTTAACGTGAATGCAGACCAATCCATCTTGTGTTTACAAAAGTGGTACAATAAAACATTTTCTGTATTTCTTTTGGTTTTAATGCAAGGTGCCTTTCTGTAATCCAAACATAAAATACATTAAGGGCATCTGAATTTGTCCTTGCAGACTGCTGTTTTTCAGAAATAATTGGTTATAGGGGCTGTTTCATCCAGACTTGCTCATAGTTCAGAAAATTGTTTTGCACAAGGGAAGATCTAATAAAATGATTGAGGATTTTCCATATGACCTTATTATCATTTTCTAAAACTGAATGAACATAATCTGCAGTCTTTAGTCTTTCCCTTGGGGTATCTTCACCACCTGTCACTTCCCCACTCAGCAGATACCATGATTCCAGTGGCATTTCTCTTACAGAAGACTAGTGGATGGGCAAACCTTTTGATAGAATGTTCAGTTACAATAGAACACAAGTGAAAAAGTATAAAGGTTAGTGATTTCTATGCAAGTCTGTGGTGTTTACCCTAAACACAACAACAGTAATTCTGTGATAGCACCTTATAAAATCTGACACTTCTGCACCCTGCATCCTGTCTCCACATCCCTGTTATATAAAAACTGTTTCCTCCCTGTACTGTATGCATATCCAATTTCCAATACTTTAAAACTTCAATGCCCTGAATTAGGTCAACCACAGAGCGTATGGCACCTGTCACTATTGATGTTTCTCCAGGCTGTTATTGATGTTTGCCAAGTTCACCCCTCCTTCAATACTGTTGTAGTTGAAAAGCTCCCTTTTGTCAGCAATGCGATAACTCCAAGCCTAGCATTTCTCCAGCTGGTTTGAAAACAGAGAGGAAACCTTCAATTCTACAGTCAACTGATTGTTGGATTGACTTCAGCAATTATGCTATACAGTCAAAGTAACACCATTTTATTTAAGTTTTTTCTTCAAGACATTTCTCTATAAATTACTACATGCATATTCAGCTCTTTAACAAAATCTGGATATTGTACCGATGCCAGTTATTGGCATAATCATTAGGAAGGCACTGAAATAGAAAACCTTTTACTTTTAGGCTTCATTGCAAATCCAAAATGCTGAACAGTTATTGATCAATTAAATAAACATGAAACCTGAAGGGATGGATCAGGACATAAGGATTTTTTTAATTGTCAGTCTATTTTCGTAATCTGCTGGTGACAGAAGGAAGCATATTCAGCTCAGCTGACATGAGCCATGAGCTTTGTATCAGCTGGACAGAGTCCAACTTCCAAAGTCAATGCCATGCCTTTCAATAAAGGATCTGCTTTTGGCCTGTATTATTATTATTATTATTATTATTATTATTATTATTATTATTATACTAAGACACCCAAGTCACCATTTATCAGACACAACTCTGAGCTAACTCTTTAATTCCCATACAGGGACATGGAAATTGGTGCATAGATCTGCATTTATAGATGTGCATATTGCCTAATGCACAGAGCTGCAGTAGTGGAGGCATCTTGCATCACTGCACAGACAGGTTGACTGTGCTGACTGAGCTGTGTGAAACAGAGAAGAGCACTGTCAGATTGAGAAGCAGGGATTCAGACTAAGGGTTTACTGAAACCAGCTGCTTCTTCAACACTGTCAACCAGACGACCAAGCCCCTGAGATTGTGAAAACTTCTGTAAAACAATACAGCATGTGGAACAGGTAAACTGAATAAAACAAATCAGCATAATCATGTCCATAGAAAAACAGTCCACTAAAAATACAACAAATGCAGCAGTATTAACTAATTAACTCTAGCAGCAAATCTCACCAGCACTGCCCTTTAATAGTGATGTGTCTACAATGCTGGAGAACAAACACATGCTTGCTGTGGTTAATCAGAGGCCACTGGCTTCAAGTCTGTGCTAAATTGAAAACTGCAATAAGTAATGTTTGTGGACCAACACGTAATCTTCTTAAAATCAATGCCAAATAAGCCCAAAGGCAATATCCCAATATAGAGCTTTGAATCATAGCGGTCATACATACCATTTTACATTATCTATCAGGTATCAATTATGTTGCAGTAACAGGGGAGGTGGGGGGGGGCAGTGTATCTTCAAATAGTTTCATAACTTTATAACCTAAGCAACAAGATATAAATCTGATGTGAAATTAGCTGAGGTATGAATACATTTCAAGGTTGGGTCTCTGTATGTGTTTGGTGGTAATCTGCCATTGAACATCAATAACTACAGTACAAGTGCGGTTGAAGCATTTCTCAGTTTCACTTGCGTAAGAGCAATCTGTATTGATTTCGGCTTCTTCTTGAAAATAAGTTGTGTTTATTCAACAAGATTTGTCATGGTTCATTAATATACATAACCAGGTACATAAACAAACACATAACCCACTGAGCAAGGGATCAATTGAAATTAAACCTTGTGTTTTTGTGTGTGTAAAAATTTTGGGTGCAATGAGTATAACTTAAACAGACAAGCAAAATATTCTGCATTCTCTCGAACTTCACACACACACTGTAAAATACCCAAGAAGCCACTGATGAATGCTGTCTGATCAGAATAGTTTTACTGGGAAGCACATCCCTGCTTATAAAATCCCTTTCCAGAGACAGCAGCGTTGCCTTGAGAGGTAAGGCTCTACAGGATTTTGAAAGATAAATGGGCTGGCTTTCTCTCAGGATGTTGAACGTTTCAGTTGGGGAGGTATTTCATTCAGATGCTCCAATCTAGACAGAAAGAAAAGCACGTATTTCTGCTGAGATGAGCCAAGGGTGCATCCATCAGTCTGCAGAAAGATTTTGGGTGCCTTTGGATCCTGATGAAATATAGAGGCCCTTTAAACTCCTACTAATGAAGATATAGTAGGCGATGCATTTGCTCCTCTTTGGGGGTGCTCTGTGGATTGCAATCATTATTGCATTGGAAATAACTCCAGTAACAAGAAAAACAACAGATCTGATTTTATACAGCGCCTTTCAGTGTGTAAAGAATTACTGAAAGACATGTCAGCATCCTTAGTGTAGATGCACCTCTTATAACAGGGGGGAGTTCATTACAATGAGAACCATCTCAAGTACAGCACTTTAAATGACGTTGTTTGTGTATCAAAACCATCCACCTGTAGCAAGACCTGAACATTTTTGTTTAACAAAGTCCGCTTGTAGCCTAATTTCCATGTCTTGCCAACTACTGTAGTCGTAATTATTAAGGTACTAGGAGCACTGGTAATTACCTATGGCTGCAAGTCAAAATGACTGGAGTGTTTATTAGTGATCAAGCTATTATTCCGTTTTCCTGAAAAGGTCAACTTAACAGAGATTCTATATGAATCTTAGAAGCAGAAAATACCAAATGCTGGATTCACGCTCCAAATTGCATCACAAGAGTGACTCACACAGTCTCTGAAATGTTGAAACCTGGATCGTTCCAATGAAAGTTCCGTAAACTCAGAATCACCTGCTGTTAGCAAAATCGTTGGAAGATGTTGGAAGCAAAAGTTATTCATAGGCCGCTACACGCTGGGGACAACACAATGTAAAGTGACATGAGAGGAAGAGCAAATGATACAATCCCCCCCCCCTGTGGGAACCTGGTGCCTGGGCTCATGAATTACATACAGGTAATTTGGCACACTTCTACTTCAAACTCTGCTTTAATAAATGTGTCTTTGTGGTAATGTGTGGCTCAGAGGTGATTAGGAGACAAGCAGACCCCTGACTGGAAGACCAAGGTGATGGTTAATTTATTGAATGTTTGTTAGTATGAGATAGGGGCCCTCCTGGGAAACACAGACATTATTAATAAAGGCAGATATAGATAAAGGTTTTGCTTGATTACGTCTGCATTTTTTGTTGATGGAAGTTAACACATTATAGTCATGTGCATTCCATATAAAAAATGGTATAAAGGTCACCTGCAACAAATAAACGAGATTTGTAATCACCCTTGGTGTGTGTGTGTGTGTGTGTGTGTGTGTGTGTGTGTGTGTGTGTGTCTCCATGCTGAACACAAATCCCGCCTGTGTTTGAGAACTTTCGAGAAGATTATCTCACAGACTGCATCACCCAGAATAAGAACACATGGCTCAGAGTAAAACAACCCTAGAATTTCCACATAATTTTAAAAAGACACACAGTCTATAAAGGTTAGCAATTGAGTCGCACTCCTGCTGTGGAAAAAATATTCATCAAGTTGAATTGCTCCTCGGGTAATGATATTAGAAGCTATTTATTGTTTGCTATGAAAACAATTCAACTTAAGCTTACGGAATTCATCTTAAATTCATTTGCCATAAATTCGTCAATTCATTAATTATTCCACTCTTTTTCATATCGACAACTCATTACAAAAGAACATATTAAATAATGATTACTTCATATACAAAAAGTAATGATTACAGTACTTTTAACTTTAAAACATATTTCAACAGGAACCTAGTTAATTAATGTGCAATTACATTTAAACTGCCAATACACACTATTGTATTTTATATCATAGCACCTGTTACTAAGACTTATTCGTGTGTCTCGTGGGATGAAAAAGGACTTATTAGACAGCAGTGCATTTAGCCTCATATCTGGAGGCCTTATAGGCTTTCTATCTGCTTTCATTTATGCTTAAGCGACCACCAGATTGGAAATGCAGCTTTATCTAATTAAAAAATAAATAGATAAATAAATAAACCAGTCCCCTAGGCAGAGTCATTATTATTTTAGCAATCTAGCCTTAGGAGAATATACTCATTCAAAAGATACATATCTAAGCCTGTGTATGTTAATGATGCTCAGCAGAAATGCAAATTGCATAATTAGTAGATTTTTTATTTCTTAAGAACCACTGGAATTGGAAGCCAAAGAGTCTGAAATGAATAAATAATGCATACATGTGTGAGTTTGTATATTCTACTCTGTGTGCAAAATGTTTTATTCAAAGATAAATCTATCATTTCCGTGTTGTATAACTGCAAACTCTACACACATTAAAAATAAGAACATAAGAACATTTACGAACAAGAGGAGGCCATTCAGCCCAGCTAAGCTCATCCAGTTCATTGTTGCTGATTGATCTTAAAACTGTCACATTGGGTCTTAAAGATTGCAATTGATTCTGCCTCAACAACATGATTAATGTAACAGGACAGAAGCCGGGCTCATCTGCATTCGCTTTTAACAGGAAGTGTCTCCTTCCCTCCGTCCTAAGTCTCTCTCCTCTTAATTACCCTGTGTACTGTGGTCCTGGTTTCTGTACTGCGTTTAAAGTATTATTCTTCTTTGTTCTAGGCTAAATAGATATGGTTCTTTTAGCCGATCTTTACAGCTCATTCCTTTAAACCTTGGTATTAGTCTGGATGCTCTTCTCTGGACTCTCTCCAGAGCCACAATGCTCCTTTGGTACTGTGGTGACCAGAAATGGGAGACAGTACTCGAAGAGTGGTCTCACCAGTGCACTATACAACCTCATCATAACCTCCTTGGAGGCCAGTTAAGCATTTAAATGAACTCTTCCTTTTAAATTAAGATTGGCATAGCACAGGAAAGAAAATATAACATGCTGTTTAACATATTGGTATTGATATTGGTCATGTGTTTATTTAAAAAAAAAATTCAATATTGTCAGCCAATCAGCTTCCAGCTCTAACGTAAGATGGGTTTTAATACATTTTTTATAGTTTCACTTTCATCTGCATAATCCACACTGAAGTATAAAGATCAAGCAAATAACCAAAATATCTACAACAAGGTGATCCTGTAATAATTAAACTTTGGTTAGCACACCTTTAACATAGTCTTTAACATTGGAGCAGGTATCTGAGCAGCAAAATCCTGAACTGATGCCGATTCTCTTAAATGTATCAAAAAATATCACATAAAAATAAATTCATTAATTAACTAAAATTCGTGGTCTTCCGACCACACCTGTGCAGTAATAGACCTAACCAGATGGTTCAGAAAGCCTATAGATTGTTTTAGCTAACTAGCAAAAGCTGAGGCAAGAGAAAACAAAGTTTCAACCTGTTGAAAAAAGATCTATGGAATTATTTTACAAACAGACACACACAAGCTCGGGGTTCACAAAACAATTCAGCTTAAGACTGGTAATGTATTCATAGTGACACAGCTTGAACATCATTGGAATAGCTGTACCTTTGTACAGTAATCATGAAGACCACCTAGGCTTTGAAGACCATGGGCCCAGAGCAGAGACTGCCGCTGTGTGTCAATACACATCAAAGACTACAAGGTAGCAGATGGCTTTCTGGAAGACCTTATTCTGGACCTCCCTTCCACCAGCTCTTCTTGTAATTGGACCGCAGGGAGCTCATTTAGTTCTTTCAGGTTGCATCTACTGTGTATGGCTTTGTTGTGCTGCTGGGCAGACGACAAGGAGCCCAGTGATTTTCAACAGGTGAGAATGGATGCGCTCAACAACATATAGAGACTGCTGTGCAAGGTGTCCTCATTTCCTTATCTTCGCCATGCATAATTGAACAACCCTTTTTCAGCGCAGCTTGTTTTCCTTACCAGACACTGTACGTGGCCTAATAGAGCAGGAGTGGTCAAAGCTGGCCCTTCCAATCCTGGTCTTTGTTCCTACCCTGTTCTAAATTGTAACCTCTATCCAGACCCTAAAGCAATTCCTTTTTTTCTTTTTGCCTGTTAAACCTGGAGTGGAATCCCTCCAGGACCATGATTGGCCACTCCTGAAAATATAAACAAACATGCACCACTCAAATCGCCATTTACAGTAATATGAACAATACAACACAGCATAATAAAAGTGTCTGGAATACATGGAATAAACATACAGTGCAAAACTACTCAGAACAATTCACTGCCCCTTACTTAACTGCATCTTGCTACTTTGAAACTATTACAATAGTTTGCCCCTAGTGTTCTATTCCTGGAACCGAAGTGGTTCTATGGTAGCTTCAATTCCATATTTACGTCAACTTCTGGTAGAAACGTGGACATTCAAATCAATCAGCCTTCAAGCTGCTGAGCAGCATGTACTGCATATACTTTAAATCAAAGTTGAAATGCTGTAGATACTAATTTAATTGTAAGATAGTAATTGTATTGTAAGTACCAGTAAACATGATATTACTTTTTTTGGTGGTCCTAATTTTCCTGAAGGAAATTCATTCTGTCCTTTATTATATAATGCATCGCAGATCACAGCAGGAAAGATAACTGGATATTTCGATCATTTTTAAAGTACAGAGAAATTAAAACACCTTGTAGATCACTGTATGTTCCCATTAATCACAATGAATGACTGCCCACTGACAGCTGCAACATGTGAGCCTAGCAGGGGACATTACTGTTACACATTTCTGTTATTGCATTGAGATTTACTCAATACAGTCACCCATGAAAGAGAATCATGATTAAATAAATAAAAAATACATTACAATGAAAATTAGGATACAAGGCCCCATTTTTTCCCCCAAAGTGTTTTTGGAAAGGAGAAAAACTAACTGTTAACTTAATGTTTAGTAGAACCAAATGACAAAAAACTGCAATTCAATGGTTTTTTTTTTTTTACATGAAGGCCTGAAAGCTCACAAGCCTCACCTTACCAAGTATTACTAAAGCACATAAATTAATTTTTTTAAATCACTTCGTATTTAAGTTTTATTTCAATGCTTTTGACGGTCAAGTCAATGGCCTTAGTGCTTAAAATATATTATATAATTACATGCAAACCTTTTTCTTTTTTTGAGAAGTTTCTGAAAAGTTGCCCAATACTTCCTTAATTACCACTATGTATTAGTACAAACATTAACTTAAATTGCAGATGAGTTATATGACACAGACGCATTGTGTTCTTTTTTCCACTTCCATTTATCACAAGTTATCATTTTAAGATTGGATACTGGGGTTAATTGCCTTCCTGACCTCTGGAATAGGCTTTGGTGCTGCTACATTAGTTTTGCTAACTAAATTAATGCCAGAGATAGCTGGCCGGTATATTGCTTTCATTTTAATGAAATCTTAAATTTTATAAGGATAATATGATTGAATTTATAAATGGATAAAACAAGCAAATACTATGTGCATGTTGCAGTCTCAATTTATTTCAAGATTGCATCAGCAAATTGCAGTGAAGTATAAGAATATTCTATTAGAAGACGGCTGACGTATTAAAAGTGTTATACCTAATTACACTGCCCATTACAGAAGGTACACTATAAAAGCTTGCTAGAGAGGCATTAATGACCAAAGTAAACACTGTCACAAAGGGCGTGACTGTAAAAGTTAATGATTTTACAGCTTTTCTGTGTTCTGCATAAATAAAATGTAAAATACTGTGAGTTAAAGGACAATCTCAGTTTTATAATTTGATTAATCCATGGGGTCAGGCTTAATTCTACAGTGTCTGGTGCTTTAAATCTCCTGTAGAAGTTTTAGCCTGACCCTACCCTACTTACTATATTTTTTATATCAGGTTAGTAGTGAACGATCTAATGTATTCTTCATGTTGTTTAGATTCATTTTGTATAATTTACTTTTTCACATCCAGTGGCTCAAAAGAGCCACCGCTCTCATGGCCTCAATAGAGCACAAAGGGGTCTTTCTTACTCTTGAAGCAAATGTAGTATTTCTTACATCCACTAGGGGCAGAGTGCTGCAGGGGGCCAGCATAATGATTACACTCAGGGGGCCGGTTTTTCAAAACTTGTTATAGGGATAACAGTAATCCGGATTTTGTAATCCTATATTTCGTGATTGAGATTGCTTTTACCTGGATCGTTTTGATCCTGTTTTTTTTTGTTTTTTTTTAAGAAAATGTCACAGCTGGATTAAATTTATCCAGATTACAAATAATTTCGATTAAGAAATCTGTTTTTATTAAAAGTAATTTCGATCATAAAATACAGGATTACAAAATCCGGATCACTGTGATCCAGATCACAAGTTTTGAAAACAAACGGCCCGTGGTGTACCCGATATACTCAGACCTTATATACCTAGACATTCTGGGAGCTCCGTTGAGGCCACAGGGTTGCATTCATGTGGAAGTACATGACAAAAGTTGTTATATGCGCAATCCTGGCAGCGTCACTGCCTGTGCTATTAAGACATTAGGACCTTGAAGTCTGCAATACAATGCTGATGTTTTAGATACCTGTTGTGTTTTTGTTTTTACATGAGTAGCGGTTGTTTTTATTTCTTTGTTTGTTTTTTTGGTTGGTTGGTAATGATGTTCTTGGTCTAAACACATGAATCTTCTCAAGCTGCAAAGTTGAATATTGAACTTGAAGAGCATGAAATGAATATTTTCATTGAGGCAAGAAATGACAGAACGAAGGGATTTGTTCAACAACACAGAAGAAGGGCTTAATGAGATGATGGAAAATATGTAAATAGATCTGTATTGTAAGACATATGTGCTTTGGTAAGTACATGCCATTGTTTATTTTAGGGCTGCAGCAGCAGCTAGTAGATTCTGGTTCATGTTTGTGCCAATTGTCAACTAGTAGTCATTGATATCTACAGTAAACCTATTTTAAAAATCACAGGAGCATGACAATGCATTTTTGTTTTCCAAAGGTCTCAGACTGAATTGCTAACCCTGCCGTCACCATGCCAGGGTGTTGCTGATGCCCATGTCCCTCACCTTATATGAACTAAGAACTCTAAATTGGATTTCCTATGAGGCAGGACTTTTGAAATCACCTGTAGCAATAGGCTTGCCACTTTGTGAATACATACTACACAGTGTGGATGATTATTGCTACCTAATTACCTACTGATCAATCCAGAAACCCTTTAATACACCCTGTTTATAAGTATATACAAGTTTACTAGTATACACTGGATATATACATAGCAAAGACAAGAACAGCAGAGTGAAAATCTGCATATAATGTAAAGCACTATAAGAGTATGATTCATGTACCTTCCCTTACGTACAATCATTACACAACCCAATCAACTTGGTGTGCCTTTCATTCGCACTGTATTACTCATGCAGTCCTAGCTGGCATAATGTCAATGATCTTGCAGATTTCAGGCATCCCTTTTGGCTACTCTTCCCTGCAGATGGTCTCCTGGTCCTGCTTTGATGCTGGCATTATCACTCTTTTACTGCTTCCTTAATTCTGTCCACACGTCTTCTGTTCAGTTCCAGCGGTCTGCAGGGGCCAGGGTGTATTGGATTCATTTTCTTTTGATCCACAAAAAAAGAGAGAGAGAGAGACGTGGTATCTTTGGCAGTATGCTGTCTGAAAGAGAATCTCCAATTACTTCACAAGCTGTGAACGGAATACTGTTTTGCAAGTCTTTGTACAGTGTTCTTTTGCCATCATAGGAGGCTGTGTGGTCCAGTGGTTAAAGAAAAGGGCTTGTAACCAGGAGGTCCCCGGTTCAAATTCCACCTCAGCCACTGACTCATTGTGTGACCCTGAGCAAGTCACTTCACCTCCTTGTGCTCCGTCTTTCGGGTGAGATGTAGTTGTAAGTGACTCTGCAGCTGATGCATAGTTCACATACCCTAGTCTCTGTAAGTTGCCTTGGATAAAGGCGTCTGCTAAATAAAGACATCATATTACAGCTGTATTCAAACTAAACTTGATCTAGTGCTGATTAACATATATGCACAGAACTCCTGACCTGTGCACAAATTAATATAACTTTAGCCAGGTATTTCACCATCATCATTGCTTTTTTATTGACTTCTAAAATCACTTACATCAACTACTGTAATATGTTTTGCTGTTTTTATTAATATAAGATATGGTTGACAGATCTCTACATGTAAGTCATTTGTGTTTTATTTTTTTGTTAATGCACATGCATTCATTGCGCAGTGTTGTGGTGTTTGAAGTTTTATTTTTATTTATAATATGTTCAGGATTGAGAAATCTTGATTACCCAATTTTCCAGCAGGGTAATAGATTTTGGATAACCCAACAAATCCCAATAGCACTCAGTTTTACGAACAAACAGCAATAATGAAAGACAATTTCCAAAAATTAACAGTAATAATAATAATAATAATAATAATAATAATAATAATAATAATAATAATAATAATAATAATAATAAATCTGTTTTAAACAAAGACTAAATTGACCCCCCCCCCCATGAGAATACAAGCAGTGGATCAGCCCACAAGACACAAAAGGATGTTAAGCAGGTAGGAAGTGCCATATTATGGTTACAGAGCACAAATTAACCCTTGCAGGTTTTTGGAGCACTTGTGTCTTGCAAATCGGGGTGCCAATATTATCTGTTTTGCTAGTTCACTGGTAGGTCCACTGATGTTTCGCATTTTTAAAAAAGCTCACCTTCCCTTTAAAGCAGTGTTTTGAATCTCCCAGACCACTGAAGAGCAAAATTACAATAGAAAAATAGAGTATTCCTACGTGACAGATTGGTATTCCCACCAGGGACATGCCTGTTCTGGTTGTTCAAGTTCAATTGTAAACCAATTACCTGACAATAATGTGATGGGGATGAAGGCGTTCTCTTTGCCATAGAGCAGTGTGACCCTGTCAAACAAGGCTTAAGTAACAGTTAAGCTGCAATTTTAAATAGAGGGAAGTTTGCCTTATCATCCAATTGCAATTTAACCGTGGCTTGGTGATTTTTTTTTTTTTTTTTCTGTGTCATGTCAGACTGCTTCAACCATTTTGTTTAAAACAAATGTACATGCATTTTATCATTCTAAGCAGGATAGTTGTAATAGACTGAGACTGGTACACACGTGCATTAGGAATGCCGTGTTAAAAGTACAAGCAATTCTGTTCATTCACTTTTAAACAATGTTTTTTCATTCATCTATTCATTGTTGAACCTACTGTATATTGTATCGGAAAAAAAAAAAAGTTTCAAAGACTCTGAATGCAGAACGCATACATACAAATGCTCTGCATAATTTAATGTCTAATAAGTAGAAAGTAGAACATAATATATGTAAGCAAGTAGGCATAAATTAATCTAATCAGCATTACTTTCCAGCTTCATAATCATATTGCCATTCATTTTATAAATGAATGCAATGCCCAGTATACTTAGTGATAATGCTTTAATAGACTTTTCAAATTAGCTTGTGCTTTATTAAACTGTGATGATCAGGCTAGTTTATAGATATGAAAATAATCTGAATTTAATCGCTTTAACAGCTAAATAGATAGTTTGCTGAGGCTTGTTTAGCTAATAGGGAACGAGAGCCCTGGTGTGTCTGTAGAACACTGACACTATTATCTTCTTTACAAAATACATACAAAAAAAAATACAAAAAATAATGATATACCCTGTACAAAACTGTCCAATTGTCCTTCTAATCTGAGAGCGGAAATCACTAGCCTTCATGAAGTGAAGGAAAAGGAAGTGTTCCATCTCACTGGGTGTATCTTGTATATACACGTCCTGGCCACTTTATTATTATTATTTATTTCTTAGCAGACGCCCTTATCCAGGGCGAATGCCGGGCTTGGTCACCTTGCCCTGATCCCAGCCTGGGACAGACTCCACAAGGTGCTGGAAGGTGGCTCAAGGAATGTTAATCCATTCATATTTCACTGCAGAGAGGTAGGCAGAGGATCATGATGACAAATCATTCAAGTTTACCTTCGATGGGCTCAAATGGATTGTGGTGGCCATGGAAGTAGTCTTGAAGTCTCCGTCACATTTCAGCACAATTGTGGCATGGTGGACATGTGCATTATCGTCTTTGAAAGTAGCTGTCAGGGTGCAAGTGCAGCACTGTTGCGTGATCTTGATCCGCAGTGATGCTTAAGTAAACTCCAGTCTTCATGCAGCCTTCGACTGTAATTAAGGGACCCAAGAGGATGCCAAAGCCAGTCAGATAGACAAGTCCTAATAAAGGTGACATGGCAATGTACCTACAAATAATAACTAAAATGAGTATTAACAATCATATATCAAAATGTTATTAAAATGATAGCATTACTCCAAAGTCTAATGTTATTGGTACTACTCCTTATGCATTGATTCCTTTCATCATACACCTGGCCTGGCCTGCTTATTCAACAGCTTTTTCACGAAATAGGTTTCCTAAAAGTTATAAAAACAGCTAAATGACTTTACGCCAACATTTCAGCTCCAGCTATTTTCCATCAATATTCTCCCGATGAGACTGAACCCCAGGTTGTACTCTGTTATCACCCGGACTGCGCGAGGGAATAGAAAGGCGAATACAATCTTTCCTGTGTTTTCCTCTGTTAAGCCAGGAAATACCCACTCTACCAAGCAGTGAAAAAGTATCTGCTGCGCTGAGCTGCTCACAAGCCATTCATTTTTCAATCTGTGGCTTTCACATCTGGTCAGTCTCTCCCTGTAATGTTTAATACATTATACAGTAGTCACTGTAGAACTGTTTTGCAGTTTAATTTGAACCCTTTCCTTCTCCAAAAACAAATGCATCACTACCAAGAAATAGACTCAAGCTGCACAAAAGCTAAGAGAATGTTTAACAGCTACAGACTCAAACTTTAAGTGGAGCACCAAAAGAACAACAGCTAATTTGGGGCCATTCTTTTAATTCATAACCCTGGTTTATGTATTTAATTCTATTTTCAACTGATCAATGTAGGATTTACATATCATTCTCAAAAGCCTTTGGAAGAACCAAATATTACTGCCTAGCGAACAAATGTCAACATGCAGTACGGTGCAGAGTCAGGGAAAAGACATGTATAAAGGCTAGAAATGTCTGACCTTGTGTAGTTCTGTCTTTAGTGCCTAGTTTCTTTCAGGCAAGGGAGGGAATGGATACTACTTTGTAGACAATACCTGTCTGATCCATTGATCGAGAAATCTCAGGGACACCTCCATTGACCTGACCAATCCCAACACATTGCCTTGTACTGATTACTGGACATAATCAAATCAGTTCCACTTTCAGAAGGCAGTGGCTTCCTTCTCCCCTTTAGATGCAGGACAGGACCAGCAACCAAAATCAGTAACATCACTCAAACAGCACCCCAAAAGAAGCAACCATGACTTAGACATTGGGCCCTAATTAGCAAGAAACAACTCTGTTGCAGAAAAGAGCCATTCGATCATTGTGCTTCCAGTTTCTTTCTCGTATACGTTTACAGTACAAACTTTCTCTTGCCTTCTCCTCCACCTCCCCTGCAGAATAAAAGATCATTCTATTTCTAATTCATTGTATAAATTCTGCAAAAACGGACTGATTCAACACAACTGAAGCATAATTGAGGATGCTTCTATTGTTTAGTATCACGATGACGGTAATGTGTCGCTTTGGGGGTTTACAGCTGCTTCTGTTTCTGACACTATTGGAAACTCGATGGTTCATCTCATTGCTCTTTCGTGCGTTTTAATAAATGAGACTGCTGCACAGGCTTCAGTTTAGAAAGCAATGGTAATATGCCTCGCCACCTCTTCAGACAACCTTGAAACAATTTAATGAAGCATTTTCGGGTTTTTACTTCTGAAGTATAGATACAAAAACATGAATTAAAAGTTGAAGTGTATTGAGACTGCAGAGTAGTAAAGTGTGTCACACGGAGTTAATGCAAGGAAATACTGTAAATGTAATATTCTGATCTTACCAGAGAGATAAAGCTGCTGTTAAGAGTATACATTAATTGGAATGCATCCTTAAATATCTGTTCTTTGCCAGAGTTTGCAAATTAGGCTGTAATTAAAAAAAAAAAAATGTTTTAAAACAAATTTAAAAAATGAATAATTTCAACTTTTGCAAACACTAAATTTGATAGAAAACGGTATACGTGGAAGTCTCAATTGAGGGATAGAAAATTAATTAAAACCGTCCCGTGTCCCTTTCATCATTAAAAGGACCAAGACAACCGATCTCTCCAATGTACAGCTGAATTATTAACTCGCACGTCAGCTCAGAAATACATCTGCTGATACGTTTGAAGCCTGCCGATTGCAACAGCTAAAAGCCACTACTGTGACAAGTTGAATACTTTAATGTTTTTGTTTTTAAGACAAAAATAAAAAAAAAATGTTGCCAGCTTCCTATCTGCGTGTCTCAATTGCAATTGTACCTTATACAATTGTCAACCATGAACAGGAAACTAAACTCAGCAATATACAGTGTACTGTGCTTATGTAAAGAATATGTCTCTGCTGCAAGTAACTCTTAGTAACTGAAAGCAATTTGCAGTAAAGTAATTAATATTAATAGTAAATCTAAGTAATATAAAATCAGATACTCTTTAATGATTTCCCAAAAGCCATTAAGAAGATTAAAATCATTGTTCTGAGTAAGTTCAATTCCTTTAATCTAATATAAGCAGCAAAAAAAAAGTGAATTCAGTTAATTTGTATTTCAAGAGACAGGTAAAGAGCTTGGGCCCAGTCATAAGGGAGGAAAAGACCTCCAATGCAGGGAGTTTTCAATGTAAATCAAAACTGAAAAACTATTTTTTTAGACTTGCCCTTTTCCAGACTAGGTAAAGCACCTCTATAGAAATGTATGGTGTTTGTTTTTTTCATGTTCAGTAGTCCACTTGAGTAGCATCCAATAAATGCTGTAGTTGATAAAAATGTTTTAACACTGGGGTGAAAGCACTAAGGTTTTTGATCCATAACTTAGACTATCTGCATGATCTAGGGGAGTGAGGGTGGTGAAGAGACGATAGTCTTCAAATATTAAGCATATTCCAAAGTGAAGTACAAAGAACCTAAATCTATTCAAAAGCAGAAAGCAGGGGGTTATTGCTAGCAGCTAACAGGGAAGGAATGGCTTTTAAAACAATGGTAAGCACGTAATGTATGGTTGTTTTCCCAAAAAGTTATGATGTCTAAGTTCTATGTGCTGAACAAGGTTTAACTCTTTTCATGGAAGACAAGGTCCATGGGGCATGGCCTCCATTAGAATGATCTTCTCATGGTTCTTGATCAATTTGCTGAAGTTCATCTAGGTCTTATGGTTGAGTACATGACCTTGAGTCAGGTATTCTGTCAAGAATGTACCCGGTACAATCCCACTGAACAGGATCGAAGGTGGAGGAGCTGCAGACCAATAATGACCATTCTGCAGTACAATGTGTGTATTACTTTGTCCAATAACATGTGTTGGAGGTTAATGTAACGTAAGGGATATCTTCATTAGAAACAGCTTTTTGCTGCATCATTAAAAATAAATGGCAGGCTTTCTTTCCCACCATGGAACATTAGCCAAGAAAATGAGCACAAAGTCCTAATCTGCATATAAAAATAAGGTAAGTTTTTTTTTTTACTAATTATAATTTATTAGATGAAGACTTAACCAACTGCAAAGAGTATCCATCATAATAAACTGCAATTCGCATCATTATAACCCTTGGTAAGCACACTTCACTCTCATTACAAGGCTCTCTGATGTAGCACTGTGCCTGATTAATAGCTACTTTGCCTTAGATACCAAATGCATTCCTATCTGTTGGAAAGTTGTATTTAAGCCACTTGTGGTTCCGATAGCTTTCCGCTAGTGTTAAATGCTATGCTGGCAGATGGTGATACTTGCAATGATATTGATGAGTGCTCCCGCTGCACTCCAAAAACACCCTTGCATTTCCAGTGGTTATTTATACCTGGTTTGTGTTGACCAGGACTTTGCAACACCTATGCCAGCTTGCTTCAAGAATACACCATGAAGTGTAACTGCAAATGGACATAAATTCAGTGTAGTTTGACTGTTTAACACAATCCTCAAGATAAACCTAGGCAATCTGAACATAAATTATTGAACCCTTTATCAATATTTCATATGGTAACAGATCATTGAATGATGTTTAATGGCCAGTGTTTGGTATGTTAAATGGTTTATTTACAATAGATGCACTTATCCAAGCCCAAACATGTCATTCTATTTCCACATCATCCCCCACTATGTAATTACACCATGTAATATTATGACACTGCATGTGCAACATGGCTCAGCTTGTCAGTTCCTATTAGGTACCCAGTCACCCAATGTCATCCAACACAATGGATATCACAGGCACACCGTTTGAAAAGGTTAAATGGAGCATGATTATTTTATTCAAAAACTCTATCAGATTATGTTGCATAAGATGTTGACTATGACAATGCAGCATACTTTCCTAGACTTGAGTGTAGTCCTTGTAATTTAATGATTAGATTAAAAAATAAAAAAGCATCCAACCGTATTTTCTTGTGGTTCCTTGGTCATTAAAGCTGTCCTTCCAATCATGTTCAATTCCACAAGTTGCTTTTCTGATTAAGCAGTGAACGCAGGTAGTTTTACAGTAGTTGTGAGGACATAGGCTTCATCCTCCTTGAAACTTGTTTGCCATGTGAGACATGCTCCTGCTACAATTAACAACAGTGGGAGCTGAAATGAAATCTTCAAACACTGGTAGAGCTCTGGATTTGAGTATTCTGTGGCCAGCAATTATTTTCCTCCATGCAGAAGCATTCACGGACAGACGGACAGTGCAACAGCTGGAGTAAAACCTAAGGCTGAACTAAAGAATGATTGGATGAAAATCCCTTTGTATGATTTTTTTTGGTTTGTACCGCTGTATAATGAACCGCTGCAGAGGACAATAATATCCTGCACCCGGTTCACAGCGTCACAACGATGGGCATTATTTTTCATTTCCTTTTCATTTAGTTCAGATTCTAGTTCAGAATGGCTGACTGCTGCCCAATAGGCTGGCATAGGCCCTTAACTATAGTTAGTCTTGCAGAGATAGCTGCTGTACACATGTAAAATCAATTGAGGACTAAACCTCTGTGATTAGTACTTCCCAATTCACATTAGCTGTTCTAGCATTAGGCAAAAAACACAAGTGTATTGTAACTGTAAACATGTTCTGTAAAAAAGCAGAATGAGAACGACGCTCGTTTTATAATGTGCCACTAACATCTGTTTAAAGAGCAAAATGAGGAATATTTAAACTACTACTGAATTTCCAAAGGGTCGAATGAGCAATGGAGTTTGTGTTTGCCAATTTCTTCCTTGAAAATGTACCCACCAAACAGAATGCTTTCACTATCGAGGCATTTCATCATTTTAATTTGTTGACATGATGACATCTCTTTAGAAATATGTTGATACAATACAGAAGGCTTCTGTAAAGATTTTTGCAAGTGATGAGAATGCTTACCTTCCCATTCATTAGTGAGAATTTGAAAACAAAATGCTTGCACACATCAGGCGTGTGAACTCCGCTAGGATTACAAGTATGGTTTTGTACTGTACAGGATTTCAGTTTGTTGGCATTTCTTTGCTGTTGGAGTGCCCTCGGCCTATAGCAAAGCATTAGCCTGGGGTAACTGATTAAAAGGAGTGTGTTTACTAGTTTACTGCAGAAGACTGACAAGTTGGCACGGCAGCTGAACGCTTCATTCTCATGTCCCAAAGATCTTTCTCTTGCATACGAGCACACATGCTGTTTGAAACCCAGCTTTCAAACTCATCATCTGTGCTTGTGGTTCAGGGAAGTGAACTTTCTGAAGGTTAGACTTTGATTATAACTCCAGACACGCATGCAAGTTGCAGCAAAAACACAAGGAATTCAGAAGTGCTCTACCCTGCTCAAGAAACTGTGGGCAGCTACTGTCGTGATAAGAAATGATCCTATTCATAAAGCCATAACGAGGGGATGTTTACATACAGTCAGCATGGGCTTGGCTGCTGCCCTAGTTCAATCATTCCAGAGGATACCAGGTGATCCTGCTTGACTATTTCACACTGCACACTGGATTTTAAAGCAGCAACCCTTTAACATAATGTCTGCAAATTCAGGAGGAATTCCGGCTGAATACCACAGGAAGAACTCCTGAATATCTTCTGCACATCCTCTGAGTTCTAAAGGAATTCATTTAGAATTCAGCCCTGTTAATTCATGTGGATTTTAATTACCCATATTAATTCCATGTTTCTTTGTAATAAATGATGTTGAGCAGGGTACTGTAGGAAGGTAGTTTTGTATCTCTAATCCCTGCTAGCAATCTAGGTCACTAAAGACTCTTAACTTACCTACGTTACCACATATATACTGACCTACCACTTATTAACTACAGTATTCACCCTGCAACTTCAATAGTCGTTTTTTCCTGTTGTTTTTTTCATTCAGATTTTATGCAAAGTGTTGTGTTTGTATCCTTGGTTACCAAATTCTATGTAAATGTAATTGGTTTATAATATGTTGATTTCAAATAGCACTGTGCAAATTAGATGTACATGTTTATAATTTGCTTTAATTGATGCAAATAGTTGCAGTTTCAAACGCGGGCTCTTTGATGATTAATATTATGCAGTGTTTTGCTAATCTGAAATTTCCTTCAACCACAAGGCAACAAAACAATGCAAATTGTGGTCTAAGTCAACAATAACTGGTATTAGCTTCACTGTATTAGGTTATGACCCCTTAATTAAGTCAGTATAATTAATTAAGTCAGTATAATTTTTATATATATATATATATATATATATATATATATATATATATATATATATATATATATATATATATATATATCTTTGGGACATATATATACCTTAAATATTTCAGTTTATTATTTAGCAACTACTATTCATCTGAATAAAACATTTGAAACAGTCGGGTTACAGTTTGTGATTGCAGAGACACTTCTAGTACAGTGCAGCAGACAGCAGTGCTAAATAAGGACTCTGTTCTCAACACTATACTGTATTGTTGTAATGCATTGGGATTGTATTGACAGTGTCTGTAATACTGTATATCTGTACCCATCTGTGACGATGAGTGTCTTATTATACAAATAACGGGAAAAAAATTCTCAGCAGTAAACGACATGCCTTTTGAAACTGATTGTGAATTCACCTAATTCTGTAGCTCTGTGGTGTTTCATGCATCGTGTTCCATGACCCATTACACTATTGCTAGATCTTCTAAATGAAGCGTTACACATGCTGGGAAATGAAACCGTTTCAAAATGTTGATGAAGTGTTAACAAATCCGTCAAATAATGTTAACAGAAGGCTTTAAAAGTAATGTCAGACAGAAATTACCTGTTTTAATGATGCTATGCGTTTTAATTTGCCATTACATGCATTTCCAATTACTCACAGAAATCACAATTGTTTACAGTAAATGTTCACATTTAATGAACAGGGTCCCAGGATTCGAATAGCGCCAGCTTCGGAAAATTGCTTTCAATGTTGTTCTCTCCCCCTAATATATATATATACAGTATATATATATATATATATATATATATATATATATATATATATATATATATATATATATATATATATATATACAGTACTGTGCAAAAGTTTTAGGCAGGTGTGAAAAAATGCTGTAAAGTAAGAATGCTTTCAAAAATAGACATGTTAATAGTTTATATTTATCAATTAACAAAATGCAAAGTGAGTGAACAGAAGAAAAATCTACATCAAATCAATATTTGGTGTGACCACCCTTGCCTTCAAAACAGCATCAATTCTTCTAGGTACACTTGCACACAGTTTTTGAAGGAACTCAGCAGGTAGGTTGGCCCAAACATCTTGGAAAACTAACCACAGTTCTTCTGTGGATTTAGGCAGCCTCAGTTGCTTCTCTCTCTTCATGTAATCCCAGACAGACTCGATGATGTTGAGATCAGGGCTCTGTGGGGGCCATACCATCACTTCCAGGACTCCTTGTTCTTCTTTACGTTGAAGATAGTTCTTAATGACTTTCGCTGTAGGTTTGGGGTCGTTGTCATGCTGCAGAATAAATTTGGGGCCAATCAGATGGCTCCCTGATGGTATTGCATGATGGATAAGTATCTGCCTGTACTTCTCAGCATTGAGGAGACCATTAATTCTGACCAAATCCCCAACTCCATTTGCAGAAATGCAGCCCCAAACTTGCAAGGAACCTCCACCATGCTTCACTGTTGCCTGCAGACACTCATTCGTGTACCGCTCTCCAGCCCTTCGGCAAACAAACTGCCTTCTGCTACAGCCAAATATTTCAAATTTTGACTCATCAGTCTAGAGCACCTGCTGCCATTTTTCTGCACCCCAGTTCCTGTATTTTCGTGCATAGTTGAGTCGCTTGGCCTTGTTTCCACGTCGGAGGTATGGCTTTTTGGCCGCAAGTCTTCCATGAAGGCCACTTCGGACCAGACTGCTCCGGACAGTAGATTGGTGTACCAGGGTCCCACTGTTTTCTGCCAATTCTGAGCTGATGGCACTGCTGGACATCTTCCGATTGCGAAGGGAAGTAAGCATGATGTGCGTTTCATCTGCTGCAGTAAGTTGCAACTGTAAGTCGCCCTGGGTAAGGGTGTCTGCTAAGAAATAAATAATAATAATAATATATCTGCATGTACCTGTACCTTTAATGGTACAGTGCCATCTGGTGACTGAATATTGTAATTCAAGAGGCCTTTGAGTGTGCTTCTTGAATGTGAATGTGGATGAACCCTGTGATTGCAGAAATCATCCTAGGGTGATGTATACTGTTGCTGCTAATGTTCTTTGTGTGAAAAGATTATTATTATTATTTTTTTTTTAAGTGCATGTTAAAATCACAGCTTGCTTAATGTATTCCATTATCATGCGGCAGTGCTTTACAGACACATTATAAAAAAAAATAAAATTGTCCTCATGGCAACTTCCATCAGCTTTCTCGAAGACTGGTAATTGTCAGAATCATTATCCACTCCTTTTTGTTCATCCTGTTTAAAATCACTGTAAAGAACAGTGCCTCAAAGCTAAACAATGACATGCTTTCTGTTTTAAATTCCATTGCATGGTAGCAGTAGGACTGTGCCATAAAACAAGCTGGCTATTATATAAGAGAAACTAAACACTGCCCTGCATTATTTTACACAGAATAAACATCACTTCCATATTTAGATAGATTAACAGGAAAAAAAAACTTGAACAGTATCCAGGTTTTATCTTTTTTTTTGCTTTCTTTGAGTTAAAAAACTGAATAATTCCCTTTTCATATTTTTAACTTTAGCCATTCTTTATGTGGTCCTTTTGTCGTGAAAGAAAGAAAGAAAGAAAGAAAGAAAGAAAGAAAGAAAGAAAGAAAGAAAGAATGTATTTATCATCTCTGGTGTGAATGGTTCAGGTTTAATGAATTTTATCTCTAAAAGCAAGGTTTATCTTTCCCATTCAAATTCTGGCACAGCTGCAGTTTTAAAATAGGATTCCTAATATATGGTTTCTCAAGCTATGCGGGCAACGTCCAACAAGAGGTCAATTTTAAAAGAGCTGAAAACAATGTTATATACCTACAAATGATATCAAAGAGCACTAGAGAGAGACAATGCTCAAGCAAGAAGTATGTGCTTTTGTAAACTGTACTTGCCGGTAATTCAAAAGTTAAAGCACAAAATGTAAAGCTGCGGGATCGTTTTTTGGGGTCTGTTTCCTAAATACCTGCTGTAGAATGCAGAGGATGCTGGCAGTCCAGTTTGTTTACAGTCACAACTGTAATTTTAGCTACAGGGACACACACGATCTTCCCTGTCACACAATCAAGCTCTGTTATTGCTCAGAAAGTGGAGATGGATTTTTTTTTTTTTTTTTAATAATGATAGCAAGTAAACTTTACTGCTACAAACATATAAGGTAAAGTTCTTGAGTGTGTTAATAGATTCTACACATATATTGCAATGATCAGGCACAACGTTGTCTGTAAAGAAAACAGAACACTGTTCTTATCACCTGTAAGATGTTCTCAGGTGTTTATCTTTGAATCAGTAGTGTGGTATTTTACTAAAACCTACTAATATTTAAAAAAAGCTACAGGTTATATTCCTTTTTGTTACGAGGCACGTGTAGTGTGCAACAGACTACTACTTTGCAATTGGCTGTTAAAATTGATATTATAAGTGTACCACGTGCTGTAACCTTATTGGTCAGAATGTTCTGGAACTCTCAGAAAGTTACATGGAGGAAGGAGAGGTAGACATTTGAGGCAGATCACTGAAAAGAGGCAGAGCAGGTCACATATGTGTTCACATACATTTTGCTCTAATAAAGAAAACACTTATTTTTGGAAGCTCCTGTCGACTGTTCTGTTCTGTGGATACCACAAATGTAGCACTGATTGTTACATAAGGTAACGTTACGTAGTCCAAGATTAGTGAGAATCAGGGTCTATGAAACCAGCCATTGATATATTTGAGCTTAGCGCAGGTTGGTAACGCGAATGTTTCTAATGTTGTATTTTTCTTGGGAAACTGGAATTTATTTAGAACACATGCCTTCTTGGGATCTTATATAAAAGCAACTTTCCCTAAAGGCACTCTCCTACCCCCTCCTCCTAAAAAGAATGGAGAGCAACTGAATCTCACAAAACAGGTTCTTACTAATTACAGTCTCACAGGAAAAAAAGCAAGCTGTGTCCTACTTTCATTTACTTTCCCATACCCTCAAACCACTGGCTTTTGCCAAGTAGCAACCCCATAACGATGACCAGGAGCAATATCGATACATTAATAAATTAGTTTGAACATTTTTGACAGCCATGCTCCAAGCTCCTTAGTTGTTGTTTTTTTTTTTTATTTTGTCCCCCCCCCATAACACAAAATATTTATACTCTGTTTAGTATATCTGCATCAAAAAATAAAATACATACATACATACATACATACATACATACATAAATAAATAAATAAATCATTCCATATTGCAAAAGTGTAGTAGAACAGGGAAATGCAATTGATCTCACAGAGAAGCTGGCTTAAGCAGTACTGTGTGTCTGCTGAGGTTACTTCAATCATACAACAAACTCTTCCATAAAAACTCTCTCTCCTTCCAGCCTGTTAACACTCCTCAAGAGAAAATGAAACAGTTCAGAAGACCAGATGGTATGCCTTGGCCTTCATAGGTTTTCGGGGAGATTGATAAGTAGTGCTTGAAGTGGTTGTGGATGACTGTGGTTCTGCTGGTCCGAGCAACGTCTTGTGTATCAATTCTTGCATAGACAAGATGCATCTTAAACATGCCCACATATAAAAAAAATAGAGGAGAGACTGCTTAGCAATAGCATTACCCTTTAAACAACTAAGCTACTGCAGTCAAAAAGGCCTCGCATGTCAACGCACAGTGATGACAGAGGTAATAACTTCAGAAAATCAGAATTTCAGCTCCAGCTATTTCCCATTTATATTGTAATTCTCAACTGCCCTGTCTCAGGTGGAGATTTTTTCCAGCATTGTGGCTGCAGAAAAATAGAATTATTCTTCCGCAACTCTTTTACAGAGCTTTAAAGGCTGCCTCCCAAGTGAGGGATTTCACTCCATTGTGCTATTCATTAACGATACAAATGCATCCCCTGGCTTCAAATTATTCTGAATACCTCAAAGAATGGATATCACCTTCTCGAGCTTTCTTTTCATTTAATTATTTTCTGGGGCTGAACAATTCACCATGCTGTTTACAGTGCTTCCCGTCGTTTTTTAAACCACATTACGGTTTCATTTTAAAACAGCACTCATGTGTTATAAAATTCCAACATACAAATGATTCTTAATTAGGAGTAAATGCTTTTATTGTCTTTGGGACCAAGCCTAGCCCTGCTGCCTCTTTATTGCTCTTATGGTAGACAATATGCTTTCTTATACAGTGTAGCTGGTTTGTTTAAATACAGCAGGTTTACGTTTAGATCAGAAGAAAGCAAGCAAGAAAGGAATGGTTAAATGCATCATTCACTGCAATGTGCATTCATATTTAAATCCTAAATCCAATGCATTTAACAAACTCAATTACGTTCCACAATTTCTTAACTGATTTAATTGTGTATTGCTACAGGTTTTGAATGTGCCATTTCTCAGTCCTTGAAGGACATAGTGTACATCTCCAAAAACATGCACAAGCTCGGATACAATTGCATTTATATGTCTGCTTTGTTTTTATTGTTTCTGCATTGCTGGTGCAAAGGGTCTTTAAGATCCAATGAATACAAGCAGTTAATATGAACCATGTTGTTCAAAGAGATTTCATGCTAAGCTGGAGCATACATTTGCAATAAGCACTAAAGGATTCAATCTGCTGTATGAAATTTTAGAAGCAGCTAGTAGCATAATTGAATGTTTTGTAGTTTTTGGTATAAATAATGACTGGGACTGACAGAAGAATGACTAAACTAAACCTTAGTCTGAAGCGATTTTTTTTTTTTTTAATTAAATGTTTTAGTAGGGTGAGACTCACTGACATTCACATTTTTCTTCTTACTGTAAGGTTTTAGTGACAATGACAAATGAAGGCTGGGGAAATTACAAATGACATAACTGAGAAAACCTTCACTGAAAACAGAGTGAATTTAAGAAGGAGTACATCGCTCACAGGACCCACCTTGGTCACACTTTAGCTGAAGAATCCCTTTAAAAAATATCTCAATGATTATTAGGAATATGTGTTGATGGATTACAGTATTAACAAAACAATATGATAGTTGTTGTTTTTTTCAATAGCATTTTAAAGGACACTATAAGCAGAAAGCTTTGTGCTAGAATAAAGATTTCTTAGCTACCTGCTCTTAATGCACTGTGTTGCTATGGCTTGTTTTTATTAGTAATTACCTAACATCCTTTAAAAACATATACAAAGGGATTATTATTATTATTATTATTATTATTAATCATCATTTTTAACAAACACCTATAATTGCTGTATGTATCATTTTATGTATTCTCTAAGTCTGGCTATGAATGTGATGCTAAAATGCTTTAACGACTGGAGACTATGGTGCTAATGTGGTGTACTAGGGCTAAGACCATAATGTGCTTTACACCCAAGTATCCATTTCAATTGATGTTTGGATATTTCTTACACTTCATATCAGTGCATGGTTCCATTCTTTGGTGAAGGTACTCTTTTCAAATGAGGTCAGGCGTAAAAAGACAAGTATGCATAATTTAAGAGCAATCACAACATCCTCTTTTTGGTAACGGTTCACGAGCTCACAAATAATTCCACTGGAGCGTGTTTGCTCTTTATGTTGTGTTGGCCAGTTCCAGCAAATACATTGAGCACCCGTCCCTTCTCAAATCTTCAGATACACAAATAATTCATTGACTAATCGGAACAGCAAAAATAAGGAGGAAATACCAACAACTAAAAAATAAAACAAGGCATTACTCAATGACCCCTGTCAAAAAAATATGTCCCTAGATATTTTTAAATTCCTCACATGGATTCTCAATTATCAAAACCAAAACCAACCTTGTTTTTACTCAAAAATAGTAATTGCAATAACCAGCCAAAAAGAAGAGAAAAAAAAAACATCTTTGGTAATTACAGTGTCACTCCAAAAATGCTTCCAATCCCGGTGAACATGTTAGAGTGGACAAGGCTCCTCCTGTGTTTTGGTCCATGCACCTTAGTCCAGAAATTCCTGGTATTTCAGATCCAGTTACCTTTTCCAGTAGATAGTCCCTTTAGACTGAGGCCTCAGTCTTAACCCCTTATTTTTAAGAAGGCTTGAATTATTGTGTTAATTTGCAATGTTTACTTGAAGCTGCATGCACACTCCCCACTCTCACCAAACACACAACTCAACCCATGTGTCCAAACTCCACCAGCTCACCTTGATTAATTCACCTGGACTGCTTGATGGGGTTCTCTTAAAGCAGCAGACCCTTAATTAAAACAGGGCTGTTACAAATGAAGATGCACACCCAGTTACTATTAACATCTACTTACCTTTAGAAGCCAGAGGTTTTAATCCTGTCAGTATCTGAACCTACTGCTCAGCAATCGGATCAGGTGTGGCATACAGTAGCATATATACACACATAGCATATCCATAGCACTGTTGCTATAGTTACAACAAACGTAGAACAGAACAAACACATTAGCTTACAGTCCTTAGGATATTTGAATTCCATGAGTTAAAAACACACAAACACACAGACATAATACTTTTATTGTTTTTCATTAAAAATAAAGGAAGGGAAAAAAAACACACTTCAAAAGATCATCCATAATCTTGAATATTAAACCCTAATTAAGTCTTCAGAAGTGTGTTACTTGTTTTATAACATTACAGTTTGATTTTCCTTTCACTGAGACAGGTGCAAATTGCATGTACTGCTTTTGGTAAAAAAAAAAAAAGACCTTCACAAAGCTGGCCCAATGTGCAAACAGTGTTATAATTATTTTTCAAGAGGTCAAGAATTGCTTGTGTCTATCCTAAATTATATTTAACAGCATCAAACTGTAAGAGTCTAACCTCATTTAAATCAAGTTGGCTGCCTCTCTGCATATCATGAATATACAAAATGTGTTCCAGGTCTCAAAGCACACCAATGGGGAGTGCAGATTTAGATTTCTAAACGGTTGATCAACTTGGGTATTTAGAATTGAAACCTTGGTCTGTAAAGGAGCGCCACGTGTCAAGCACAGACACTGAAGAGCTCACGTGTTCTGCTTCTTCCAGTCAGCGTGACAGCAGGCCCTGGATGAAGTCTCCTAGGTTCCAGCTGACAATGCCATTATTAAGGCCACACATTCTATTAGATTTGCTCACTCGTGCGCGATGAAAAATCTGCCTGAATGATTTATTTTATGGATTTAAATATAAATTTGAGTCTTTTTTTTCTAGCACTTAAATGTGGTGGACTGGGAAGACCAATTTTTAAACGCCAGGGAGAGACAGAAAGGCTTGCGATTTCTATTTTATCATTGTCCTTAGATTAGAACCCTCTTTATACAGTAATGGCTGGTTTAGATTCCTCGGTGCTGTTTAGACAAAAGAATCGATGAACGTTTTGCAAGTTATGTTTTGTATTTCTCGTCACCTTCAGTCTGACGTGGAATTTGAGATTTTACAAATGATTCCCTCCTCAAAAGATTTGAGACGGAAATGTGTACAGGCCTGGAGGATTGAGAACACAATTCCAGCGCAATGTCTTGATGTGCATGGAGTCATAAGCAGTACAAAGTATGTCAGTTACCCTTTGATGCAGGAGGTGCCCCTCAGGTCAAGAACAGAGATTTAACAAACATCAACCTCAAACATTTCAGAGATCTATGACAGAATATGTTTTCTTTGTCCAGAGTAAAATAAATAAATAATAAATAAACCTTTGCAAGCTACTTGTCAAACAGACCAAAGCTTTCAAGATAAAACAGTATGGCTTTAAAACATGTGTACCCGTACAAAAGTTTACCATGATAAAAGCATAGTTTAGTGAAGCAAAGCAAAGGCAAGTGTGTTAAAATATATGTTAATATGATAAGCACATAGTACAGTTTTACACAGCGGAACTGCAGACAGATGATAGTATCACCACTTGTCCTTGGCAAACTTCTGAAATACTTTTAAAAACAAACTGGTTTAAAAGTTAAAATGACTAGTTACATGGTCGACTTTTTATATTTTCAAGAAAAACAGGTAGGTAAAAATGTAGCTTTAATTTAAGCCTATTTTAGGAACAGCGTCCACTGGTGTCAGCAATGAAACACAGAACTGTGTTAACCTCTATTACTGAAACCAAAGGGCAGTTCCCTGTTAAGGTTAAGAAAGAAAACGTAATTAATTCAGCCCGGTACCTAACTTTTAGAAAAGTGTAAGATTTAATTAAAGTTTCAAACCATAACCTCTGAAGTCACTGCCTGTCCTAAAACAAGAAGTGAAAGATTATTCTGGTTTGGTAATCAGGTCCACTCTACATCATGAGTTAAAAATAGCTCATTCTTGTCTAAATAATGCTGAACTATTTTTATCTCTTAAGAATGAAGCAGTTATTTACTGGATAGAACACATTTTACAAAATATACAGTACATTACAAACTGTGTAATTAACAAAGCTGTAGGAGGGGAGCAATGAGTAAAAAAATATATATATTTCAAAGTAAAACTACTGCAGATGTTTGTTTAAATAAATATAACCCAAGTTGTTTGCAGGTCATTTGGATTAGTGCTAAGTAAGAAAGTTTGAGTTGTAAACTGCATTAAATCAATGGAGCAGCTATTATGCATGTTGTACATTAGAAATCATTGTTTTTGTTGCAGGTTAATTGTGCACTGAATCCTGCTAAGCTGCCTTTTAGTTTATTCTGGAGAGACATTCCTTAATGCCATATCTCCTACTAAAATCACATCAAGTAGTCACAGGCCACAGATTCTTAACGACTTGAGAACAAATAGGGTCATTAATGAAGGCAACAGCAGAGTACAGGAAAGCCCTTTATCACAGCATTACCCATTTTGTAATTTCTCATGACTCTCGGGTTGCTGCTAAAAGAAAGTTACTATTTCAATAAAAAATGTACTGCAAGTACTGTTTAACCATGTTTCCACTGCTGCTTGCTCTAACACCTTTCAAATGGGCAGAACTCTAGCGCCATCCGCTGGATATCTGTTGTCATTACGAAAGAAATACGAAAAGAAACTTGATCATTAAAGGACATGTAAACAGTACAGTATTTTGTTGAAGGTGTGTAGGCTTTGCACATCAACAATTTTTGTATGAAAAAACATACTTAGCATATCTTGCAAATGTACAGCACCTACTTCCAAAGCCTATAAAAAAATATAATACGCAATATAAATCAACCCATTATTACAGCTAATATGGCACAACAGAGCAGCCTGGATGTTACAGCTTCCCTCGACTTCCTGCGGATAGAAACTGCTGTTATTGCCAAGTAAAGGACGTCTTAAAATAAATAAAAATAAATCTGTTTTAAAATACATTGAAAGAGAATCCATATTTTACAGCAAGGCATCACTAGCATGCTTCAAGGCCTTGTTTTATAATGAGGCCATACATGTAAATCCTCAAGTCAGGTGCATCTACAAACCTTGATTAGATCATTGTATTCCTAAAACCTGAAGGAGCACTTCAATGCAAATGTAAGGGCTGTTTTTTTGTTTTTTTGTTTTTTTTAAAGCATTTTATCCCACTGCAAAGACCCATATATTCATAAAACTACAAATCAACATGCAAGTTTAATTCCAGTTCAACTAAGTTGTTTCTTAATATTTGTGTAATATTAGCAGACGGGCACGGAAGCTCTCTCAGACCGCTCTGCAGAGACTCAGAAGTTTCTTCGGTTTTAACTTGTAGTTTTAAGCGAGTGCAAAGACAAAGGGGAATCATTTTGGTGTCGCTGTATTTGCACAGTGAAAGACAGGGTCGCTTCACCAGGGAGGATATCAGATGACTCTTTCATTGGGGTGTGTGATCATCCATAACTTTAAACACTCAATCAAAAAGTTTTTATTCAAATGAAAAGGAAGTAAGCAAAGGGTCGCTTTCATTTAGCAAACCGTGGCCAAGCAGGGGAAAGGTTTGTGACTTTCACTGGAGAATGTAGCGCACAGCTATGGCCAAAGGGTTTCCATCACCTACAATTTTAGGATTGAGATATACATTTAAAAAAGAGAAAAAAACTATCAACATAATTTGTTTCTTATTTAACATCATGTAATCAAAAGAAACTACAAAATGCACACATACATTGTAATGCAGTATATGCAATCCCCCATGGCTCCCCCTTTTTATTGTGCGTGGGGGTCAACAATGAAGCTAAAATCCATTAAGCATTTCCTCGTGGGGAAGATGTTTTAATGAAATGCCTCCAGATATTATAATAGACACATACATACAGTCACTGATTGGACTGCACTTGAAGGAGCAAATCAGCTGAGCTAAAATGCCAGTTTTTAATGATGTTGTAACTCAAATACCCATTCAGGTTTGGAAGGCTAAAACCTTATGTGTGATCATTTTACCATTAAGTACCTCTCGATGTGAATTAGTGCAAGGATTAGGGCTGAATGTGAGTTTGTGTGGAGCACTCAGAGGTACTCATTAGATCCCCATCATGTGTGCGCTCGAATGGCAAATGCAATCCGTGTGTAATTTGCAGTGCTTACAGTTGTCTTTCAGCGGAAGGGACGAGGCACTTACTGTACAGCATTTGCTCCCCTTAAGCCACTGGCCAAGGTCAAACTGTAATGGGAAGGTCACCGTTCGCTTTCAAGGTTCTAGAATGCTTCATCTGAACACATCCGCCCACCACTGGGTCACAGAGGTCTGGCAGCCCATAATATTGCTTCATTTGTGACAGGCAGTTACACGAAAATCATTGGGTCCACAAAGACTCCGAGGAAATAAACCTGACGTTCTATAATTACCGTGCCAAGGCTGAAAGACTGAGTTTAATAGAAGTGAACATAATGTCATGACCTGTCAGCGAATCAAAAAGTGAAAAACACTTTGATAACAGTTTAAGAAATGCATTATTATTGCTGTTGTTTTTGTTATTATTATTAATAATAATAATAATAATAATAATAATAATAATAATAATAATAATAATAATAATAATAATAATGTAATCCCTGAATGGCTTAAATACTGATGTCAATGTATTTAACATATTGTCTGACTTTACAGAGGACAATGCAGGCTTAACAAATACCGTCTTAGCACTGAGCTCAGCACATTTCTCCATTCGACAGCGGGTTGTTTCATCTTCTTTCTGTTGGGATCATCAGTATTAATGTTGGTAATAACAGCTTAAATCCGTGTTGTATTGGAGAGTGCCAGATTTAGGGGTGCTGAGTTACAGACAATGCATATTTAAATCATATATTTGTCTGGAGCTTCATGGTTTATAACGCTCAGTCACACTGCCTTAAATCCACAGACTCTGGTACCCAACAGAAAACCGTATTTTATTCAATTTCTTTGGCAAAGTGCTGTGCAGTATAGACAACAAGAACAAAGAAATAACAATTTGACTTTAAAACATCTCGGTTTTTTGGTTGCTTGGTAGCCCTCTGCAGTCACTAATAAAATTGCAGTAAGGTTGGTCAGCCTTGGCTGACAATACGTCAGTGCATTGTAAGGTTTGATGGATTACAAAAAAAAATGGTGAGAAATAAATACAAGCCCTGTTCTATTCCCACCTGAATGGGCATCATTCTGAAAGATACTTCAGACTAACCAGATTCTGCACAAAAAAAACATGAATTGCTTTGTTCTGCAGGTCAATGAGCTTTCAAGCTTAAAACAGAGCTTTTTATTTTATTATCCGAAACATAACTGGCTCTGCTATAAGAGAATAGGCTAGATTTGTATCAATTTCAATATGCACATAGGACTACAGAAAAAAAAAACAAGCAATGCTCTTTAAACACAAGGAGACATCTGAAATCGTTCGACAATCCAGGCATTGTAATTGCAAAATGCTATAGAGCAATGGGAACAAATGGTAGTGCTGTATAAATAGGGGGGGAAAAGTTACACTCAAATACTTTGTTGTTTTTACTTGGTCAGCCTGGGGTTGACCAGGTAGCCATGGGGGAGGAACAATTAGTTTCCACTGAATGATCGCACGCGGTGATCGAGTGTAAGGTGATTGCTGCAGACTCTGCTGGGATACCGCTGCTGAATGGATTTTGGTTGAACACTTTTGATTTATTTGTGAGATGTATTTAGAGATGCAGACTAGCTCCACCTTATGCTTTTAGAGGTTTTTGTGAAGCCCTGCAATTCACACGGCCCCATGAATCACCCACCCCTTGCGGGTGGAGAGGGATTGGATTACTGGTGAACAGTAAAGGGGCTCTCTTGCTCCAGTCTCTCAGCTCTTCCCAAGCCCATGTGCCTCCAGATGAAAAGACAGGACTCAGCCTGGCTTCTTTTCCTCACAGAACTCTCTTTTTTTCAAATTGAACACAAAGCGTGTGTTTGTTGGGCAGCAATTGAAATGTATTCCAAGATGCTGGCCGTTCCTGTTGAACTAATTTATCACCACAGCAAAAAAAAGCACCTGTATCAATAAAAAAAAGAACTCAAAACACTAGTTTACCTAATCACCACACAACACATGGTAAAAAATGAAGTTTATGAGAAAAAAATGACCATGCCTTAGAGTATGTATGGAACATTTACATGCACCATTGTTTAAATACATGTAGTCTAATTATCATAAGTAAAAAGAACATAAATTAACCCACAGATGTAAAAACCTAAACTAATTAACATGTATTACTAAAAAAAAATAGTCCTTATTTATTTTTATTGAACTAAATTATACCTCCATCCAAACTATAAAGCAGGTGACTACATTATAGCTGTTAAACCAGGCTGTAGAATACCACTTCCCCTCTCCCCGGGAGATGCACATGATTCGAGACTAATGTTTTATTGGTTGTAAATAAATACCTGATTAACATTAATTCGATTTAGCGTGTTTCGGCCCACGTACCCGTGCACATTGGACGGATTAGCCCTCAACGACCCGTGAGAGAACGGCATTTCTTTTATTTATTAATTTATTTGTTTATTTATTTTTGCATGGGGTTGTGTTCTGCAGTAGAATGCGTTATTTTCGCGTTACCTAAATAGTCTTTGCTTTGGAAACTACAGTCTGCCTGAAAAGACTTTTGAATGATACCCCTCTGCTGGTATGCAACGGTAATATCCTGAATTTGCTTTTGGGGTTGCTGTATTATTTCAACTGGGCGCTATTTTTATTTATTTATTATTTTATTTATTTATTTATTTATTTATTTATTTTAACAGCCGTCAAATTTACCATGACTAGAACTGCATTCGTGGAAGCAGGTGAACGCTTATTGCATTTTTACTTGTAGGAGCCTGTCATAACAACAAGCCCAAAATCAATCACACAACCTTACTGTTTATTGGGCTACTAACCTGTTTTTGGTTAAGAAGACTGCGGTGTTTTTCTGGTGAAACCCGTGTTCGGCTTCTTCAAGCAGGTAGATAATTCAATAGCCCAGTCTGTCCTAAACCAACCCGTGTAGTATCGCAGCAAAAGGGCGTCGTCTACTCTACAGACAGCAGGGCCTGATTAGACAGAGGAAATGTCGAGTCAGGCTGCTACTGCCCGTCCCATAACCGCATACTGCTTAGCGTTGTACAGAGAGAGGGAGCGGGGCGCGTCTGATTATTCGTGGTGTTTATGTGGGTGTGCTTAGTAACAAGACCATCATGCCCAGGGCACCGCTCGGACAGCAGTGCTGGCAGCAAGAAGTCCATTTTCTTTTCTGTACAACCCAGAAAATACAACATTTCTTCGATAACAAAGAAAAGATGCTCAGAGCGATGCATTACTCCCCGTTGGTGAGTACCATACACTTGTTATATATATATATATATATATATATATATATATATATATATATATATATATATATATATATATATATATTAGATAGATAGATAGATACATACATATAGGTATGCTGTTGCTGATAGCTTGCATTAATTATGACAATTGTAAATATATTGTCCTATTCTATGTAGTACAACTTTCTCTAGTTGACAAAGCAAATAGACAACCTACAGTGCTGTGCGGTATAATAGTACTGCAGGTCCTGTCCGAAGCTATGAGTCCAGTAGGTATTCTACTCTATCTTAGTTGGGATTTCAACAATTCTGTATTCTCCAAAGATACCTTAGACTTTTGTTGTTGTTTTTAATACTGTAGCATTGCTTTCCTCAGCAAGCATGAATAATTTTTTTTTTTTTTTTAAACTGTTTGCTTACCAGTGTTTCTTTCCCTCCCATAACCTTTAATACAATTTCAAGGACTTAGCAGAAATGTCCTGTTTTAAAATGTTTGTTTTTTTTTCTTTAGGGGGAGACAAAGGGTTATTTAGACATTTGGACAATTGTCACTGAAACTTTTTGATGAGCAAGCCTTATCCTATATGCCATTAATATTCTAGCATGTATTCTCCTCTATCTCCTGTACAGTAAATATCCCTGAATAGATCTACTGTTCAAACAATCGATTTCAATGATCCCATGACTACAGTGCTACCACACATATTATTTATTGACTTCCAATGCAGAATGACTGGGTGGCACATTTGTTCTTCAGTTAATCTCCCAAAAATGAATCTATGCAGCGTGACAGTCTCCTGCCAGACAAGATAACATTTGTATGTGCTTCGCAAACGTTCAGTTAATATGAGAATTGCAGCACCTGCACTGAGCAAATACTACTATAAGCTTCATCTTAATCATACATGATTTAATTGTAATGAAAACTGGTGCTGTTCTTTTAAAATTGCAGTGGATTACAACACCGGCACTGAAAACAGAAACACACTTCTGTTTACTAAATACTGGTTACACACCTGTCGGTGTTTGTTTAAGCAATAGCATGAGTTGAAATGTGGTGGCAATATGCATACTGTACGCATTTTGGAGAACAAATGATCTTTCTGAACTTCTCTTTGGTGTTGTAGACTGTAACAACTCTTTTTGCATTTATGGTTCAGTAAATTAAATTGTGAAATTTCTATGATCCATCAAACGGGATCGTTTTGATTAAAGATGAGGGGCCCTATTCACAAAACTTTAAGGACTGTTTTAAGGATTTTTGTATTTATTTATTTTTTTGTGTTGAGGATTTTTAATGAGTGTTTATAAACATTTTCTAAAGCTAAACGCTACCGAAAAAAATGGAAATTCAAACCTGCTCTAAAACAATAAAAAAAAAACAGCAAAACAGGCTTTTTAAAAAACAAACAAACAAAAACAACAACACAGTCCTTAAAATGGGAATAGCAGAAATATAGTGTGCTTTAATGTTCAGGTCAACCACCTCAATGAGGCCCCAGTGTCTGATGAGTCCTCAGATGAGGAGGATAAAGAATGTGAGACCTGCAGGTCAACGGGAGCCAATGAGATCTCTTCTAAAAGCGACCTCAGTGCTGAGAACACGTGCCGACCCCCAGGCATCAGCAACGAGGATTCCTGCGAGCCGATACTAACTGAGGAGAGCAAGGTGCTGCTGGGGGAGCAGATTAAACAGGTACCTGCGAGGCGTGAGCTCAGGAACAAGCTACTGACACTAGCCTGCTTTAGATTAACAAGACTGCTTACCTGCTTGCAGGTTTTATTATATTGCATTAGCCCACTTTGTCTGAAACTAGGTTAGCAGCAAATGTATTCAAAAACAGCCATCCTGGAAATGTAAGCTCGTGGATATACAGTACCCAGAATTTTTATATTTCTGTACTTTGTTCTGATCACATAGTTTTTAATACCGCGTGCACCATACCTTTTTCTGCTAGATCTCCATGCACTTTCCTCCAAGACTCACGGCATGCACTTGGACCCTGGAGTACAGCACCATGAAGCATGGAACCAGCCTGAGGACCCTGTACAGATCTATGCATGGGCTGGATTGCTCCACATTTATAGTCATTAAAGATACCGATGGCCAGGTAATTTTCAGCATTATTACCGCTGTAAAAGAAAATTAACCTGGGTTAATCATGGTCACTTTGAGGATGATATTAAGCTCTGCTTCTGTCCCAGGTGTTTGGTGCCTTCTGTTCCAGTCCATTGAGGGTCAGTGACTGTTTCTATGGAACCGGAGAGACTTTTCTTTTCTCTTTCTCACCAGAACTTCAGGTGAGGTGATCGTGGTTATTATTGTAATATAAGTTGTTTTCCCAGTGTAACCACCTTGCATTATTCCTTTCTAATGGTTCCCATTTATAATGTTAATTCCAAATGTCTGACATTGCTTCCAGATGTATAATACTAATCTGGAATACTTTATCCTTCGCCTGCATGTTGAACTGACCTGTGAACTATAGTCAAATTACACCAAAGCAGCCATGTCCTGCTGTAAAACTGTGATATAGACAATAACAGCAGACTGTGTCATCTGCTATTAAGATAATAATGCATTTTGTCATGTACAGATCATTAATCCCATAATTTCTTGTCAGGTATTTAAATGGACAAGCGAAAACTCCTTCTTTGTAAAAGGGAATCTAGATTCTTTTGCTTTTGGGGGAGGGAGGTAGGTATTCATTTATGTTTTCATTGTGTGCTCTGTTGTCTTTTAATTTTATGCAAAAAGTAAAAGCTGGGTTGTGCCGTAACCTGCTTGCGTTGACGTCATTTGTGAGTAAAAAGCCTCTTTTTTATGTTTGCAGTCTTTCTGAGCTTATTACAATTACTGAAATAGTGTAATTAGACAAAAGTGTCTTTGTAGTAGTAAGAGCCAGCGCCATCTAGTGAATAACTACTGTGAATCAAAACGTCCTTTTGTATTGCTTGACCTTAACACCAACTATATCAAAAAGTAAACAAAACACAATATTCAATTCATTGCAGTAAGAAACAGAACTGTGGCTTGTTGCTGCCACCATTGGGTTAATATGCAATGTAATTCCAATTTTAGCATATCTTCATACCAGGCAGAATTTGAACAATGGGTTTATATCACAGTGCTTGCTGTAACTCACAGGGGAACACCATGTGAACTGTCTGTTTTTTCCTACAGGGGTATTTTTGGATTATGGCTGGATGGAGACCTCTATCATGGAAGAAGTCATACGTGTGATACTTTTAACAACAACATTTTGTCTAAAACAGAAGATTTCTTTGTGCATGTCATGGAAGTATGGGCTCTTAAGTGACAAAGTGTAATAGAACAGAAACTGATTTCACAGGATCAGTTTTGATCCACGGAGGCCAGCACTGAATACAGCGCTTACTGTACTTGCAGAGAGACAAAAGCAGGATTTGAAATTGTGACAGAATTCATTCTACGAGAAGACAGTGCAACAGGTTTTATTGTACTTTTTATAAACAGTAACGCAATATGAGCCGAAATACATACAGTAAGTTTTTGATCTAAAGTTATGTGCTTCACTAAAGAGGGGAAGGCAGCAATACAATAACAGCACAACCAATTGAACATCCAGCATATTCAGTGCTGTACCACTCTCTGTACAAATTGCCATTCAAAGGGTTTGTTCAATAACGGTAGCAATCAACCTTGCAAATTCAGTGCTTATAAGCGAATGTACCAGAAAAGAAGTTATATGCAGCTTGTGTTTTCTGGTTATTCTTTTGCTAATGTGAAAATGCAATTTGTTCAATTGAAATTGATTTACAGTTGAAATGCAGGGCATCATATGCATAAATTGCAAGTGCTACGTTTTTGCTTGCAGTTTTCTTTTATAAATCGCCCTGTATAGCCTGGGTTTCCTAAGCTCTCTAATAGTGTGTCTAATCATTATAGATCACTGCGATAAAGGGCTGCATGGAAAGCTGTTGAGCAGCACTAGCACTGTAAATGATTAACAGATTTCTTTTCTTATCGAAGAGTAGTAGAACCTGTCTTTCATGCTCAAAAATAAACACACATATTAAATATTTTACCTGGATCTTTGTGACTATATTACTCGCGTATCATGTGTGTTTTATATAGAAAATGTTTGTTATTTTAGAAAATCGCTTATTAGGAGGAACTTCTGTAATGCCCGCAATGTGTTCAAGGTCAGAAAGTGCCAGGATTTAAAGATCTATACAATTAGACTTAAAGATCTATAGAATTAGCCTAGTATGGTTATGCTGACTGTATATTTGTATATACGGCTAATCCATAGTCTCATTTTAAAGTCTGTATAGTAAGAAGAGGTTGTCACATTTTCAGTAAAATGGGTTGATAAAGCAGTTCTACTCCTGTCTCTGTGTTTACTAAACAATGGTACGGTTTGTACTGAAACAGCCTCTTTATTATGACTAAAAATATACAGTATTCCTAAATAACAAAAACATCTTCCCTCACTTACTACTAAGGAAATGCATTTCCCAAATTCCTGAGAAAAAGGACAGTAAAACACAGTGCATCTTAACAGAATGAACATTTGGCTTGTACAGGTCTGGAGGTTTCGCCCCCTGGACCCTGTCATTTAGGATGACAAAACAAATGAATTATACTTGCTGAATAATCAATGTTAATCATTCTCCTTGCGCCTGTTGTGGAAATCACTTCAAGAATCTGAAAGCAGGGACAGCTTTGTTTCTAATACCTATAGACCAAGCAATCCTTTACTGTGGCATTTTTAAGTGTTGGGGAAATTGCAAAAAACACTATCACCACTAGAGGGAGCGCATGCTGTAAAAATACCTCATTATTACATAAGGTTAGATAAGAAGCGACGTTAGACACAGAAATGGCATAAAACATAAATGAACAAACCAATAATATAGCACTTCCCCTCCCATTTACAAATGTATTCATTGTTCCAACCAGTTTGAAATATTGAGTCAGGTGACAGCGCCAAAGGACTTTCATATTAAAGCTGCTATAATGAATTAAACGTGTTTCTCCTTGCGTCTTCTATACCCACAACAGATGGTGTGCAATTCAAATTTACCATTTAGAATTCCATCACTTAATCAGTTTACCATTTATATGTAAAGCAACATTTTTATTGGACATCAGTTGGAGTGGGACAAGTGTTTCAGAGGCAACATAACTGTGTGTTCTGCAAAAAAAAAAAAAAATCATTCTGTATATAATTAGTTTTTTATTATAATGTTTAATACGTACATAACCATCCAGCAAGTATTTGGACAATATTGGAGCATGGGAGTATATCAATTGTGTGTATAGGAAGATGGCAGCCCTCACATTCTGTAATATATAAAAGCTGCATTCCTCTGTTACAGATTGGTTTCAGTTGCAATGGGCAAGACAGCCTGTTTGCCATTGTGTAGAACAGACTACAGCAGGCGCTTAAGGATTAGCACGTTTTGGCAGGTGTTTTGACGCATATCTTGGGCATTGAGAAGTGCTTTGAGTTTTACAAGGTTGTTCCCCTGGCATGTAAGGAATGGCTGGCAGGAATATTAATCTTCCAGAGGTTTTCGCTGCTTTCTTCTATATTTAGCTTCCTTAATGTCTACTGACTGAAAACAAGTGATTTACTGGTTTGAATTTTTTTCATGTATTGAATTATTTCAAAATAAGAGTCAGCATAATACTGCAAATTTGCACAGGGCCATTTCATTGAAATTGCATGTTCCTTTAGTAGCTGTTCATTAATATTATACATTGTGCATTGCTCATATATTCCACTCGTCATTCTGAGTACATGGTATAAAAGATATTGGAACATAGGCAAAGCTGCTGTTGTAACACAGTGAAAGTGCAGTAACAATGTTAAACTACAGGTACAGTTATCTTCAATTGCAGTTTACTGTATGGTTTTGTACAGTTAAACTGCAGTCTCAGGTACTGCTGTTGTACGCTTAAGCCATTAACCATTAAACTGGATTTGGATATGCTGCTTGCTGTATGAAAAAAATATCGTCACCAGGTTTCTATTGGCAACCATATCATGCAGTTTAAAGTAGCCTGAAAGGAGAGGTGTTTGCATCAGTAGATGGCAGTGCAGGGTGGCAGTGGCAGTAGTGGCTAGCGAGTTTACTATGTTCATAGCGTTCAATATGCAATGCAGTGCTTTCAAAAGCAATGAGCTTCAATCTAAAATATTTCAATTACGGTGCATTTAGATGTCTTACAAAAACAAAAACAAAAAATACTGTATTCACATTCCCTATCAAAATTTATTGTAATTTTACAATTCTACAAACAGTGTTTTTTTGGGGGTTTTTTTTAACAATAAAGGTTGTATTCAAGTCAAAATGACAAATTGAAAGAACAGGAAGTTCCGAAACAAAAAAAAAAGTAGCAGGCTTGACATAATTGATTGAACAATCAACCAATCAAGACAAGGCTGCAGATGTGTTTGTTGTAATTGTGAATCCTACTGGTTGTTTAAAGAGAACCAGTGCTTCCTGTTACATACTGTCACGACATGAACCAGTCCAGTGTCATGCACAAGCATACGGTAAATACAGTTAGGAGAAACCAATGAAGTTAAGAATTAGCAATAGTAATATACATATATGATTCACGCTGTTCTCTTCAAGGTGTTCAGGTTATGCCTTACATTATAAAAAATATTGTCAAATGTGTACAAATGCTGTGCTCAGGTGGTTCTGATCTATACAGACTTTCTTCTGCTTCTCAGGTACTCCCTTACACTGCAGCGGCTGGGGGACAGTCTGCTTCCCGGGGAGGACAAGGCTGTGTTGTCTCGCGTACTCAGAGAAATGCCATCGACCTTGTACGAAATGGAGTTGAAGTACACCGAGCTGTGCTCTTGGTGTGAGGGGGCAGGGCTGTCACAGTTCTGAGACCGGTAACACATGCAGGACCACAGCGAGCCGATCCGGGGCTCGGCTTTGGAAGGACGCTGCCTCTGCATGTCTTCCTGGTCGTCCGTGGCCAGCGGGATGAGGTTGGTGCGGCTCGTCCCTTCTTCCATGGGCAAGAAGAGTGTGCTTTGGCTCCTGCCGTCTTCCCCCATGCTGAGGGTGATCATGCCCCGCTCTCTTTTCACTGACGCCCGCTCCTCTGCATCCCTCCTCTCGTCTTCGGAGTTCATGGTCAGAAAACGGAGAACCACCAAGTTGAGGAAGGCCCCGATGACGGTCAGCCCCACCAGGATGTACATGAAGCTGAAGGCCACGTAGGGGGTCTTTTCCTGGAGGTCTTCTTTCTTCTGAAGGGCCACAAAGTCCCCGAAGCCGATGGTGGTGAGGGTGATGAAGCAGTAGTAATAGGCGTGGAAGAAGGTCCACCCTTCGAAGTGAGAGAACGTGGCTGCTCCAATGCACAGGGTGCCGATGCAGGACAGGAAGCCAACCAGCACCATGTTCTCCATGGACACCTCTTTCTTTCTCAGGCCAAGGCACTCTTTGATTTTCCACAGCAGGTACCGAACAAAAGTGTTCATTCTTTCACCCAGACTCTGGAACATGACCAGGGTTAGAGGGATGCCCAGGACCGCATAGAACATGCAGAACACTTTCCCAGCGTCAGTGCCAGGTGCAGCATGGCCATAACCTTAAAGACCAAAACAGAAAAAAAACGCAGCGTAATCCTTATATCTTTATATTATATCTCTAAAATGAAAATGGGTGGCCAAATCTTAAAATAACTAAAACTTTTTAATTAGTCATTGTAAAACTAAAAAAGAAATATTGGAAAACCTTTTTTCCCCAATGTTAGTAATATTTCAGCGAGTTTGTTATGCCCCCTCTAATGCGCCATAACCTACATGAAAAGCAAATGAATTGCAGACATGTAAATAAATCAAGGCGTAATTTAAGAAATGTGGCGAGATACATATTGACATTTTACACTGCAACAGAAATATCTTAGCTTAACTAAACGATTAGCCGAGAAACTGCATACATACACACAACAAAAATGAACTGCTACAAACTTAAGATAATAGGGTTGAAAAAAGTGAACATTATTATTTATAAAAAAAGGTTTTCTAACAATGTCAGTCCCATTAAATTGCATAGCTGAAACAACAACTGATCGTTATAAAAAAGTAAAGCTACAAAACTAAATGGATGTTTCGAAATTAAAATGTAGAGTTAGTTACATTTAATCAACAGACTGTTGTGTCAAACGAATATACTGCAAAATAAACGTGTGACTAATAATATACTGAATGATTTAATAACTCAAAGTTTCTTAATGTTAAATGATATGAACTGTAAAAGTGAACATGGGCTAAAACATTACTGAATTGTGGTCTTATAAAATAATGATTCAGTTGAATTGCAAGTGTGTTTGTTAAGGTGTTTTTTTTCTTGTTTTAACTGTGCATTCTTAACGGTGTATGATACTGTATTGTATCTAAAAAATAATAATAATAATAATAATAATAATAATAAATAAATAAATAAATAAATAAATAAATAAATAAACGTACTTACCTATAGTCGTGATAACTGTGATTGCAAAGTAAAACGAGCCGGCGAATTTCCATTGCCTCCCAGCTCGATGGGGTTCAGTTTGTAAAACCACTCTCTCGATCTCTCGATAATCTTCGTCGGTGAATCGGTACCTCTTCTTCATCTCGTTGCGTTTCTGCTCCAGGATCCTTTTCCTCGCGCTCTCGGTTTCAGATTCCAGGGCATCGAATACAGCTGCCCCCACGAGCAGGTATGAAAACATGCAAAGGATCAGAGAGAGCGTTCTCACGTTCTGCTTCTTCATTTTCAGAATGTGAGAAACTGGATGCGAGGGTGTCGAAATTGCTGGTGCAGTGCTCTGTATCACTGCTCTACCGTGACAAGACGACGAAACTTAATGGCAATATTGGAGTGCCACAATCTAATATGCTGCGCGTATTTCTATATTACTGAACATGCTATTTCCTTCGACGAGTTGGAGTTTATTTGTTTCTGCACTAAACTGCCCAGCTGCAGCTGCTAAAATGCATACATATAAATACACTTACATGCATGGGTACCTGTGTGCATACATGTTAGGTTCTGGACTCTGCGTAAACCAATGGTAATTGGTACGCTATCATGCAACTATATAGATACGGCTGGTTATTACTGGATTACAATTTTAAGTCCCTTTAGATGTAAAAGCAGCCTGTATTCAGTCGTGTCCTGTTACAGAAATGGCTAATCTTGACTCGGCATCTCATTATTAGGCCATTTCGTGCCATTACCCCAGCATCATCAGGACATTACCTATTACAGGAAGTAGTAGCGGCTACTTGCCAGGTCGATGAACGACAGAAGACGAACGGTACAAACCTACACTGTCAATGTCCCATTTTGGTGGTGCGAGGAAGACGTTTTAGGGTTGAAACCAATTAGCTGTTATAGCATGAAAATGGTTAATGACTGCGCGTCGATCTCTGTGGCTGCTCTCCGTGTGTGTTTGTGAAAGGTGCTGACCGTGGTCCTGAAAGTGTTCACACGCGCACCACCGTACTCAGCAAACCTTTTAAAGTATCGCAGCTTTTTTGTAGCATGGGTTTATTCGCACACACGCGCGCGGTCTTCTGGATATTTGCTATATACTCCGCTGCTGTGCTCACGCAACACTTATCTATGTCATGGTGATACACAAGGAAAGGTAGCTACGTTATATAAAGTTAACACTGCAGGTTGTTTGAATTTGTCAGAACGCAGGCGTGTTCAGCGTTCTCCTCAGCTCAGTCATTACAATTACATAATGCTACTAACGTGTAATAAACCGTTAACAATTTATTAGAAATCTGAAAAAACATATTTTACGGAGTGTAAAATGATCTGGGCTTCTCATTGTGGAAAGGTCTTATTTTCTTTCCATCACAGAACTAAGTAAATCGTTTCATCACTCCTCACAGGTCTGATTAGGTAGCTAATGAAACACAGTGCAAGTAATTTGCAATTCTGAAACAGAATCACTCTTTGAAATCTCTCATTAAATATTGCATTGTTAAATAATGACCTGGGACCTATTTCTGAGCAGTGTTGATGGGGATGAATCTTTAACATTTTACTCTGTGGATTTCTGAGAAAAATTCAATCTAATCTGAGGAAAAAAAAATGATCGCGGAGGGAGAAAAAAATATGTATCGTGTCTTTATCCTACAATCTAAGAACCTTTGATGAATAACTTTATGAACCAGAGCTAAAAAAATAGTTCTGAGAATCTAAGACGTATTGCATTTGCCTTTGCAACATGTTCCTGCATTATTCATCAGTTATGTGTCAGTTGTTATACAGGTATCTGTTCTGAGGCTTTGTATTCTGTGTTTATTTACAGCACTCTGGACTGCAGCAGCGGCTCATCTTTCTCAAGCACTCACGGCCTCAGTTCTACTTTTACTGTTCATTCCATCACATTGAAACATTTGATTTACCTTGCTTATCAAATGGGGTGGCATTGTTCAAGCAATGTAGAGTTTAATATCTGAATGTTAGTTTTACTTTTTCATCGCATAAGTTTGTTCCTTGATTGTGCTTCTCCTTTGTGAATTTGACACGATTAAATAAGCGTTTAGGCATAAACATTACGACTTGAGAATGCAGCGTTTGGTCACACTGCTACATGGTGGGTGGCATCCTTCAAATCTGTAGTTGTTTTAGCCTTGCATTGAATTGCACTGTATAAACATACCCGTGAAGATAAAATGGTGTCATAATCCCCACAAGAACCATTGCAGCTATAAACAAAACTCCACCATTCGTTTTGGGAGATCTCCCATTTGGAAACAGCTGATATTCTCATATTTCAGTACCTTGATTAGCTGTTTTTTTGGAGCGTGTGTGTGTAGGGCGGGCTTGTTTACAGACAACTTGGGGAGCATTTGTTATTTTAACTGATGTATTCCCATCTAGCCAGCAAACATCAATGAAACACTCAGGACTAGAAATGCCACAAACAGAGGAAAAGGGTGGAAGAAACAGTGTGAGATAAGGAACTCATTAAATAGGTTTCAAACAATCAAGCTTCAAATCACAAGGGTTCAGGGTGGCAACAGACCGGTTTATGAGACCAGATCATAACCGAATCAAAAACATTTTTCATTGCAAAATTCTACAGCCACTTGTCTTGCCAATTGTTTGCAGTGTTAATGTAATGTATCTGCACAAGATGAGTATCCAAACAAAACACCAGCAAATACTGCAGATCAGCCACAAACCATTGTCTGCATTACCTGGGGTTGTGTGCTTCTATAGAACTGATCTGTGGTTCTTTTTTAGAATTTGAGAGGCCGTGGAAACCTCTTACCTGAGTGTTGTTGCTATGGTAACATAAGTAACTGAAGAAGTTTGAGCTTGTCAGCATGTTGGTTCCCTTCAGCTCATCGTGTAAAAACATCACTTCATGATTAATAAGCCTTGCTTAATGTAACTTGAAAAGGTCAGCCTGCAGTCGAGGGTATAGCTGACTAGAGCTGTCCTATTCGTGTCTGCTAACTGGATGTTTCTGTTTGCAGATTGCATGATGTTTATGCTTTCTCCTCATTTGTTCTGCTATTCTTATCATTTGTTTCCTGCCTGTCTACTGTCTCTACCATTTATCAGATTGTAAACTGTGCTTTCAATCCATACTCTGCTCTGACCAGAGTCTGTGCAAATCAATTATACCTCCGCTTCAGATCTCAGTCTGGATGAAGGCCAAGAGCACAGCGGAATATCTTGCATCAATTTTCCATAAGAACATAAGGGGGAAGTTCAAAAACAGACTGAAACACAATTGTCTGTCACAATAGTCTGTCAGAGTGGTCAGAGATCAAAGTGCAATGAGCTGAAGCAGGTTCCATGTGCAATGGAATAGCACAGCCTCCAGCTGTAATGTTTGTATTGCAGCTCTTTAAATGTCATATGGATCAATAACCCGGCGGCACACTGAGTTTTCTGTTGAATAACCATCCAGAGAGAGTTCGGCTAATACAGCACTCAATGGTTTAATGCTGGCTCTCCATTATTGAGAAGTGCTTCTTGTTGCTAGCCAGTACTTCAATGGTGGCAAGAGGTGGAGCAGCATTCAACTTCCTAGCAATCAGACCAAGCCTGCTGTACCTGCTGCTTGTCTGTTTGCCAAGTTGTCCAACACGTGATATCAGGTGGCAGATTGTTGGACAACACCTCTCTCAACTAGTACCGTAGTTAAACTACATGTTTACCTAGCTGTGGAGACTTGTACAGCAAAAGAATAGCCGCTGATACTCTTTGTTTTCACCCTCATAACCTGAAAGGTCTGATAAGTTTCAACAATCCGATTTCAAGGCAAGCCCGATTCGTCTCAGGAATGCACCTTTCCTTGTACATGTGAAGAGTCTGACATCGTTGTGTCTTGATTGATGTAAAGTAAATGTTAAGTGATTGCTGAGTATCTTATTATAATTAGTTTGCGTGATTTGACCATGAGAGCCTAATGAAAATCAGAAGTGTGTTAGCTCGTTTGGTTGCTATTCTGTTGTGTACAAAGGAGGGTGTCTAGAAGATAAAACATTGAACTATGAGAGTCTGAATTATGTATGCAGTCAATAATAAGGCTGGCTTAATGTAACTTGAAAAGGTCTGTGTCCTCTATACAGCCTCCAATCAAGGGTACAGCCACCAAGGTGTGCAGTCAGTATATGAACTTACTCTGTCAGTATGGCACTTATAGGCCATAATTAAGCAATAATGACTGTATTTTTATACTGAACATTACCTATACCTTAATAACACAGCTATTAAATGTTGAGGTTTTTTTATTTATAGACATGAAACAAACTTTACACTTTGAGAGGCGCACAGATTGAATTAAGCTCTTTTCTTCAAGGCTAGCAAAACCTGGACAGAAGTAACAGCCCAGCTAATGGCTGTCAGCCCCTTTGAAATCAATTCAATGGAATTGAACCTATGGGTTATCTGCAAACTTCAGACACTGTTATGAGTCTGGGTTTGCCTTTGTTGTTGTTTTCTAAAGCTTTGCCAAAAGCTCTTATTGTAATTTTTCTAGACTGGCGGTCTAAACTACAGGACAAGAAAAACATTAAACAGAACTACACCATGTTAGCTGCATTCATTGCTTTCCCCATTTGAAGCATAACTATCTAGACATTTCTGTGCATTTACTAATGGGGTGCTTTGTGTGCAATACCCGTAAGGGAAAATGAAAAATGTTCTGGAAGCATTGGTAATACAGTGTTGTATTTTTCATATATTTAGGCTGCAATAGGTAATCTTTGTTTTTGGTGGAAGGGGGTGTTTAAGGCATACATTCAAAGCAGAACGCTAACAGGCAAGTTGAATTAAATGTTGGGTTTTTTTGTAAGTATGCACGTGGACGACAGGCCAAATAAGACACCAAAACTTTAAAGAATGTTAACCAGGATTTCTATCCCTGCTATCCCTTTTCTTCTGTTGAAGATATTTTGGCTCCATTTGTATTCATTTTACTGTGCTTGGTTCTGCTCCAATTGTCTAGATACCAAAGAATGGTATATTATTTATCCTGCTTTAAAGTATAAAAAACAGAATCAAAAGATCTTCAGTGCCAGAAATGGGGGACAAATAATAATGCTACTCATTCTGACTATTTCACGAAATACCTGACTAACTACTGGTGGCATAACGTATTGCTCTTAATTACATTACATTGCAAGTGCCTGGCATGGAATCTGTGTTCAATACATGCAGAACCAGTGCCAGCATCAGGGAAGCACCTGCACATGCATGAAGAAGCAGAATCAGGACTCACACTGAATCAGAAGCAGATGGAAAGGATTAAAAGGTTTAAATGATCTGCAGCCACCTATTAACCATAATATGTAAGTACAGTTTCCACCACAACCTCTTTCCAGTTACCGTACACTTAGATGTAACATTATTAGAGTATTATTCTAAGCTCATCCCCACCCTCACATTATCCATAAGCACAAGTGCAATTTCTGCACAACGCCCGCCTCTACAGAGCAATGCCCACTCATTGAGCTCAAGAGATCTCTTTCATTGGTGCAGATTGGACACTAGAACAGAATCTTAGCAAATTAGGCCCTTACGAGTGTGCCAGTCCTCTGATACCTTAAAGAAAGGCACATTTGAGAGAGAAGAGTTCCCAGTGCAAGCTATGACTGCAGCAGTCTGTTCTGAGTCACTGCTTGTAATTATTATCCTCTGATATAAAGTGCAGGGCTGTGCATCACACAGGAAAGCGAGGGAGACTTTCAGAGTTAGAGTTTGGCTCGCATCCCATTCCTAGCTTTTGGAGATTGATTTGAAATATGTTTCAATGAACTGTGGCATATTATAGCGTTGGTTAAACTTAATATTATATATTCAACAGTGGGAGAGAGAAGCTGAGGCAGAAAGAGAAAATTGGTGACATGCTAACATTTTGCCTGCTCTAAAGAGCAGGGCTTTCTTAGTTTTTAAAGACAAAAATAGCATTCTTAAAAAAAATGTCTTTTGAGAAATCACGGTTCACAGCTAAAGAAAAAGCTTTATTTGAAGGTCAAATGCCCACTACAAACAGAGACCAGCCTCCTTTAATCCAGAAATGAAACATGGATTGCTGACAAATACCTTTCATACTGTACATAGCATCTGCATAGCACCGCAGAATCACAACCTGGATAGGCTTTCAGCAACATGTAGCTTTCCAACTGCAAGAAAAGCATCCCCTTCCAGCCAAATTGCTGCTCATCAAGGTTGCAAGGGGTACATGTGGGTAGTACACATCAAGGACTGAACAGTAGACCCTCCCCATTACAATTCGAATCTTACCACTGAGCTAAAAAAAAAAAAGTAGTTTGAATAACTCAGAAGAGGCCTGTGACCTGAGAACTATTAATAAGGCTGTATACACTGTACAACAATAGAACAGAATAGAATAAAATGGAACAGAGTACAATAGAATGGAACAGAATACAAAAGAATGGAACAGAATACAAAAGAATGGAAGAAAATAGAATAGAATGGAACAGAACAGAATAGAATAGAATAGAATAGAATAGAGATGTACATAGGGCCTTTATGGAGACCACCTCAAGACACTGTGCAATTGTAATATATAAATGCATTTATATAACAGAATCAAATAATTGGTGATGAAACCTTAGCTGTGCTAAATTGTAATTCTGTTTTTGATTAAATTGTTTTTGTAATTAATGACGACCCCTTGCAACATTCAAATGGTTCACTTTTATTGTATCGCTGTCGATTATCACATGGGAACAATATTTAAATTGTCCAACATTCAACAGGCTGTGTGGTCCAGTGGTTAAAGAAAAGGGCTTATAACCAGGAGGTCCCCGGTTCAAATCCCACTTCAGCCACTGACTCATTGTGTGACCCTGAGCAAGTCACTTAACCTCCTTGTGCTCCATCTTTCGGGTGAGATGAAATTGTAAGTGACTCTGCAGCTGATGCATAGTTCACACACCCCAGCCTCTTTAAGTCGCCTTGGATAAAGGCGTCTGCTAAATAAACAAATAATAGTACAGGGATAGGACCAAAATAATTCATGGAGTCAACAGGTTTGCATAAACAAGCTGTCCACTAATGTGACTAATGTTTGCATACAAATAGCATGTATTCTATAATAAAAAAACGTACTTCCCTGTGCCAAGTCAGGTTCAGTCGCAATAGGCAAGACAGCAAATCTGACCAATTTTGTTAGAGAATTTATAGTCCCGCTCTGGCCAAAAGTTTTGCATCAACTAGAATTTTAGGATTGAGACATCAGTTTCAACAAAATAAAAACTAATTTAGATCTTTTATTTGGCATCATGCTATCAAAGGAACTACAAAATGATATTGCAAAAGTCTACTGGAAGCCATAATAGTAGCACAGTAATTCATGTTAGATTTTGAAATATCACATTTTGTCAGTTTTTCGTTAAGTATATGGAAAACTACAAAGCGGCTTGTAATTCCATAAGTTAAAGTAACATTATTCAGCAGGTTTCATTCGACTTTATGGATCAAAATGTGTTAATTCTATAGGGTGATGCTAAACTTTTGTTCCTAGCTGTAGGTGATCGGATGGCAGGTGCAATAATTACTGGTCTTCCATAAGGATCAACTAATGATAAGTCAACATTGCTCAAAATATATTGGTCTAGAAAAATGTAAACAGCACCACATTTAACAAAATCTGTCGATAATGCCCAGATGGTGCCCATACGCCCCAATTGACAGTTTAATGGCATTAGGGTTTCTAATACTTTGTCCAGTAACCTGTAGCTTCCAGCATGTTATTATAACATGTGGGAGTCGGATAACGGGTCCGTTACGAGAAAGGAATATAACAGAACAATATAACATGTACTGCAGCTGCCAGTCTGTGCTTTATATCAAGCTGACAATAACAGTGAAGTTAATACTTCTAAACTAATCAGACTCATCAGTGTTTTTACTCCCAGATAATTACACACTAATTCAGACGAACATGCCCCTTTTAATGCCTTTCCTTTTCATCTCTGGGGCCTTTGATTCCTGGCGAAGCAGAAAGTGATTGAGTATTATTCCGATCTGACTGCTGATAAGGTCACTCGCAGTAGAAATGCAGACTGCCTAGGTAAAAGCAAAAGCTTGAATGCTGTGAAGGACCATTCATGTGGCACTGATTTCACACACAGCAATGAACCAGTGTTAAGAATGTGTTTATTGGGGCTCCCGAGTGACGCATCCAGTGAAGGCACGTGGAGTGCAGGATGCACCCTATAGCCTGGACGTTGCCGGTTCAAGTCCAGGCTATTCCATTGCCGACCGTGGACGGGAGTTCCCAGGGGGCGGCGCACAATTAGCCGAGCACCGCCCGAGGGGGGGATGGTTTAGGTCGACCAGGGTGTCCTCGGCTCAACGCGCACCAGCGACCCTTGTAGTCTGGCCGGGCGCCTGCGGGTTTGCCTGTAAGCTGCCCGGAACTGCGTTGTCATCCAGCGCTGTAGCTCCGAGGTGGCTGTATGGTGAGTCTGCAGTGTGAGTGCCTGTCTTTCTGACTTGACCTGCTGTGCCACTTGCTTATCCCTAACACTCAAGTTTAAACGGGCTGTTCTATTTGCCTGGTTTGATGTTCCACAGCTCACATAGGCATTTCCATTGAAAGTTTAAGATCTAGAAATAGGGGCTCTTGTCTAACAAGAGTCCTTACAGAACCCTCAGGGGGATTCATGCAGAATGCATGATGCCACAAACAGGGACATGGTTCCTGTAACTGCAAATATTGAATGAAAAGACTGGAATCCTCCCAACACGGATCAGTCAAATCTAAATGCTCACCTGGTGATTCCTGTTTGGGATAAGTTGTATATCTTGGCTGGGGGCCCACTGTGGGCTCCTACGGGCTGGGGAAAAGAAAATCAACCATCTCTCTAGCGACCCCTTCTGGTCGGGTGCTGCCAGAGATCATACAGATTGGGCCCTCCAGGGTTCAGTGCTTTGACAACATTTGTTGGTTCAGTGGGGTGAAATGAAGTTTGACAGCGGCAGGAGAGGACATTGATCTACAGGCCTGATCGGTACAGTAAGTGGGATGTAGCAGTGAGAGGCCTTTCAAATTCATAAAAAATGATCAAAAAATATAAAGAGAAAGGATGCTGAAGTCTGGGTGGATGGCGGGCCGGACAAGACAGCAAAATGGTGTGTGTGAGCAGTAATGTAACACCCTGTTTTGAGGAGGTGAGCTTTTAGGTAATTCTCAATCCACTTTTACTTCATACTAATCATAAATGCTGCATAGTAATGCAGAAATAAAGATAAATAAACAAACACAAGACAAGAAGAGTTATATATATATATATATATATATATATATATATATATATATATATATATATATATATATATATATATATATATATATATATATATAGTGAGACAGCAGGAGGGTTAAAACCTCCCTGAAGAAAAATGGCACCTCTTTGTTTAGCTTAATTGTTTAATTGATTTGTGAATTGTTTTATTATGAATCATTCCCTGCACCTGGTGCTTACTTATTAAACAATAAAGTAAAACAATTAAACTAAACAAAAGAGGTGCCATTTTTCTTCAGGGAGGTTTTAACCCCCTCCCTGCTGTCTCACACAACCCGCTGCCTTACAATATATATATATATATATATATATATATATATATATATATATATATATATTTCAGCCAGACAATCTCACCTGGCTGGCTCCACTGTCTTGTCATTACGGCTCTAACTAAAACATTCTGTGAACCATAATTCAAACTTTATGACGAACATTTGTTCTTCCTGGAAGACAAGAATGGACTTCTGTTGAGGGCTGGATCTTCCTAAAACACATTAATCAATCATAAAAGGTCTGATTGAACACATTTAGGTGCCCAAATGGCAGATAAATGTGACAACATCAATCACAGCACTGGCGCTTTCCCTGCAGAGCTCCCAAACTGAGCTGGGATTTACCGTCGTGGCTGCCAATGCCGAGACAATATATCTGGGGTATTATATTATAAGGGAAGCAGAGCTGGAGTGAGTAAAAAGATTACTGTGCTGGGTTAATGCATGGGATTTTTGATCAGTGTGTGTGTTTACTGCAATCTCTCCTTATGATAAAAGCCTTGCAAAATGTAATAAAGCACAGTCATAATCGTTAATGTTTGGCAGAGTTTGAGTTAAATATAGAATCAATTTTCAAATTGAAACTTCTCTATTCCAACTTGCTGGTTCATGGAGAAGTCCACATATTGGAATGGAGGTCCTGATTTCAGCTTGATCTGATAAAAAGAAAAGTGCTGCCCACTGGAAATGGCAGCATGGTGGATGCTAATCAATGTTTCTACAATAGTAATGTCACAACTCTTTCCTCCACGCCTACACTAAATGGGCAATTAGGTAAGATCCTCTCCCTCATAGCTGCAGCTGAAGGTCAAAGATATTTATTGACACAAAGAAACAGAGCTGTGCCCGGTTTTCCGTAATTAATTCAGGAAGTGCGGATAATTTGGTACCCATCAGTTTGCATAAGATTCAGATCAAAGCACACTGAAGGCGGCCTAGCAGGGAAAAGAAGTTGTTCTTCTGCACACTGTTCTGTAATATTTCAAGGACGGTCATGTAAAAACTGATTTAAAAATGTTCAGCGAGCTGTTTGAAGATGTCTACCCTTTCATTTCCGCACACCATTAAACCAATTAAGCACGATCACTGTAAAATTGCTAGAATTATTTTAATAAACCTCCTTTATGTTTTAACACGAACAGTATTTGTAGGAGTCACAAATAGATCAGGAGTTCCCACAAGTTGGTGCTGTTGTTATGCTATTTGTTTATTTAGCAGACGCCTTTATCCAAGGCGACTTACAGAGACTAGGGTGTGTGAACTATGCATCAGCTGTAGAGTCACTTACAATTGCGTCTCACCCGAAAGACGGAGCACAAGGAGGTTAAGTGACTTGCTCAGGGTCACACAATGAGTCAGTGGTTGAGGTGGGATTTGAACTGGGGACCTCCTGGTTACAAGCCCTTTTCTTTAACCACTGGACCACACAGCCTCCTGCTGTGAAACTCAGGAAAGAACAAAAATGCAGCACTCTGATAAGCTGAAACACTTTACAGCATGCTGATGCAGAGCTGTTATCGGCATTAGATGGGATGATGGTGTGGTTCAGTTGCACGTACCGTGTGAAAGATTTCTGGGGGCACACTTGGTTGGCACCATTCTGTTTTGCAGTTCCATTGTGTTGGTTTCTGGCTGAAAAAAAACTGCAGTGGGAAAATAAATATTTGCCAATAATCGTTTACCTTACAGTATATCATTACCACTGCATTACCTGCACAGCTCAAAGTGGAAGCAGAGTAAAGATACAGATACCTGAGTTTTTAAGTGTTGTTTTATTTCTCCACTGCAGTAGCTCTGTCGTGATGGCAGCTTTTCTTCGTCTAAAGACACCTAAGGCAATCAACACGTTATGGGCCAAGAGCTAGCCGCTCGGTGCTGTCATGACAACAAGATGTTTTTTTTTTCTTTTCCCCAGCAGTAAATGACATGACCTTTAAGTTAGAAGCAGTGATGAAAAAAAAACCTGCAACAGAGAAATTTCTTTTTTTTCAGATAGTTAATAAGGGTATGAGGGAGATTAAGATTAATCAGCACCATTTACTGCACTGTTGTATATTGCCAGGCAACTAGAATTGAAGAACAGCTCCTGCTAATCTCAGGAGAAGCCACCCTAACACAGACTTCTCAAACAAACTGTGGCTAAAGTGAGTGATTGCGATAAATAAACACAGCTCTGAAAAATTGCAATCTTCAAAAAGAAAAAGATCAGGAGATACTAAAAATAAGATAAATACTGCTATAAAAATAGAGCTCTTTCTTACATTACATCTGATTGGTATTTAAACCTGAAGCAGTTCAGAATAAATCATGAAAGCAGGGTCCAGTTTAATGACTGGAAGTGGCAGTCAGAATTTTTTTTTGCAAACTCGCTTGTGGCCATAGCAATCGTGACACCTTCAGTGAATTACACATCCCCGTTCCCGTAGGCAGAGGCCCTTGAATAATGCTACCCCTGACAGCCTCTCACAGCTATCTAAGAAGAAAAAGGGCTCTATTTTTATAATTTTGTTCTCCCACCGCACTTAATAATGTCGCATGTGCAATTTCGTTCACATTTATGTGGGAGCAGTAAGCCTCTGCTATAAATACATGGTCTATGGCTGTTTATTAATATCAGCTAGAAGCTAGAAATCACTGTTGTTAAAAACAAAACATGTAAAAAGCTTGGAAGATATATTGCGAGTTTGAAAGAAATGGAAAAGGAAAGCACAAGGACTGTCATGTGTTGTTTAGTCCTTATAATAAGCTTCCTCAGTCAGAGAGATGGATGTAGGCACACAGCATATTTACAGAGACTAGCTGGAGGATTCAACTTAAATGATAGCCACAGGGAATATCACAGATAGTGTGCAGCTCTGACCAAACATTTTGCATCACCCTCTATATAGAATGAACTAATTCTGCTTCATAAAATGGAATGGAACCTGCTAAATAATGTTACGTTAGCATATTGAATTATGCTAAAGTAACATTATTTTTTTTTAATTATGTCTCAATCCTAAAATTGGAGGTGATGCAAAACTTCTGGCCAGAGCTGTAGCATACAAAGTTGGAGGATGACATTTGTAACTGTTTGCAATGCACAAGCTGGAATGGGTATAGACATTTTCAAAGTGTGACAAGCATGGAGAATAAAGAGCACAGGTGAGGGAGAATCACAGGCCTTGAACAGCAGCTGTGCTTGACACAGGCCTGACTAACTAGTAAAAAAGCAGCAGTGCATGACTAGACACTTCATTCAAGGAGGTGCGAAGTATCTTTAACTATACTGAGTCCGCTATCATTTCTGGATTCGTTTAATTGCAAAAGGAAACAATAATATAGCTAAGTAATTTGGGATTTAAAGGTAGATTATTTTTGCATTCTTTTTTCAGTAAAATGAGGATTATTAATTAATTTTATATTATACAGCAAATGCATTACTGTTTACATTTACATGGTGAATGTCAAAATAATTCTGTTTGAATTCACAAATTAAAGATATCTTGTATGAATACTTTTAGTTAATGACCTTTAACAGTGTAAATTATAGAATCAAATATCACAGTGATTGTAATGACTCTAAAAACTCCTTTAGCTAAAGCCGGTTGATTTATATACAAACAGCATAAGCACACATAACACTGTTCATTTCTAAGCTGACCACTGCGGCCGAACACCACCCCACAGTATAGAACTCTCAATTCTCTTTCACAATTGGTCAAATGCTTTCCCCAGTGCTGTGATTGAAGACATTTATCAAACACTTACACTCTGCTGAGTGCTCAGCTGGGTTGTTCAAGCGTGTAAAAGATTACATATCTAGCCTTGTGAAGGAACGGCACACTGTGCGCGGAGGGACTCACAAAAACAAACTAATCATAAACTGCCATTTAAACTGCATTGATGAAAGTTCTCTTCTGGTGATGTTAAACTGCATTTGAAATGTAACTACTCCATGATGCTGTGCTGTTCCAGGTGCAATGCAGTTATAGTGTTGCTCTTTTTCACTCTTCCCCAGAGCAGCAGGAGCAACCTGACATTGTTCTTACATAGACACTTGAACACTGGACTCCCTCATGTTTCTGTGCCTAACCCCACTTTCATGCTCCCTTAGGTTAAATCACATCATGTTTGGAAAGCTCTCAGCTCAATATTGTGTTTCCAAATACTCTGCTGTGGAAGCGTTATTATTTTTTGTTCTTGATTACTAAATTCTCTATTGTGGCTTCAATGTACATTTTTCGGCAATGACATTTTTTTAAAGTTTTATTAATATAAGGAATTTATATTAACCAAAAGCAATTCAGTAGTTCGGGACAAACACCAATCACAAAATGTTTTAGTACAAATATTTATTGTAGAGAATGCGGAGTATGCGATTTTACAGAAAAGTATACTGTATATACACATTCATTTGGCATCAAACCTAACTTGGTTTGAGGGTTCGCTGCCTGGCCGACTGGACGAGGCTGAGACCCCCATTGATAAAACATAAAAATTGTTATTAAGAACGGTGGAGATGGGGAGGTGGTGGGTTACGATGAAATCAAACGCAACTGAGAGATAAGTGAAGAGGGTATTTATAGTGCTAACAATTTAATTGGCTAATGTGTAAATTGAATGATTCAATTTGGTGGCGCGGAGATTGGTGTCTGACCCTCCTCCCGAACTTTAATTATAAATTTTATTTAAATACACACACACACACACGCACACGCACACGCACACGCACGCACGCACGCACGCACACACACGCACACACACACACACACACACATATAGCAGGCATCTGTGAGCTCATCACTGTCACTGCATTAAATCTGACTTGGACAATGCTGAATTTACACCTCTGAATCTTCCCTGTTGAGTTCACTGGCTCTCTAAAATCACAAGGTGATACGATAGCCAGTCCCCTCCATAAACAACAGGTTAATCCCATGCTGAAAATTTTGAAATGTAACACACAATATTATTTCACTGTTACTGTCACCAGCAGCCATTGAATCATGTCTGTGTTTGCTGCATTATAGAAACATTGCTCTATAATCTTCTGAATATCATTCAATTGATGTGTGCTTTTATTACTCTGCTTCAGGAAAGTGTGAAATCTAATTTAAAAAAAAAACACTGCTTTTACTGAGGCATCAATTCACTCTATAAATATGACATTATTAGTGTGGCATTTGGAGGTTTCTTTTATTGATTTTATTGACTGGGAAATATTAATTTTCAAATAGCATTATTGTCATTGACGCAATGGGCCCTAAACGATGCTGCAAAAACATGTTCTGTTATTCAAACCATTTTTTTTCTTCTACCCTTAAATGACATGTATTTTCATATAGCGTGCGTTCTTTAAATCAGGATATTTAACTTAAACGAAGCAGGGTTTCCAACTGAATAAGTGCACAAAATCCAGAACCATGCATCTGGGGCAAATTATGTTAAGGTTTCAAGTATGGGTCATAAGTCATTTCATTGATTATAAAAATATAATATTTGAAAGAAAAGTCATATTGTGCTTTAACAGAGTGCAGCTTGAACTATGCTTACTTTGAATGATATATTTTATAAATATATATGAACAAGCACTTCAATTGACCCGAAGGCATTCTTTTACAATGTAAAATCCTGTCTCTTGTTACCACCATGTGAAGGATGTATGTGTAGCCAGTTCAGACAGGTAACAATATAAACATATATATATTATTTTATATAATAGATGCATCCATCGCATCACAAGGTGTCTCAGATAAAAAAATAAATAAATCAGCTGGCATTCTGTAGAGCAAATATCCCCATTCTGCAATTACTGTACTGTAAATTGATATAGCACTGCATTTATTTGAAATGTTTTACAGCCAGTAGTCCTCTGTGATGTACAATCTCATTAGGTTGATGACGGCAGCAGAAATACGTTTATTAATAAGTAATAAAGTGGTTTACTAATCAGTCTGCTATGGACTTGTTTACTCATTAAAGTTACATGAAACTAAATGAAAATTCACTCGACACAGTAAATTAAATCTGCAATCAGTAACTTTAAACATTTAAAGTAGGAGAACACGAATCTAAATATTGTTTCAACATGAATATCAAAATAATAATCGCTATTTTTTTCCCGTCCTTATTAAAATGGATTTTAGCATTATTGAAAACATGCCTCAAAGCGTGTCAGAATCATTTGCTGTCAGAATGAATTTCATAAACTTGTTTTAAAGAGTTTTTATAGAGTAAGAGTGTATCGATTAGTGGCACAAACATTCAGCTCATACTAAAGCGGCTTTTCACGTTGTTCTTGAAGTTTCACAATGACATCACAGCACGACCTTTAAAGAATACATCGGATCCAATTATTCTGCATGATGCCGGAGCACATTGTGTCTTCATAACCATGGTTAACCTTTGCAGTGTTAATAATCTGACCCCTGCTATTTTAAAGCTAATTCAAATGACGCAGCAGCAAATGCAAACTGAGCAACATCATTTGTATGCCATATCTCAATGAGGCTAAGCAAGGCTTCTTTTTCGTACGTAACGCTCGTGCGTCATCTACACAAAATGACGTTTTCACACGTCAACCCCTCATGCTGCACAATAAACTGGGGGACAGTAATGGATCCTGTAGGTTATGGCAGAATGTCAGATCAAAGCAGATGGGCTAAGCTCTACAGCACAATCACAAAGAACAACCGGAGCCTTCTGTTTTTTTATTTAAATGGAGAAAATAAACACCTGCAAAAAGTCACTTACTTAGGCAACGTGAATTAACATGCATGTTAGGAGTTATTTTTATTTCATATATTATAATGTATTATAATTGTCCCCAGCTGGATTAATAAAGAGTTAAAGAGAGGCTGTAATAAGATACATGTATGCCACTGTTTAGAAGACTAAATTCAATCCAACTGTATTTAAATGTATAAAAGAAAACACTGTAAATGTAGAGAGAATAAACGCATAAGCAAATGCACACACACACACATTTTATACAGAGAGGTTTAATTAGGCTGGAGTATTTGCAGTACAACGTTCTCTTTGGAAGCTGAAGGCACTGTACAGTATGTGAAATTGTCAGTGTGCTTTGTTCTCAGTCATCTCTGAATTCAGTTATGCCACAGATTGGTGTCCTGGCTAGTTCTATGAGTCATACAACAACTGCACAATTTGACATGAAAAAAACTCCTATTACGAAGTTTTGTAAGACAATAGCCAAGGAATCGACAAAAAAAAAAAAAATGTAAAAGAGACATTCAAGTAAATTCACGAAAGATGTAATTTTAAACAGCAGGAAAAATATAATTATTCTGCTTTTTTTAAATGTATTTATTTATTTGCGATATATATAGAGCATCTTGCAAAAAAATGTTACCCGTCAGCCAAGTTTAAAAAGTGATTACAGAATTTCAATTGGCTATTATTAAGCAAAAATGTGCCAAAAATATATGTCTAAGATCCTGGTAGCTGTTTATATATAAAAATCTAATCTTTCTCATCAGAGGAATGGTACAGTACAGCATGCAGAAGGATACATTATCAGCGGTTCACTTATTCAGTCATTATAGAGTGGGGAAGGTGGGGTAGAATCCACAAAGACACTAGAGTTTAATAGGAAGAGGTTTTGCAGACACAAATATAAAATGGTACCTCATTGTTCTATCATAAAATATGGTAACATTAATAAGATTAGTTTTTATAAGGATTTCCTTCACCTGTTACAAGCCCTGGCTAAAAAGACTATTCTTTCATTTTTAAACAGATTAATTTATTTTCTATGTTGCACTGCTGCCAAATGCAGAACACAAATCACTAAAGCATTAAAGTAATCCATTTTTGTCACCCTGAAATAATAAATGCATGCCATTTATACCTATCTTTATTAATGCATAAACATTTGATCAATCCAGCTATTTCATTAATGCATGAAAAACATGTGGGTGACATGATGTAAATAAAAGGCACAATATGAACATCTGTAACATATGAGTGGGCCAAGTCCACATTTGTTTTTTAATCACTATGTGGCTAATTCTAATCTCTCTAAAATATAGCTTACGAAATGTTGATTTCTTTCCATGACAATTGATTAATTCTCTTTCCAGTTAGAATATATATACTGTGTATTTACCAGAATCTGCCGAGTCAACGCCCAGGGGGCATAAAGTTGTCAGTAAGGCAAAAGTGGGGGGCTTGACTCAGGCAGCGGCAGAATTAAAGACATTAATCATCGGATCTGAAACCGCTAAACTCCACGTCTTCGTCACCTGAGTCTTCATCATTGATGATGCAATTGTCTGAATCATTAATGCACAGAGCAGCTACTTCTAGGCAGTTTTTTTCTATTCACAGGAGCTGCGATATTTCCCCTCAGGCATTATTTGCGCATGGTTATTAAAAACAGAAAATTAATGGTGAAAATGTTACTTTCAGCTAAAACTTGCCGATCTTTCAAACCGGGGCCTTGATTCGGCAGAATCCGATATAACAATTAAATTCCAGCTGTGACAGTTAAACCGGGCCTTATTGCACAGGGCTTGAACATCTCTCCGTTTCCACGGTAACTAAGATTAAAATAGAACTTGAAATCCAGAGAATGGAGGGGGGTAATTTAAGACCACATTCCTCCTATAGGGAAGAGCACATCAACAAGTGAAAAGTAAGAACAGGTTGGATCTGATTTACTGAGGAAGAAAACCTTTTTAAAGCTACAGTTACACTTACAGAAACAGGCCTGCCACCTAGAGGTGTGACAGGGGCTCCGGACAGGTTAGAATCAGAGACACACAAATACTTGCTCCTGCTTTTTCTATGTTATTTAAGCAGCATGGATGTTTCCAACCGGCTCTTGTGTAACATGGCCATTTTCTTGATCACATCAAGGAGCTTCAAATAACTTTATTTATGTATCTGTGGCAAAGTACTTTAACCTGAACTTAGGAACTGCTTTTCAATTGTAGTTGCTTTCTATAGACAAATCTAACATAGGCCAGAGCAGACAAAGTGTTTTCTACAAGAGCCAGAGCCATCTAGTGATCATCTGTTTTTTGCATTTTGCTGTAAAGCTGGCAATACAGTTCACAGCTGATGGTACCCTGGCTTACTAATATAAACACTGTTTGTATGATCTAGCAGTATATGCTATGGCAGGCAAACGGAACTCAAGAGCAGCTACAGAACTCATTGAATTCAAGCTGTGTGACAGTTTGACCATTCAGCTTTGCCAGCACCACTTAAAGTCTGTAAAGTTGTAGAGTACTTTACTCTAGGCGGGGCTGTAAGGATTAAAAGGTCACACTGTCACATGACTTTGAATGAGGAGGTCTGTTCAGTCCGACCCAGGACTTAGAATGGATTGCAAACACCACAGCAATAGCAAGGGAAATGTAAAAAAAACAAATTAAAATGACATTAAAAGCTTCAGGAGCCTGTATTTTGTTTTTAAAGCCAGTTATATTCAAGATACCAAGCATTCATTTAAATAACATAGGCTTTCATCGTAGCCATTACGAGTTTAATTGGGTAAACATTTTTTAAAACATATACAGTATACAAAACTTGAATATAAGGTTTAAAGCTTGATGTTATTTTAGGAAATCATTATCTTGTCATGCTTGACCACCCACTTTCTCAGTAGGTTTAATTGATGCCTTGCGTTTCCTTTTCTAAAGCAACTGGAAATGTTTTATCTCTTTTAAACAGCCATCAAAAAATGAATGTGTTCTTGTATCCTTTTGGTACAAAAGTCCACCCTACTTTTGCAATAGATTTTAACCCTTTGCTGCCTAGTGTCCAATATATCTGACATTGAGAAAATTGGCATTAAATGGGTATGGAAACATACCCTGGGCAGTAAAGGGTTAATTTTAAACATGCAAGTCAAAACTAAGACAGAAGGGTTAAACACTATCACTGGGTGTCAAGCTAATTTGTGGCTACAAAGTGCTATTTTATTGAATGTTACTTTGGTAAAATGACTCTGACAAGAATGAAAGGAAGGAAGACCATTACCAATCGAAAATGTGTGTTTGAATGAATGCTACACCGTTCCCAAAGCCATGCAATTAGCTGCAATAAGTAATGGTTGATGAGTCTGTTGCTTTGCTGTTTTCAAAGCAATCTGAGCTGTAACAAGGAGCTGGCTGATCATTGTTAACAAGCCTCTTCCACAAGCTGCCAGCTTCGCTGACTCAATCTGGAAGATCATACACAATATGGCTTTTTCTTAATGTTTGTAACAACCTACATGGTTCACCTTTCTATTTTAATACCAACTGGGATTTCAGCGAAAGAACACCAATTAAGAACAGAATGTCTCGGCAAGCTGCAATCTAATTAATTATCCTCTTGCATTTCATTTTCTTTTCGGTTATTGATTTGCAGAGGTCCGCTGCTGTGTCAGTCATACCAACTGTCAAATGCACAGGGAAAGAAATTATAATCCCTGTTTATGTTTAAGTCACGCATTCAAGTTTTATAGTCCAATAACTTTTAGTTTTCTTCTGATATATATATATATATAGCTTTTATAAAATTTGTATTTCCATGTATTATTTTGTAAAGGTGTCTGAATATACTGTACGAAGATAAGGAGGCAACACTGTAGCTCTGTCTTGAGAAGGCTTATCCACTTGAGATGAAATTTGGAAGGAAGTAAACAGGAAAACCAAGGAAACAGTAACAACTGACAGAAGCAATAATTAAAAAGAGGAATGACTGTGGCTTGGAGATATTTCAAGATGAGGTTGGACAGAACTATTGGAGTCTATGGAGTGTTCTGTGACACACAATGCTCTGCACACCCCATCATTCTAAATGCAGAATGTTGGCTCATACAGCAAGCAGCCAAGGGAGTTAGAGGACTGTACCAGCATTCTCAATTCTGATAAAACCAGTGGCTAGCACTCTGTATCAAGATCCTTTCAATTACACTGACACAAAATACAAGGCACTGCAAAAACCCACTCTGTTGTGACATATGAGGGTATCTAACTGCTCTGTGAGTCCATTACCATGGAAAGCACTCCCTGAACACAGTCCCTTGCTGTCTTGTTTGAGAGAAGGGCTTGGAAAGACTAATGGCAAGTACTGCTTACTGCACTGTTCATGTATTATTTGCCCTGGAAAAAGGTGGCTCTATACGCTACTGTACTAAAATATCCATTCATCACTTTTGTCCTCTGTCATATTTGTTTACTTTTTGATGTATTACTTTTAATGAAGCCCTGGTGTGGTTTAGTGGGCAGAGCAATGGATTCTTCCCATTAAAAGGAATTTGCTTTCCTACATTATCCCAGAATTGAGCCATTTAATTTAATCCCAATTCGGCTCCGAGGAGATAGGAAAAACAAGGATACTGGTGTATAATATTCCAGTTCTGTGAATCTACAACAGAAACATACAGCAACTGACGCTTGTAGTTCCACCAAAGGCCACAAGGAGGCACCTGAGCCAATGAAATTTACAAATCTCAGCACCTACGGGAATTAATTCTAATCCCTCCCAGAATTCTGTGTTGGAAAAGTCCTGCTTGTTTGAGTATGTTAGTATTCAATAGTGGCCTCACAATTATTATAATACATAGTAAAACTCACTTGTAAAAGTAATTACGAAATTAAATACCTTACATTTATTCTGCCTAAATGACCAATTTAGTCATGTTTGTTACATGCAAAAGTATTTTTACATTTTAAACGTCATCTAATTAGCGATTTACCGATAATGCAGAGAGCTCAGCACTGTCAGGTGTAGCAGTCAGTGGGGTCCCCTTCCTTTATTTTATTTTATTTTATTTGGTTCCCAATCTAAATGCAATAGGTTAAGTATGAAAGGAAGGGGCCCTTTTAGACTGCTGCACCACAACTCTGCCGGCTGGCGCTCATGTGTATACTGTGGAAGCAATTACTTACTGTAAATCATTCACTACTCGTATGAAAATTATATTTTAGAATGCATTTGCATGAAACAAGCATTAATATGTTGCAAGTCTATATAGGGTAGCATTATTTCTTAATAAGCATTAATGGGAAGACGTTTTTCATTAAAATGCAGGGCAGAAAGATAATACTTCTGGCATGCGTCTTGTTTTGCTTTTGTCCACGCTGTGGTGGGTTCTCCAGAAATTGAATTAAGAATCATGTGAGACCTATTACTGGTTGCATAACTCCTATGATAATAGATGTGCTCATTTCAGATTAGATTGAGGAGGAGCCTGGCTTCTGTTTGCTGGCACAGTAAAGGTGGCATATTGCATTTTTTTTTTAAACTATTTATTAATGAACTAAAATATGTATTATTTTGCTCCTACTTAATTTCGCTATACAATATCAATAACCCTGGCATATAATTAAGATCCTAGGGTCCCTGTACCGTATGGAATTGTACTTTAAGTACTAGCTTTGTTCGATTTAAGTAAATACACGAATTAAATTCAAATATTACATTTATGAAAATCTAATCAAACGTTATAATGCAAGTACTTAAACTACAGCGCCGGCTGTTGCTGATAAATGAACTGGAAACAGGCGGTTTCGTTGCGGCCATCGCTTTACGAGCTCCTTGCGAATTGAACTGGTTTCGCTTTCTGTTCTGGTGAAGCCCTGGGCTTGTCGCTTCCTGTTTGGAAGGAGAGCTTTTTAAAAGTTGCGTCGGCTGTGTTTTCCCCAGTCGATTGATTTGTCTCTGTGCGTATATAGAGTGCTTACCTTTTTGTGTCTGTTATTTTTTTTTTAGCTTAGTTATGCCTTCTGAAGACGATCTGGAATGTGTGTATGATTCGACCTGGGAATCATTGAGCGAGGAGGACGATTCATCTGACGATGGACAGCAGTGTGCCGCTACGGGTAGACCCCAGAAATATTTTTGGAACTACAGTTGCTCTGTATGACATTTTATATGAAACAATTCTACGGCAATATCAATATTTATAACCTACCAGTAGTTCTCTCATGTAACAAGACAGTGTGTGTTTTTTATTCCGATCGCAGGCCTGGTACTTGTGGTTAACATGAGTTTTGCAATGCTGAATAACGGGGGTTAGTGTTTCATAATTTTGTCTGACAAAAAAAATAAATAAATAAAATGTAACGCGTTTCATATGGAATCTTTAGCAAACGTTGTTAACCGGATGTAGTACCGTAATGCGATTTAAACTACCGGAGCGTTATTTGAAATTCAATACAGTACTAGCATACTTATGTTTGTTTGTTTTTAATAGTAAGTTTCTAGATACACAGTTTAATAATTATAAGTGTCTAGTCATCATCGTAGTAATACACGGTTTCCATTATTTTACTTTCATTTCCATCTCTTCCCGGGGATGTATGGTACGCATAGTGCTTTGTCATGCTCGTGTATGAGGAACGAGCACAGAGCTAATGCCAAGCCGCTCTACGGGGTGGGGGTGGTGTGTCACGACAACTATTCTGTTGCACCGATTTTCAACTGCAGCTGTGTCGCGATCAATGCAATTCAAGCTGTCTTTTCACTGACACCCCTTTCGGTGCTTCCCTTTTGAGAACAAGGAAATGAAGTGGGGCAAACAACTACAGCACGCCTATAATGGGCGGAGTCAGTGTAACTAGTGTGAATCTTGCTTCTTCCCCCTTTCGATATAAACCACGGTATACAGTTCATTACATTAAAACTGCAGTGTTGCACGAAATAACTGAACCAGTCTACAATCTAAAATCGAATTATGTGGTGTTTCTCCCATACTTTGCCCTTCTGTGCACCAGGGATGGAAAGACGACTACTATGGCATAGCCACCCATTCGAGGTTTCAATAGGAGATTGATTAGCCACAGTGTAAAGGATACAAGCTGAGGTGTGTCTTCTCAAACCCAAGCAAAACCAGGATCAAACCGCTATGCATTGGGAGCCTTATTGCCATCCCTGGTATACTGTATTACAGACAGCTTTAAAGAGGTACAAGCTTTTCCTGGCAAGAAAGTAGAGCACAGGAGATCTAGAATTAAACAAAAGCTTGATGTGAACAGAATGGCCAAGCAGAAGAATGACCCATTTAGCAAACGAGTGTCATGCTAGTACACTAGTGTAGGCATCCTGGATGATTAGTAAAAGCTGTGTCATACTCCTATTGCCAGTAAGTAGCTCATCCAGTTAATAGCGTACCTTTAAATTACTGGGGATTCATGGGAAATGCTTTCACATTCCTGTACAACCTGCCTTTTCCATGTACAATACAGGGTAACAATTAGGACACAGAAGTTTAACAGTTAGGCAGTGGAATCTTGGGAATGTTACAGAATCTGCTGGTGAGAAGGATTGAAAGAAAGCCTTTTCTTTTACAAGTACCCCAGGCTTCACACATTTCTGTGTGGTGGTACTGTGGTTTTTACGACCGTATATTAAATAAGAACCATTGAAAAATACTTAACAATAATGCATAGTAAATGTTTTATAAGTGCAATGTAGGAATGTGGTACAAATTCACTTCATTTGTCTGGAGCTTTCTGACTTGTGGGCGACTCTTTAGAGAGCCAAGCATTGAGAGGAACTTCTTTGACCTACAGCTCAGCCAAAGGTTTGGCATCACCTAGAATCTTAGGATTGAGACATCATTTAAAAAAAAAAAAAACTATATGAACATAATTCAGATATTTTCTAACATGTAATCAAAGAAACTACAAAATGATATTGCAAAAGTCTACTGGAAGCCATAATAGTAGTACAGTATTTCATGTTAGATTTAGAAATGTCACATTTTTACATTTGTCAGTTTTTCCATTAAGTATATGGAAAACAACAAAGCAGTATGTAGTTCAATAAGTTACCGTAACATTATTCAGCAGGTTTCATTCGACTTTATGAAACAAAATTTGTTTATTCTATAGGGTGATGCAAAACCTTTAGCTATAACTTTATACGTGAAAGGTAATTAACAAAACCCATTCTCTTTTACTTTCTTTAGTTTTAGTCCAGTGAAAACCAGAAAAAACTAATATTTTCAATGCAAACACACCTTGACAATATGTTTGTCTATTCGATGGAGAGGTTTTAGTTTGACTTTGTTTTGATGTTGTTTTGCAGAGCTTTGGGTTCCAATCTACACGAAATCTGCGTGCTGCTAAAGATATGCAGATTTATCGGCACGGATATCCAGTAAGTATTGTGATTTCATTTTAAACTTTATCTCGTTGAAATAGGTGATGCATTGTTCTGTTTCTCAAAGATGGAACAGAGACTTGTGGAATTGGTTTAATCCAAGTTTTTTTTTTTTCTTTCAACTGTCTTTGTCCAACAGAATCTGCAAGAAAATGAAGAGAATGCAAATAAGGAAATGTGTAATTTGTTGTTTTACCAGAATACATTTCCTTCTGAGCCGGACGGTAAGTGATAATCGCATACAGACTATCGACAACTGTGCATATGTGATGACAGTGAATTCTCAATAGAAAATCTAATTCCGAATGCTTTTTGTGCAAGTGCACCAGAAAGCAGTGCTGACATACAATGAGTATTTAAGACCTGGACCCCAAACCGTTCTTACTTCAAGGAACTCCTTGCGTAGTTGGACTTGAGAGCCAAGCATTGAGAGGAATCCCTTTGACCTACAGCTTGGCATCACCTAGAATTTTAGGATTCAGACATAATAGTAATACAGTAGTAAAAAGAGGGGTTAGTAGTACGGTACGTCAGTATTTTATAGGATGAATGTTAGTCATGTATTATTATTATTATTATTATTATTATTATTATTATTATTATTATGAACATTATATTCATGGAAACTCTTATTATGTTTGCTTGTCTAGGGGTAACAATAGAGGAGTTTCACTCTGAATGGAAGACAAACTATAGGAAACTGGAAAGAATTCACTCCTACATTCAGTGGTAAGAACATTTCTTCAAAGTAGGGATGAGCATTGCAGTATGGCAAAGCACAGACAACTGGGGGGCAAGAATCAGTAAATGGGGTAAAGCATTTGATAAAACTACGGTAAAGCTCAATAAATGAAGGGGAAACGGTTCCATTGTATTTTAATATTTAATAATTCGTGCTTTAGGTTGTTTCCTTTGCGGGAGCCAGGAATGAACTACAGGGCCTATGAACTCACACAGAAGGAAATGAAGGTTTGTGAAGAAAAGAAAACCCACAGGACGATCACCAAGCATGAGCTGAGACAGATAGTGTCCATGTTTCTGTCAAGCCTTTTGAAATCGGTGCATCAGACACGTTTTAAAAGTGCATTATACCATAGTGGTACAGTATGTTGGTAAGACAGACACTGATTTGTCTAGTGATGCACTTTGTAATCATCAGCTTTAAAAGCACTAACGCACCATTATAATATACCCTATTTAGAAACCTAAACTCACACTGGGCCTGTTAATACATTTGTAACTGTTTTTGTTTGTTTGCTTGTTTTGTTTGTAAATGTTTTCCAAGTTTAGAATGTACTCCAGTTCACTGATATCTGGTCCGCCGGCATACAGCAAAACGTTCTCAAAACTGCATTCAAGAGCTGCAACAAGTAATTACGCAGACCGACACAATCCCCTCCTTCTCATGCTGGCTGTGCGTAATGTCATGTTTTCTCAGGCATTTCAGCAATCTGAGGAAGCAAAACAGAGGCTGGTCAAGTCGTACAAACTCATGCTGGGGTTCTATGGTATAGAGCTGGTGGATGAGGGGACTGGAGAAGTGAGACGAGCAAACAACTGGGAGGAAAGATTCAGTAACCTGAACCGGTCAGTGCTGTCAGCCCCTAATTCAGAGCAGAAATGCATTATCTTTGAACATCGCCGCCTGCTTACCTAGCTCATAGATAGGACTCCTTAAGCATTTGTGTCTGACTCAAAACAACTGTCCAAACATCCAAATGCAAGACATTCTCAAGAAGGCTGTCATCAAATACGTCAGTCTCTACTCTACAGTATTAATTCCTTGCCTCCGCTTATCAAGCTATAAGTAAATGAAGTAAATACATGTTTGGTATATCTACCTGCTAGGATCAAGCGAAAATGTATACACAGAATACCCTTATACAAGTTGATTAATATGGGCCAGTTTATTAATATGCGTCCGAGTCATGAGTCTTATTTTTTACTAAATCACTGCCTTTTGTCTTTGTTAATGCAGAAACTCGCACAATAACCTCCGCATATCACGCATCCTCAAGTGCTTGGGAGAGCTTGGGTTTGAACACTACCAGGCCCCACTCGTGAAGTTTTTCCTGACCGAGACCCTGGTGAACAAGGAACTGGGCAGCGTCAAGCGCAGTGCTCTGGACTACTTCCTGTTCTCAATCCGAGACAAAAAGAAGCGCAGGGAACTGATTGAATATGCCTACCATCACTACGACTCCAAGGAACAATTCGTATGGTGTCCCCGGAAAATTCAGAAGCGATTCAAAAGACGAAACACGCTGGGGGAGAAACGTAAGGAGAAAGGCAGCGGTGGTGGTCTTTCCACATGCGAAGTTAATCAGTGTGAGGCAGCTGAGCCTGTGCTGGAAAAGGGAGAAGAAATGCAGCAAGATGTAGAGCCAGAGAAAGAGAGGAAAGGCGAAACCACACAAGACCTGGCAGAGAGTGTAGACGCAGAAAGGAAAGACAAAGGCAGCTCTCTTGAAGAGGGGTCATCGGTTGATAACGAGCTTGATAACACACAAAGATGCCAAGATAATAATGTACAGCCAGCCGAGGGTAAGAGTGATGCTTCCCTGAATGGGGACGGCAACAGCAAGGAATCCAAAGATGAAGGACTCGAAGAGGACAGCAGAAAAAACAATTTAAAGGCAAATGAAGATTCAACAAATTCAGGGACGAGGTTACCAGAGGCAAGTAATAATGGGGAGACATTGATGGATGATACAGGCTTAAAAGATAGCGAGCCAGCTGATCGGGCAGATATAACTGATAGCCAGGGAAATGGAACAGAATGTTCTGAGATGCCTGAAAAGGCAGCAGCCAAAGACAATGAGAACGGTGTGCAAACGGATGCTTGTGTAAGTGAAGGAACCGATGAAGGTCCAGATTGTGAACAGAAGAGCACTGAGACGGCAGAGAGCAACCCAACTGTAATCTTTGGTGGCTCCCAAGAAAGTGCTGGAAGTGTGTCGCAGGCTCAGCTCAGTGAGGATCAATCAGCAAGAATTAGTGAATTACCAAATCAGACTACCAATCCTGGCAATGAGGACACAGCTGAACAAGAAGGGCTAGCTAAAGACATGAATACAGAAGTCCAGGGCTCTCACACACACATAGGACAGGGCATTGGGTGCACAAGTGAAGATGTTGAGATGAGCAACGGTGATGGTGATGATGGTGCCTCCAATGGAAAGGCTGAACCTCCAAGCCCAATGGAATTGGAACCCATCGCAACATACAATGAAGGAGCTTGTCAAGACCCCGACATGGAAATTGAAATGTTTTAAACTGCATTACTAAATGAATGTTATATGAATGTAAAGTTTGAACCCATTCGAAAGCAACTGCTGTTCTAACTTTAGTCAAAGTACATTAGTTTGATATTTAAAATACAAAAGTGCAGTCTAAATTAGTTGGATTGCAGTTGTACTGCGTTGTATTATATGTATATTCTGTTACAGTTTAAACATTGTATATGCTTTTGAACAGAGTGTTTGTGGCTCTCGGGATTCAAACTGAGACCAGTGGGAATTTCAGAACTTAAATCCTGAAGTTGCCTTTCTGTGATGGTTTGAGGAATATTGTTCAAGATAAGCAGTTTGGTTTTAATGTTATGGGTGTCAGCATAATAGGTTTTAAATGAATTACAAAAGAAGAAAACTAAATTTAAGGGGTACTATGTTAGCAAAAATTAAGAATACCTCCATTACAGTATTTTTCCAGGTGAAATTGAAAAAAGTTAACTCAAATTAAACAAAAAATAAGAATACATTGTTCGTGTTTTTCAAACATTTTTTTAATTATTTGTATGAAATTCTTATTTTTATCATTTGATGGATAAAAATAATGAATATTGTTTAAATTGTTTGAATAAAAAAAGCTGCTGTCTTTAAGATATTGCCTTTTGACTGATTCCCAGTGCCACAGCCCTTTTTCTCTGTCATAACTGGTGTTGCTTTCCTCAATCTGTTTCAACATTGCTGCTGATTTCATCTGATTTATCAGGAGACTAGTTGCCATCATTGGAAACTATTACCATGTGGCTTTCTCAGGGCAATTTCGTTTCTTCATCAACTCCTTTTGTGACAAAATGCAAAATCTACAAGATGCATGTGCGTCTGATTTTTTTTTTTTTTAAATGTATGTATTACAAAACGAGCATTACTACCAATCAAACAACACATCAATTAATGCGAGCAGAATCTTATTTATTTATTTAGAGAGAGAGAGAAACCAAACAAGTCATCCTGACAATTTTAACATTCCTAAATGCAATATTTAAAAAGAAACTGCTGCTCCATGTGACTACATTTCTGGATTAAAAGTGTGGCGGGACACGACCAGCACTCAGATCAGTGCTTGAAATGCAGTATAGTGCTAATCTGCACTCAATGGTCACTCTTTGTTGATTCATGGGCTGTGCAACAATAATCCATACAACTGCAGCCTGGTACTCAAATTGCACACCTCTGATACTGATTCTGTTGTTTTTAGCAGATTTCCATGTCAGGAGATTGAAGATTCCTTAAAATAAAATAGAAAAGTTGTGAATTTGAGTAGATAATAGACCAGATTCACTAACCCCTTTAATGTACTAGGACTATCAAAACATAACTAAATAATTTATTAATTCATATCTGTGTGTGCGTGCGTGTGTGTGTGTGTTTTGTTATTGCAGTTGAATAAGTTCCTTGCTGTTATTATTAGTAGCAAGGTACTGACATTAATGAATCACTCACAATAATAATAATAATAATAACAAGGCAATAAGGTTTGCTGTGCCTGCATTATTAATTTACCACGCTTCATCCTTCCCCTGGTTTGCCCTACTTGCTTGTGCATTGCCAAGGTGTCACTGTACTGTACAATGCCTTATTCAAGTGTTCTATATATTTACAATGGTGTGGTTTTTTATACCACAGTAAAATTGACAAAATTGGGCGTTGTTTTCTGTGCATTTTGTTGTTTTATATAACAAGAAATACATACAAGTGGGTTCTTTGGGGGTTGAACGTACTCTATTGACACCCTCTGTCATGTGAAGATTGTTAGCGAGAATATCCACAGAGACATACCGTTTCCAGAGATGTGCTGCCGCTTTATAGAGATTCTGGAATCCTTAAAGGAACCCTGTAAATATTATGCAGGTCTGCTTTTTATTAACCCAATTCATCAATATTCATTTTATGATTCAGTGGGTAAAATATTGCGCCACTCCCATCCCGACTCTTGTTGGTCCTGGTTTTCCATGCGCAGTTCTATTTGTCAGTCGGGAGTGCGGACTGTGTTATCCACAGGCTGAATGTCTTGGTGCCTTTCAGAAAGTTCAGCCCACTTTGAGAGTCCCCCTTCGGTCCCGGTGTTCTGCCTCCACTCCCTCCCCTCTTTCTGTGTGTGACTTGAGCTCAGCCCCTTCTGCTGGAGACTCAGGTTTATCTGGATACAAAGTGAACGCATTCAGGAGGTCTGAGCTGCAAGGTGACGGAACGGTCCGTCTAAAACCGGGAGGAGAGAGAGAGAGCGAGAAGGAAAGAGAAAGGGGGAGCCGTTTTTTAAGTTAAAATCAGTGCTGAGAGGACGGGAGCCATGGCTACTTTCTCGGCTCTAGGGCTGCTCTTTCTTTGCCAGCTGTTGACCCCTTCCTTAGCCCAGGTAAGTGCTGAATATCCACACAGGGTCTAAATGCAGAAAGTGCAACCGAAGCGCACCAGCCGCAATGTACTCCTAGTAATAACTTTTTGAAGGACATTGTGAATTTCTCGGTCACTAATACCCTGCATTTTTTTCTAAAGGGAATGTATTTGGGGATAACTTGATTTTAACGTATTTCGTTTCTTGATGGAATGCAAGGTTTTTCAGCTTAAAGAAAGGGTGCGTCTGTTCTGTGTGCACATTACGGATCGTGTTCAACCTGCCACAATGCGATGTTTGGCACAAGTTACGCTTCTGACGCTCACCAAGGTGTTTAGCAAGCGTATAGTAGTCGAATTATGGGACTAAAGTTTCTGGTGATATTGAGAAAAACTGCACAATATTGAAAACACCTGAATGCGCAGTCACAGCGGCTTACGTGTGGAGCAATGAGTTGTAATTGCTGTCCTTGTCGTTTTCTGAATAAACTGAGAAACTGCAGGAAGGGTAGTCTTATCCAAGTTTTCATTTACGCATATATATATATATATATATATATATATATATATATATATATATATATATATATATATATATATATATATATATATATATATAACATGCAAAGCCTATACAGGCAGGTCTTTCTAATGTTACCCTTTTTTAATTCTAACATTCGAATGTGAAGGAATGTTTTGCACCCGCATTCAGGAATCTGGAACGTTCCTCTCCTGGAGAGACCAGTAGCCATTATACAGTACCACCTTTGTTCATTCGGCTTGACGGCTGGGAGGTTTTTTAAACCCATAGGGATCACAGAAGCTCCATTTTCCTATGCCTTGTTTATTTAATACTTTCTGTCTCCTCGACTGTAAAGTCAAACTTAAATGTATTTATTTTGTATCAGACCATTGTATTTGTTGCATATTGAAGATTGGTCCGTGTTGTATGTTACATTGGGACAGTGTTATTTTAAGTGCCTGTATATAGCCCACTTTACTGTTTATTTGCGCATAATGGTTGCTAATTCTGCACTGCGAGATATTTACATTCTAAACCAAACACTACTTTATGTAATATTTGGTTTATAGTGTAATATCCGTTGTTAGCAGGCAGTAAAATTGCTCAGCTTGTTGGAGTTTTCATGAAAATCTCTGTCACCTTTTATTTTACGTTAGGGCAACACACAAGTATTAAACACTGCTTCATTTAGTGCGGTTTTTTTAATGTTTTTAAAACTCCAGCTAAACTAGCTTTTGGTTGTATAATAATGATGGTGATATATATATATATATATATATATATATATATATATATATATATATATATATATATATATATATATATATATATCGTGGTGCTAGATTTTATAATATTCTAAACCAAGTAGTTTATCGATTGAGTTAAATTAAGTAACTTGCTATTACAAACAAGCGTTGATTTTAGTCAGCATGTGACCGATGATGGCAATTAACAGCAATACAATGTAGTATTTCAAGAAGCATTTATACAGCGCCTCTCATGTCATCCCAGGCGATACTATAACAAGCAGTATTACTTTTCAATAATAGGAATGTAACTTAAAGATCATACAAAAAAGGTTAACACGTTGTATCCCGAGATAAAAACAAAGTAAAAGCTATGTTAGCCATACACAGGCTTCGCAAACAATCTGTCAGGTGGCATGTAGGTATCAATTAAAATAACCAGATGTAGATTCATTCAATTCTAATCAGAATATCCTGATCAATATGAAGCACGTCACTGATTGTATCGGTTCTGTATTTGTCTGCCACAGGGACCCGGCCCTCGAGGACCAGTCGGCCTGCCAGGACCACCGGGACCCCCAGGGAAGCACGGCATTGATGTGAGTGTTCAATGTGTGAGCGAGAAGGAGCGCGCCTCGGGCTCGGCTTGAGGAGGAGGGAGGAGGGAGGAGGGAGGAGGGAGGAGGGAGGAGGGTACTAGCGTATTTGCTGTTACTACAGCGGTTACTAGCCCCGACTCCTCACTGCTTCCGTTTAATTATGGGTATTATTAGTATTGTTACCTAATTACAAAAATTAAAAAAACACAGTATATTATTACCTAGTATTTTATCTATATTATTATTATTATTATTATTATTATTATTATTATTATTATTATTATTATTATTATTATTATTATTATTTGATAAGTCATTGGCATATGACCTAGTATTTCCTTCCTGTACTGTTATCCATCATTTCTGCATCTTGGTCTAGTGTTGAATTCTTATCTCATTGCCCTCACAAAGCCTCAATAGTAATACACATATAGAATATAGCTTTTATTGTTATATCAACTGATTGGACAATAAAAAGGGCACTATGCAAATACAGTCCAACATCCACTTCCATGCATCATTTGCTTCAACTATATTAATTCCACATCTGTATATTTTTCTAGATTTACAGGCAAAATATGTCACGCAGTACAATACAATGCAATCTGATCCAATCCAATACAATACAATGCAATGCAATACAGTACAGTACAACATAACCTTATATAGTGCCTTTCATATTGGAACTATATTGTGTTAATGTACAGAACTGTGAAATATATTGGACAAGGCAGTTGCTGCTTTTCATATGTTTATGAATATTGTTTATTATAGATGGTTGTGTCTTCTTCAGGCTATACACATGTATTTGCATCTATGTATTTATTTAACAAGGTGTCATAAATAATCATACTGACTTTGATATGTTTTGGGGTACTAGCATTATGATGCCATCACCCGTATGTGCTGCATCACAAGACTGGGACAGGACTGTAGAGGTGTAACATCTCCTTTGCAATGCTGTTGGTAGTTGAATCATTTTTGGTCAATTTTATATTTGCTTAAACATTTAGTTTGAAATGAGAGGTCAAGTAACCATTGCATAGAAGGGAGACTGATCAGACTCTCTAAGAGTATTATTGCAACAATCACCTCCACAGAAGTTATTTGTTTTTGGTTTTTTTAACAAGTTGAGAAATCTCCGCCCATTCTCGATCACTATCCCATTGGCCAACTGAGCAGTCTGTCACAGGCTGTTGCCTAGGCTCCGCCCAGGAAAAGGATTGAACCTATGCCTGCCCGCACCAGAAAGGAATATCCACTAGAAACTGTCCTCAGGGCATCAGATGATTCTAGGGCATTTATCCAGCACTCCCTCCTTTCACTTCCCGAGCTCTGCACCTCTCCGACATCAGCCCACCCTGACCCTAACCCAACCCCAGCCCTAAAACCTAACCCTAACCCTTTAGCATCATCTGATGCCCTGAAGACAGTTTCTAGTGGATATTCCTTTGTGCTGCTGCCTGCCCCACACACAGTATATTGAAACCCAAAAGTCTGTTCAGCCAATCAGCATGGAGAGTCACATATGCAAATAGCTTAAGGCAGCATCAGTCACGGGAGCCCACCTGCAGCCAATCATATTAGTGCTATCCCATCCTTTTGAAAGCACATGCATAGATAGTGCAATCAGTTTAAACTAATATTAAAATTATGATAAAAAGAAGATATATATATATATATATATATATATATATATATATATATATATATATATATATATATATATATATATATACGGTCTGGCATTGCTGTCAACAGGGTAACTAAAAAAAACGGGCTTTCAGACCCTGCCCCCTGCTAGCACTCAGCACTCCTAATTCCTGAGTGTTGGCCTGGCTGTTTGTCTTGACTCAGTTGATCATTGTGATGGAGGGTGTACTCCCCCCTACTGATCTGCCCGATTAGAACAAACCCAGTGGATGAAACTAAAATATCTACCGTCTAGTCAAATGCCTGTCCTGTTGTAACAATTCCGTTTTCAGATATAAATACAGTGCAGGGGACTGTGTGAGTGCTGCTCTCAGCAGAACAATAGGAGACACTTGCAGTCAAGACGAATGCATTGCTGTTTCTAATTTATTTATTCATTCATTTGCTTCTTTTACAGGGAAAACCTGGTCCTCCTGGTCTCCCTGGCCCATCAGTAAGTATTTAAAAAATGTAGAAAGTGTTCACGTGAAATACAGGTTTCCCATTGTAACCTGCTGTGTTTCTGGATTGACATACTGTAGCTCTTCTTTGGGGTCAGGGTTCAGAACTTTTGCTTCCATGGAGGCTGTCCACTCCTTAGCAACCATTGTTTAGAAATGTCTCTGCTCTCTAGAGAAATGCTCTATTATCATTTTCTTCTGATCTCAAAATACCAAGGAATGGCACAGGATCAAACCAAACAGATTCCCGACAGGATCACTTGTTGATATTTTATGGGTTTGTTGTTGGCGCCAGACAAATTGTTGGCATCTAAATGTTTTCCATGTAGATTTTCAAGACTAAATCAGTTCTAATATCAGTATTTTAAAACAGATTTAAAAAACTCATGACTTTAATGCTTGTGAATAGGGCCCTGTATTGTAAACACCACAAACAGCAAGGTTTCTCACATTTTAGCGCGTGCATGTTGACCTTACCAAAATGTCTGCCAAAAATGCTGCTTTTCCCCTGGCAGCCATTATGGTGTGGTCCAATTAAATTGGAAATGCAAACAATCAGAAGCTTGTGTGATTATTTTAAAGGGTTGTTGCCCCTAGTTTTAAAAATAAAATCTCTTAATTTGTATGTTACCACTCTAAGGGGTGTGTGGACAAACGAGAGTGAAAAAAGCAGACGCTGCTGTTTAGCATCCTTTAGTCTTGGCTGAACGTGTGTGTGTTCAAGTTTTGAATACTTCAATTTACCTCCGAGAGGCTGAACCCCTTTCTGTAGCGACAAGCAAAACATGCATCATGATTTTCCTTGTCAGCCCCTAAACGTATTGACCTTTGAAAGAACCCCCCTGCTGACTGAGAGAAAAGAAACCCGAAGTACAGGTGCAAGAATATCACTCCCTTACAGTACAAATCAATAAGATTAGTGATGACTGTGTGTGTGAACAGGTGTGATTCTGTGATGTGTTTTAGGGACCTAAAGGAAAAGCCAGTACACCAGGAGGAGCGGGACTGCCTGGGTTACCTGGTCTTCCAGGCGTTGACGTGAGTACTCCACTTTTATTTTGTTTAATTCTGCTGCTGCTGCTGTCATTACAGCTGGGTTGCAACTGAGATTTGCAACAAGCACTATACATTATCAACAGGTCCTTTAGCATTTGTTAGATATGACAACCAGTATACTATCTGTGTCCTGCGTGTGTAGAAAATTAATTTGTCCATCGGGTGGCACTGTGTGCTATGCAAAAAAAAAAAAAAAAAAGTAAATAAAAGCACGTTAAAAGGTTAGTGGTTTTAGCCACAATTCTGATATTTTGAACTAAGTCATGTAGCAAATGTGTTTTTGTTTTTTGTTTTTTTTTACCTAAAACATTACTTTCGACACTAGGGGATTGCTAAAAAAAAATTTTAATCAAACTATTCATACAAGAACATCTGGAGAACAGCTCAATTTGTATCTTAATAACCTTAAAAACAGGTGTTATTTGCAAACACCTGAGTAATGGGGAGTGACATGGTAGCAATCCTAAGCTTCTTCATGGCATGTGGAATTTGTGCAGTTGGAGACTGAGGGAGAAGTGTATACAAGAGAACACGTACTCTATACAGTAGAGCCTTGCTTATCAGAATGTGACTTTCCTGTTGAGTGCAGTGCTCCCCTGGCCCATGCTTTACAGCACAGGACACTTCAGTACATTATATATTAAAGAGTAAAGTAGTTATTAGGTGGGTTTCTTAACTGGCAATGTTAAGAATTTTGAAGAATAACGTATTCTTTTAAGAAAACTCCCTGTCAAGCTATACGTTTCTAGAGACCAGTGAAGCCATGCTGCACCAGATAGAGGTTTTCACTGTCTATTATGCATGAAAATCATTGCAGATCAACTTCAACCTGAACAGGCACATGCATCACAAAGAAATATAGCTGGGCTATATGAATTCACCATCCCGATTATACATCTGATGATGGAGGATATAGTTTAAATATTTTCTAAAGATCAACAAAGCCCTACATTTATTAAGGATTTGTGTAAATGATCCATTCCAGAATATGTGACTGCTGAAAGAACTCAAACCTAATTGAATGCATTTGCAGTAACTTCAGGGGCGTTTCTTATCCTCCTGATGGTTGATGTCTGCTCTCTCTGTCTGCAGGGTTTAACAGGTCAGGATGGCATTGCAGGTAAAGATGGACCCCCTGGACCCAGGGTAAGTACTTTCACATAAATCTAGAGCCATCATTAACAGGCAAGCCCCTCACCATGACCTGCATCCACTGTATACATGGGAAGAATTGATATGCAGACAGGTGAGCAGATTCCTCCAATTACCCCCAGATTCAGACATCTATAAGGAATGTCCCAACCAAGTTTCACAATTAAATAAGCTTTTTGAAGCTTTCAGTTTCATCATCACTGGATAAGCAGTTCTCTAGAAAAACATACAAATGTTAGTGTGACACACAGCCAGGTGTCAGACAAATAGACAGGCACCCCCATACACCCCCATACACCCCCAGATAGTGAGAAGTAATTATCCACAAGGAATCCACGGAAGTTACTAATGGTGTTATGAGTGCATTTGAAAGGTAATTTATTGCTGTAATGTATCATAGTTGAGTGTTTGTAACAAACCCACTATTCGATTTTAAAGCCGTGGGGAAATCTGTAAGGTTTATAACTGTAGATATTAACATTAACAAAAAGAAATTCCTCTTCTTAAAAATGATGCTTTCCAAAAAAAAAAAATATATATATATATATATATATATAGATAAGTTTGTCTTGTGAATGAAGTTACAACACAGGAAGTTCTATAAAATCTATTTGACATTGTTTAATTAAAGAAGGTTGTGACAGCAGAGTGGTCAGCGATCAGAGGACTCCTTCACTACATGTTAGGCGCAGATTTGTTTGTGCAGGACTCTCAGGACGGATTTGTCAAGCTGCCGCTAGATCTTATTTGGATTTTTTTTTAATGAGGGCCACTTTGAATTGCATTTGCCTTGATAAGGTGAAGGGCTTCTTAAGCCTGTCTGGAATGTGCATGCTTACTGCTAAAGTCTGGAAAGCTCACAGTTTCAACACTTTTGCTTTAAGACAGCTGCTCATTCCACAAAGCAAATGCCTTCTCTTATTATCGTTACTTAGAAGTGTTATTGTGTATAGATAAGAAATGAATGGAACAAAACTCTTTCTGAACTGCACCGTACCGTGACCCCTTGTTATTTCAGGTTTCTAGTCATGGCTGCTAGACCATGTTGACACGATGCATGCACATGGACTATACTACTGTATGTAAGGGTCCCCCACTAATTTTAATGTTGCGTGTTGTCCTGCAAATGACCCAACACAACTGGGGAATCCATTGGGAATTTCGGTTGATTCCATTCTATGGCCATTGAAGGTAGTTTAACAAGTGCGTGTTTGATTTTGATTTGTGGTGATATTGTAATATGGGCAGTAGATGGATATATAGAGCCCTGTTCACAAAACTATAAGGGTTTTAAGGGATGTTTTTGAAGGTCTGTTTTTATAAACATTAACTCTCTAAACAGTAGCAGTTTAAAAAGGTTGTGTGAATTGCAAACTTGATTTAAGTAATCATAATGGGCTTTAAAAAAAGTCCTTAACATAACATTCTTTCAAACAGTCCTTAAAGTTTTTTGCCTTTTTTTTTTAAATCCTTTCTTTTCTGGATACCTCTGATACGACTATACAAACAGAGACAAGATTAAAACAATATTCCTTTTATCATAAAATACCACCTATACCAATGCAGGGTTAATCCTTATTCTATTCTGATAATACAGATAGGTACAATGGTAAATTCAAGCTGTTTAAAACATGAAACGAGAAAAGATTGTTAAGAAACAATTAAACAGAAACAGTTGGCAAGTGTTCTAAGAAAAAGCCATGCGTAAATGACTTTTTACCTTAGGCAGATCAAAAAACACTAAGAAATTAAGGAGTTACGAGGTGACAACTTAGATCTGCCTTCACTATTTTAAAGGGGCTGTTCCAAACTGCCACTGTTCAAATCTTTAAACTAGACCCCAGTGTCTTTCCAGGGCCTTTTCTTTGAACTTTTGGGTCATTCTTTAAAAGGGGCACTGATGGCCCGACACATGGGTGTAAACACATTGTGGAATTTCTCATGACCCCCACCCTCGAGTGAAAACAACACCAGAGCCCTGCAGTTAGCTCTCACTTCCACTGCTGCCGTGCTGTCCACACCAGCTTGGTTTTCACAAGCAAATGAAAGAAGACCATGTGGACTGTATGTCAGTTTGAGTGATCCACTTCGGTGACACCAATAATAACCTGTGGACCCTTCGGCTTTATTATTGGCCTTTATTGGTATTTACTTCTTAGTATTAATGCTGTGCTCTCTGTTTCTTTCAAAGGGGGAAGAAGGACCTGCAGGGCCCGGAGGGCCACCTGTAAGCATTATTATTATTATTATTATTAGTAGTAGTAGTAGTAGTAGTAGTAGTAGTAGTAGTATTGTATTATTGCATCATTCTGTGGGTGACATTATAGCAAATTACCTTTTCACTTATAAATCTGCTGCCCTGTGTTGGGTACATCTGTTTGGAGTTGATTGGTTCTAAGTCCAATACACAAAATGTGTTTAATTAAGAGCAGTAGACTGTTTGTGTTAAATGTCCAATGAAGGACAGCACACATGTGTCTACAATGGAACGTGCTTTCAACAACCACGTGCCTAAAGCACCGCGATACTTAATGTCAGAGTTTATGAAAAACGAAATCCCAATTAAAGCTGACATTTCCTTTTTGACAGGGAAGAGGGAGACCAGGGCCTCCAGTAAGTGTTTTTTTTTTTTTTTTTTTGCATGGCAGCAGTTGCATTTATTTTCAGATCTACAAGATGTTATGATTCTGTTTGTTTGTTTGTTTTTTGCTGATTCTCTAAACTTATACTGTTGCCAATTGAGCCAGTAATTCTAGGGCAGTTATCTAACTTAAAATCCTTAATGTCTAGATCTTAACAACACTCGATCAAAAACAAAATAACATCTTGAAATGAACAACAGCAACCATGTCCTAACCTTTGACCTGCATCTGTTTTAGTGTCATTAAAATTGGTAAACACAAAACAATGAACCGATCTCTCCATTCTACAAAAAAGCGTTTAATTATGTATTTGTTTATTTATTTACTTATTTATTAACTCTTTAGGGTCCAGCTGGGGCAAGTGGACTTCCAGGCGGATTGGGGCCAGTGGGGCCAACAGTGAGTTCAGTTTACTGCTGTTTTTTGTATTTTATATAACTTTTATACCTTTAGTGTGTTCTGCATAGTGCCACATGTATCTCCTCTGCATCTTTGCTCACTACTGACATCTGCTGGGAGGGGAAGGGACCGGAGCAGATGCTACAGTAGGTAACATATTTTTGTGAAAATAAAGGTTGGTGTTAACACTGCAGTAAGATCATCAACGTTTTATATAAAATAATCAGTGATAAATAAATCTAATACTAATACAGCAGAACCCCCCTTATACTTCTATGAAAACTGGAAACGTCACGTGCACTCAAAGGGCTATGATGATAGCAACTGATCATTTTTTTTTCTTCTTGTAGGGGCCTGAAGGACCTCCTGGCCTTTCTGGCCCCCCTGGTCCTCCCGGACCTCCAGTAAGTTTTATTACATTTTAAAATGTTTTGCATTATAAAGATGATAGGACGTGTTCACTTCTCGGGCTGCAAAAGTAAAGGCTGGCCACACAATCAACTCGCTGCACCTCAAACACAGGTTCATTTGCAGGCAGAGCAGCAGTGGGTATACAGTCTGGCATACCTCTAAAACTCCCGTGTAGCAGCCGGTAACATAAGTGAGGGCAGGCAGGCAGACTTCTTACCAACAGCCAGAGTCAGAAAGACAGAGAGCTCCCCAAGCTGGGGATTGCTTATATAACATTGGAAAGAGAAATAAAGTGATGACCTGTTCCCCAAAATCTAAGATATAGAGTAGATATAGAACTTCTCCATGAGGTAAGTGCCATGTGACAGTGACAGTCCACGCACTGGTTACTCACAACACAGACTACTGTGTTACAGGCTTAGTATATACCGTACACCAATGCCACCTGCTGGACATTTAACAGGTTGCAGAAAAAAAAAAAATACTCAAACAACAAACCACATACCACAGTGCACCAAAACACTTACACTATCCACCTATTTACTGTGCATTAAAACTATTTTATGGGTCTTGACCCAAAATGAATACCTTTTAAGAGAAATATCACATAATCACATAAGTCACAGCAGTTGTTTGCAAAGGCAGCTCCTAAGAAACCTCCCAGTTGCTGTTGAACCATCCCCTGTGTCTCCTAGTCACCTGAAACCATGCAGGCAAAGCATGGGGCAAAGCTGAACAGGCAAAGCTATTTAAGGGTTTCCTGTTACTATAAGATATTACTTTCACAAAGTACCATATTCTTTCATAACAAAGAATCGGAGATAAGCATAGCACGTTGAACTCAAGATAAGGTTTATAGTAGCACTAAAAGAATTTATCAAGCCTTTCCTCAGTCTCGTGTTGGTAGTGGACAGACTTTGGAAAGGGGTGATCTTAGACACTTATCACAAAGTAATACCTGCAGATAAACAGCAGTGAAGGATTAGTAAACAGATCACAAGCAGCACTGTCTCTGCAGGCAAAACAGTATTTTATTATCTTTATATATTTCAATGTATTTGTTTTCCAGGTGTTCATACTTGTTCATTTGAATGTGGTTGCATATTAATTACATTGCAAATACACATCCACATGTCTAAAAACCATCGAATCACAAATAAATGTTGATTTCATTAAGAAATATAATATAATTGTTTAATAATCACACAGCCATAGGCATGAGTGCTGTGTTATCTGTATAATTAAGTGTAATTGAGAGTCACTTAGCTTAAAGTCGCACAGATTCACCATATTATCTAAAGTGTTACACCAGATTTCATTAATATGTTCATTTTTGTAATTTAACTAATTTGTGTGTGTTTGCAGCTGAGGACCGATTATCAAAATTAATTCATATCCAGTAGTTAGGCTGTGACTGCCAAGTTACTGGGGACAGTATGTCAGATTGGATCATTACCATAGAAACCAATTAGCTGATGTATCTTAATGAGAGCAGCAAGCTGTTCCCTGCAACTCGTACACAAAACAAACAATACTCTCCGAGAGTTCTTTTCCTTAAAGCTTGTGTATCAAACTAAATAAACCCTACCTGCCATGCAACGCCCTTGACTATAGAGGTCTCAAAAGTGCAGTTTCGAAAGAAACATGACATCACAACCAGACTTTTTCATTCATTTTAAAACCTCTGGAATGGAAAGTTCTCAGTTTGCTTGTGTCCTTTCAAGGAAGTCTGTTCTACTTGCACTTCCTGTATCCTCCCACCTCAGCACTGTGTTGGGTCGAAGCATCTTACAGGCTGCAAAGCCTGTCAGTCATTAGGGGAAGGAGCTGATTGGTTGCTAACAGGAAAGGTGGCTCTGAAGGGGTGGGGACAGTTTCACTCTCCAGGTGAAATGACCATGAAGAAGATTCCATAATATCACGTTTTAAATGAAAAGACATGTTTGCTTAAGCATAGATTTCTGTCACAGCTGGATGGAAGGACTGGTAAATTATGCCTGAGAAAGGTCTTGTTGTGCTGTGCCACTGCACAGGGATCTCTGTGGCTCTGGAGGTGACCTTTCTTCTCTGTTTTTAGGGCCTCCCTGGAGCTTTTCCTGATGGCAGTGGAGATGCTCTGGTAAGGTGGAAGTCTAAAACCTTCACAGTAGTGTAATGCCTTTATTATTTATTTAATTGTAATGTATTTTATATTTGCTTCTTTAAGAAATTATTGAGAAATTATAAGAAATTAAGTGTTAATCATATTTTTTAAATAATGTACTGTCCTTTAATTCAACCAAATATGTGGGTTACAGCTGGATATTATTAAAATAAATTAAACAAAGGAACAGTAATCGATTGCACCAAAATGAAAATGTAATTAAAATTCATTAACTGACTTGGGCAAGTAAAGAATGAAAACGCAAAGAGGATTTCAATGGCGTGTCGGTATCAGTCAAGATGAAGATTTAACAGGGGGGTGGGGGGGTGGGGGGGTCTACAAACAGTACATCACGCGGGAAGCTAATCCTTCTGGTCGAATGGGATTAAAATCACTGAAAAGCACTGATGGTGTCCTTTGCATTTGAGTAAACTAGATTGTAACTTTGTCTTCCTGTGCATTGAACATGCAGCACAGTTCCAGAGTTAATAAACAGCAACACTTTTGTTAATAATAGTTCTTTGTTATTTTATATGATTTAGTATAAGAAATAATCTTACACAGTTTGAGCAGACAGAATCCGAACGGCTCCAGATGACATCTCTTTTAATAATAAGACTGTTACACGACTATTACCTTCTAGTGCGGGACAGGCACCCATCTGCCACTAAAGAGAAGGTAGCAATATACAGGAATGGGTTATTTTTGTAAACTACAAAAAATGGAAACGTTAACAGTGAAAACGTTTTATTTTTAAATGCCCTTAAAAAGTTTACCATAGTAAAAGCATTGGAAAGTGTAATAAAGCATAGCGAAAGCATGGTAAAGCCCAGACAGGTAACATATGGTAAAGCATGTTAAAAACCTTGGCAAACCATGGTAAACTGTGGTGAATGCATTATATAACACTATGGAGAAGCTCTCTCATGCAGTATGGACCGGACTTATTAAAGCCCCCCACCCTTACTTTCCTGGATAGATAGACGTGTCTGTTCAGTTGATCTAAACCAGCGGTGTCCAAAGTTGTCCCTTCCACTCCTGGTCTTTGTTCCAACCCTGTTCTAAATCGTTTTCTTGAACCAGTTAATCCTGCATCCTGACTCTGAAGTAGTTCATTATGTACCTATTAAACCTGGAGTGAAATGACCATCCAGGATCGGGAGTGGACACCCCTGAGTTTAACAGTGATGGTTGGTACTACCACCAACATTTAAATCAATAGAAAAAAAGGAATGTTTCAATATATTTCCATACAGAAATGCACCAAAGAGACTTGCATGCAATGTTAAATGTTTGATTTTCATAGGTGCACATGTATAATGTCTCAGTGGCAGTAATTAGACCTGCTGCTGTTTAGATCAATGGAATAGGCCCCTGAGTCCCTGGCAATGTTGAACTCCACCTAGCAAACGCTGTGTAGTCTTTCCTAAGAGGGCCTCCTAAACAGGTCAATTAAGTCCCCGAGCACAGAATGCATTGAGGGACTAGCAGGACCTGCAGACCGACCGAGGGGAGCTGCTCTATAGTGTTACACCTTTCAGAGAAGTTTCAAAGTTAGGAAAGTTAGGGAACTTCACCCTGAACATTCTCAAGGGGTTTGTTTCTTTTTTGTTTTAAATAAACAGGTGCTAGGTTAGCTGTACAGCTAATGCTTAGGGATTCGTTTTTTTTCCTGATGACGCGTAAGGACAGCGACTATTTCTTGACTTTATTGTATGGTCTCTTTCTGCAGTGCCCTGCTATCTGTCCTCCAGGCCCCTCTGGACTTCCAGGGATGCCAGGATTCAAGGTAATGAACAGCCAGCTCGCTTTCCTTCATACTTACATCAAATCATTTACAAACTTATAAACACGTCAAAGCCTCAGGGTTATTAACCCAGCTGGTTATTAATTCACCTGAAATGCCCTGGTGCAAGGTTGTTTTTTGTAAGCCATATCATTTTTTTAATGTGTGTTTTTTTTTTTGTTTTGTTTGTTTCTTAATTCATAGCAAATAGTGTCATCCGATGGCTAAATGTATTTTTCAAGGATTTTAAAGATTCCATAAAATCATAACAAAATCTTTAGCAAGAAGACTACAGAACATCATTAAAAAAATAATCCACCCCAATCAGACAGGATTTATTAAAGGTCGAGACTCCACAGAAAATATAACAAATCCAATGACTTATGTCTCTAAATTCACGTGTCTCTCCTTTGTGTTACAGGGTCACACAGGTCACAAAGGTGACAAAGGAGAGCTTGGAAAGGATGGATCAAAGGTAAAGAGAACAACACAGCAGTCAATGGAGTGAGGGTGGGATGTGTCGTTTTGTACAGTGGCACATAACGGATCAAGGCTCAATACTCTCAATACTGATTTCTTTCATTACAGGGAGACCCGGGTCCCCCAGGTCCATCTGGCATCCCAGGAACTGTTGGCTTGCAGGTTTGTTTGTCCTTTTTCATTTTGATTGCGGCTCTTGCATTGATGCCCCCCATAGAAGCATTAAGAACCAGCAAACTGAGGGATTCCAGTGATTCTGAATCTCTGTTAAGTGGTGAGCGAGGCAAGGATGAGTGTTATGTCAAACTCATCATTTCTGTTTAGTTTCAATCAGGGGGTGCTGTTGCTGTAATGTGTCGGATAAACCCCTTTTATTTAGTCTAGTTCAAGTTTTACTGTGCTACTGGATGTGCTGTCTTTCAAATGAGACTGACCGTCTCCTGGCAATAAAGATCCTAGAGCTCAATGTTTGAGAGTAGCAAGCGGGTGTGCAAACTCAGATGCGTTGGTGGGGATGGGGCATCCTTAGAAAATAAAATCTGTGCTGTGTTTTTAACTTAAATATGTGGCAGATACGTTGAATTAATGTTTGTTTGTTATCCTTTAGGGTTCTCGAGGGTTAAGAGGACTTATGGGTCCAATGGGTGCAGTCGGCGACCGGGTAAGTAAAACTTAAACTGTCAAAGGAATATGCACCACTGCTTCATCAGTCGTTTGCAATGGTTTTTATAATATTGAAGGGTCAGCTGTCTATAGCAGGAGTGTCCAGTCACGGCACTTGAGGGTCATTCCACTGCAGGTTTAACAGGCAAGGTTAGATAATGAATCACTTCATGGTCTGGGTGAAGCTTTACTTGGTTCAGTTAAACAATTTAAACAGGGTTGAAACAAAGACCAGGACTGGAAGGGCCAACTTTGACCACGTCTGGTCTATAGTGATGGTTCCCCTGTGTTTTCCCCTTTAAGTTTGATACAGTATTGTTTTTTAAAATTGATTTTCTATTAAATGTATTGTTATATATTAGGACAGTGTTACAATCAGTATGCAGCAGGGTGTGCTTCCTGTTATTAAGACGGGTATTGTGTCTTTTATTCAGGGTCGGCCTGGTTTCCGTGGTAATCCTGGCAATGCTGGAGTCATTGGGAAAACAGTAAGTGTGTTTTTATACATGGAGTCAAAACAGCAGCCAAAGAAAAGGCAGAGGCTTTTAGATGTAACCCAGCCTCACCCCCAGAATAGCTATGAAAAGATGAATAAAGAAGGAATGAAATAGGATCAGTGGGGTCTACGTCTGGTGCCTGGGCTTTGGAACTGACTCGGTGTAGTGATGCAAGTGTCACAATATGATGTACACCAATTTTCATTTTTTTTAAGGAAAGCCCTTGAAAATGTTTTAAAAATCATAATAATAATAATAGTTATTTTTTTAAGTCATCCACACATGGAGACAAGTACAAATGAAAATCCAGATAATTTTTTTTTTTTTTATCACCTTAAGACACTTCCTCAGTGCTGCCCACCTGCCCATTTTCTCAGTCCCAAGTGGTTTATGTGTTTATGTAGAGAGAAAATAAGGCCCTGTCTGATGGATTGCATTTGGCAGAGTGGTGTTGCTATGGAGAGGTCCTGTATACCCTAAAGCAGTACCCTGGGATGTACTGTATTCTATGGTGAGCCCCATCATTTCTTTTTTAACAATTCCAGGGTGATGCAGGAGAGAAAGGACCAGAAGGATTTAAAGGACCAAAGGGTGATATTGTGAGTAAAATGATCGTTTTTACCCCACTACATATGGAACGTCTTGTGAAGTCACACATCGTCAGACTCTGATCAAAACAAAATGAAAGTTCAAATATTTAAAGTCATTTTTACTTAATAAAAAGTACGTATCATCAGTTTCATCACAATTCCAGTAAAGACCACATTGTTAAAAATAATAATTCACATAAAATGATCAGAGAGCAAATAAATACGCAGCCTTACACCTGAAAACACCGAACCAGAGTGACGTGTTCTCTTGCAGTCTGGGGCTTTGCATTTTTATTTTTAATAACCAACAAGATGTTAACTTATAAACACTATAATATAATAATACAAAAAAACAAGAATTATAATATTTAAAAAAAATATTATTCAGCAATATTGTAGTTGAATAATATTTACTCCCCTATCAGAGTTAGAACCCTAACCCTAACCTTTTTGAGTAAAGTTAAGCGAGATTTAATTGCTCGTCTGTTACATGGGGAAACAAGTGAATTGCCCCTTTTTACTGGGAGGCACTCTTCCACCATAGACTAGTGCTGTCATTATGGGTGGAATGCCACTCTAGTAGGTATGACTTTTATCACAGTCGTTCACACTGTGTTTCATGTTTTTCCAGGGAAAGCCCGGAGCGAAGGGAATGCCAGGAAGAGCTGGAAGTAAAGGAGAGCCTGTGAGTTGCAACAGGAACGATGCCCATCACTGGGTGGCTGTTTAGTTGGTAGTAGTAACAATCATTATTGTAGTCACCTATGTATGTAACAGTGGGCTTCGTAGTAATATTTCTTTACCATGCTGTTCACAAAAAAAAGTCTTGATCTTGAAATCAAAAAGGTGTTACCAACTATTAAATAAACCCAATAGTAAAAATCCCTGTCATCTACATGCTAGTGCACATGGCGACGTGTGTCCTGGGTGTAGACTTTCAACCCCGTGGCTCACCTGAGTGGAGAGAAGAAAAGGGGTAACTCCATATCTCCCAGTAGCACAATGAAAATCTGATGGACAGCATGTTCATCTTAGTTTGTTCTTCACTTTGAAGGGTATTCCTGGACGGGATGGAAAGGACGGGACGCCAGGCACTGACGGAGACAAGGTTGGTAACTTTTAAACAAATAGACAGGAATATGATTTCATAATCATGTGTACATTATAATATACATGGCTTGATGTAAGCGTATTCTTGTTTAATTGGTAACAGTGTTTTTCTCTGTCACCAGGGGGATTCTGGACGCTCAGGAGTCCCAGGGGAAAAGGGGCCCAATGGCCTTCCTGTAAGTGTGCCTGGTAGCGTGCACCGACGTAAAGGACAGATACAGAGATTGGGAACATTAGAACTTTGGGTTGGGTCCTGGATAAAATGTTTTTGATTCCATAAGGTACAGCAGGATTTTTCTTGGGGATATAAGACTTCAAAGGAATAGTCATGAGGCAGGTTAAGACAATACTGGACTCATTTAAAACACTTGTGTCATGGAGTATCCAACTTCAGTGCATTACTTCATTTGTCCTCTTCCTGTCAGCCTATGAGATATGCATCTTCTCTTTCCCCTCTTCTGTAACAGCACTATATATTTCCGCTTCCTGTCACATGACTGTATTTCGCATTACTGTCTCAATTACAGCCATGTTGGTGCTTCCATAATCAAATGTCATGCTGTAATATAACCAGCAATGTGTAAGTCTATGAATACCAGTAGTGTCACTCAGATCCTTTCTGTAAACCTCCATAACACAGAGCCAAAACTTACCAACTTTGAAAAGCAAGGTTATATTCAGCATTTGAAATGAAATGATACTGAAGTACTGGGGGAGGGTGGGGGGGGGGGTCTTTTAATGGGAACACTTGTGGAATTGGTGTCAAGAAAGGGGTTCTGACCAGCTGTCATGATCATTGTGATACAATCATTAATGTGGCAATCCAGTTGAAACGATCTGTGTGAATCTAATGAAGATTATCACTGGTGCTGATGTGCTGGAACACCAGATGCACAGACCTGACCTGAAGAACAGGCTTGACGTGGCAGACGTATGGTAATGATGCATCATCCTTTGGAAATACAACACAGATTAAAGAAAGAGTGATGGTGACAGATATAATGTCAAAGGAACAAGCTTCTTCATCAGCAGATGACACTGCACTCTGCAACAGTGGAATAACTGGTGTCAACCAATTCTAATTTAGTGGATATCCCAACCATGGACAGGTATGTTGAAGACAGCCTGAAGAGGAATACAACATGGGGCACCTCGTCTGTGGTGACGCTGGACTGTTCTGTGGGTTGGCTTGCACTTTGGGTATGGCAGGATTACAACACAAGCACTTTTGTGAAGAGGTTCCTTCAAGATGTCAATGGTTTACCAGACTAGGAAAGAGCATCACCAGGCCTCTCACATGGACCCCACAGCGTCCAGATTGACAGTTCTTATCAGCCTCGTTGGGGTGAACTGGAGCAATGGTTCCGGGATTCACAGCTGACCCCAGGGTGTTTCCTAGGCAAGAAGATACCACAAAACAGCATTCCAAAAACGGGTTGACTTTGTGTTCAGACCATTGTAAATGGTTGCCCTAAAACCTATTGACTACACTGAACCCAAACAACTGTTCATATATTTTAAAATCCAACCCATGTATTCAGTCAAAATACATGATAAATAAAACTGCACGTTTTAGGTTATGTAGTCCTAGTTAGGTCTGTGAAGAAGGTTAGCCAAAACATGTGTCTACTTCATTTTGTTTCTTTTGGCTTTACTACACAGGGTATAATTGGTTAAAGATGCTGTGTAATCGTAACAATACAATCCTCATTTGTTATTGTTTTTATTACAGGGATTACAAGGAAAGGCTGGATCCAAAGGCTCTAAAGGAGAGAGTGTAAGTAACACAAAGAGCTGGTCTCCTGTGTGCAAACGAGATCTTTAATCATCTTAGAAATGTCATATATCAGTTGCTGTGGCATGGAATGAACTGTCATTTCTGATCAGCATTGTTTGATTTTATTTGAACTGTTATCTGATTTTGTGTTCTTTCATTTAGGGTGATCAAGGAGTGACAGGAGACACTGGTCCATCTGGAGAGCCAGGTATTCCTGTATGTATCTGACGGGTTTTATAGGGTCTTTGGGCCAAGCACTAGCACTTCATTGTCATAGGGGCTGGGGATATCCATTGAGGGACATGCTCAGAATAACTGACCAAGTGAAATGTAGTCTCTCTGAGGATAGTAGCGAGATCCCTAAAAGAAGCATGATAAATGCATGGGAGAGCACACTCACCTCTGCAAAGAGAAGCTTAGGGTTCAAAAAGCGTATTACTGTGCATGCATCTTCCAACCCCCACATGGCACCTGGGAACATTTGAGAGGGCATTGGTGTTAATTGCTAATGTTTCACAAGAAATCCACTTAAAAAACACAATATCCACCTAATGAACATCATATCTATGTAAAATAAAACATAAATACTGTGATACAAACCTACTAGTGTGATTATCTCAATGTTACCTCCTGATCAAGTTTTTTTAAATAGCCCCTATGATATGTGTTCTTGAGTGATTCAGTGTATCTGAATGGTCGTGGGTATATATCATAAAACATACTAGCATCTAGTAGAAATCATTTCTGGAAGCATTGTTATTGGACTCTTAGTTCAAATGACTCATTTGGTTATTTGTTTGTCTTTATTCAGGGAGAAATAGGTATTCCTGGAGAAAGGGGTGAGGCTGGACCTAGAGGAATAGCAGTAAGTAAGCACATCAGAGCTTCATAATAGTGTGTTACGTGTTCACAGGGACAGTATCTGACAGGTAGTGTGGTTGAGAGATCAGAGCAGAGCTCAGCCATTGCTGACTCTCTAAGTGGGACCTAGAGAGGTGTGAGTCCACTAGTGAGATCTGCCAGCTTGGAGCCCTGCCTTCAAATCCCAGCTCCACTCTAGAGGATACGGGTGAGAGATGGTTACTGGGTGCCAGTTGTTTGGTAAACCAGATCCACTCTTGTGAACCAGTTTTCAGGCAACGTTTTATTTTGTTCTTTATTTTTATTTCAAAATTTATTTCAAAGTTTCTGACTTATCTGGTAAGGTGTAGCTGTATGGTGTAAAGTGGAGCTGTTACCTGAAAAAAAAAAACACATTTGTCAATATAGGGTCCCCAGTGGCTCACCAAGTAAAAACCCATCACTGGGTGAGTCATGCAAGCAGGGTTTGACTCCTGTTGGCGCTGAGTTGGCGATCTTGGCACACTGGGAGAGCTGCATTGGCACCTGTGCTGACGCTGGTTTGGGAGAAAGTTGGCTGAAGATTGTTCACCACACTTCAGTGACCCCTAATAGTTAGGAACCCCACCAGTCCTGCTGGAGACCTCCAAAATTACATGAAAATTTGAGAAACTGTAACGTAATTCGGAAACATTGCCGGTTTGTTTAGTACAATACAAGCTGGTCTGTTGATTGTTTTAAGGCTTTACAAATATCAGGATGCAAAACTCATGCCAGATAGTCGAGATGAGAAGTAATTCAGTGAGGAATGTGGAAAGGCTCCGCTCCACTGTGTTTTCAGTGACTCTCCGTACACAAGAGTCTTTGTCCAGAGTCCAGGGGGAATGCCAGGATATTTAAGATCTTCCATCGGCTTTGGGAATTCCAGGAATGGGTAGACTGCCTGTTAACTTAACCCTGCATAAAAAATCGAATAAAACACTGCACCACGTTGGGAGAACTCTCCAAAGAGCATTTTATAAAAACCCAACACATATAATGTGAATCAACAAATAGATAGCTATGAAAATGAGATCTCTCTGCTACTGGGATTACAGATTCTCTTTTCCTGTGAGATGGAGACAGCATAGCCGAGGCAGACTGTCACCAAGCTGAATGACTGATTCCAATCAATTCAAGCTTTTTATAATTAAAAATAGCACCTTAAAACAATGTACGCACTCGTCACATACAGCAATAGCTATATTTCGAGTGTACTTGGTGACTATGTTTTAACTCTGTAGACATCTTCAATTAAAGGATCCAGAAAAAATTATTATTTTGCTAAATGGCAAGAGAAGCAAACCTGCACAATCCTCTTGTGTGTGTGTGTGTGTGTGTGTGTGTGTGTGTGTGTGTGTGTTATTAGCATCTGTACCTCCTGAAATAATCTGTTGCCATGATAGCACATTGGTCCCTTAAAATGCCGCTGTTGCTAATGCATACCTTGGTCTTGTGTGCACAGCGTGGCAGGGTTACGCGAGTGATGACTTTGTCTTTGTTCAGGAGTTCTGCTCTTCACTGGATTGTGTTGTGTTTGTTTTTTTTTTTCCTCAGGGTGGGATCGGCGCTCAAGGAGACCTCGGACCTCCTGGTGTGAAGGGTTTCCAGGTCGGTCACGCTTTGTTTGAACTTTAGAGCAGGGTTTTCACTGTCCCTTTAAACAGACCAAGCAGATACAGGTGCTGTCAGAAACGCATCATTCCAACACAAGGTGGTGATACGCCCGCATTATTATCCCCTTTACAAATCAAAAGGTAAACAGTAACACCTGACATAGGGAAGTAAAGAGGGTTGGCTTAAAGCAGCCATGAAAATAACTTCATTTAGAGTAGATGAAAATGTCACAGTCTAAAAGCTTTTAATGGGGTGATTCATAAACAGGATTGCTAATAATACATCAATATATTTGATACCATTCTTGATTGTTTTCTGTGCGTTTGCAGGGAATTAAAGGTGGGCTTGGGGATCCAGGTTTGCCTGGACCGACTGGAATCCGAGGAGATTTTGGTGAGAGGGTGAGTCAGACACCGCACTTTGTGTTAACCCCTGCACTCCCCTCCCATACAGAAAACACTACAGCACTGACACAAGCCTGTCGTCAGAAAGTACAGCGATCTCTCTATCATCTGTAAGAAGTAGTGCACTTCAATTTAAATGGTACATTATTTTACTGATAAATGGATAGAAATGGTAGATGAGATGCAAGTCAAAGCTCTCCGTACTTCATCTTGAATGGATTTCTCTACAAACAAATACAGCACTTTAGAAGTACCATTTACTTATTTTTTTTATCAAGTATTATTTCCATTAGTGAAGTGAATACTCCTGTGGATCACTTGCAAAAGCACGAGACACAGGCTGCTTCAGAGCAACAATGAGCTCTCTGTGCAAAGCTGTGGGAGCAGGCTCAGCATGGTCATATTACACAGACAGTGTTTAGTAGGGTTTGCTTCAACATGGAGCCAGGTACGATGAGAAGACCTAACACCAAGGAATACCTCGCTACCTAGTTGCCTTCCTGTACACTGTAAGTTTTTAATGTGGGGGGAAGGCGGTCTCATGGCATGTGCTCTGACTCTGAATGTGAGAACAAAGTGAGTCTTTATATCAGGCTCTCTCTCTCCCTCTCCCTCTCCCTCTCCCTCTGCCGCTCTCTCTCTCTCTCTCTCTCTCTGAGGGTTCAGCTGCTCAGAAGAAGCAGCACGGCCTCAGCACCAAGAAGCCAGTCACATGCTGCCGGGGTTCTGAATGTTATTCTAACAGACGTGTGATTATTCACTTTCTCTCTTCCTCTCTTCCAGGGTCCAGTTGGAGCATCAGGCCCCAAAGGTGACCCGGTAAGAAAACTTTCACTTGGTGACCTCACTGACCTTTTGCCAGTTTAACTCCTTCATGACAAGTGACTAGTTCCCATGTTTTTTTTTGTTTTTGTTTTAAATAAACACTTTGTGGCATGGTGCTGTACTGTAGGTGAAGGGGAAAAGTTCAGTCTTAAAATAAAAACAGTGGTTAACTAAGAATGGTGAATACAAGCCTTATCTTGGATAGAACTGGTTCTGTTCTTGTTCACTGTAACATACCTCTAACTGAGATGTCAGTGTTTGTACATTTAGATTCACCCATAACTCAAAATAGGATTGTATCAAAACCAATTGGCAATCCTTAATAAAACTGTCCCATAACCAAATGGCATAGCCAGTTACGATGACCACCAATAAACATGCCCTTTATAATATATTTGATCAATGTTTGTAAACTGATCTACTATCTAGCTCACCAATGTACCACAATGCTAGTGTAACCATTACAGCACATCAATCAAATAATGAAGCATACTGATGTATTAGCAACTTTGTAGGCTAAAAACGTCACATGCAAAGACGATATATAATAACGATCCCCTGGTTTATTTCCCCGTTTAGGGCATTGCTGGCAGTGATGGACTCCCAGGAGATAAAGGTGAACCGGTATGTAAAATAACTTGCTATTATCATAAATGTTACAAACCCTAAACCTTATAGTTTGTAAGCTGATTGTGAACAGGGTTTCACCAGCAGTTGGCTGTATTCGTGAGTTAGGAAATGCATTGTGGTCCTATGCGTTATGAATATGTCATTATTCCAGTGGCTTATTAATCTCCTGGTGCTGTGGATCATTGGCTTTTGGAGAACTACAATATAAGTGTCAATGTTAACATGGCGGACCTCAAACTCAGACTTGGGTTTCAGCAATACAAGGAATGGTAATATGCATTCACAGCATTTGCCAATAATATAGGGTAGTTATATTATGGGATGATGTGGAAGGCTAGTTACAAATACAGTGCCAGTAAAATTGATTTGCAGCATAAAATGAATATTTTTCAGCTGTTCGTATGTTTATCAGTTATCAGCATATTTATATATTTTTCAGGGTCCTACCGGTCCAGTTGGTCAGAAAGGAGAGGTATGTTTTTATTAAAATGTGTCACTGGTCAAAAAAAGTATTGTCCTAAACACCTTGTTTGAAAGAAAAGAAAAAAAATGTCAGATTTCTACTATAGTGAAACTTATGCCTCAGAAATGATTAGGTAGACATTGGAACGGCATCTTTATTCCACATTTAAAGTCATTGACTTATCTTTAATTAACTTTACTACAATGTTATCACCTTTTATAATATAATATCAGACAGGAAATGCTTCCCCATGTACAGTAGGATAGAAAGTATAAACTGTATGCTAAGTAAGCACTGAATGAAGCATTAATGTCTCCCTGCTGCCCTCTTGTGGTACAGAGGTAGAAAGCAGAATAGCAATTAATGAAGAAATTACACAAGGTTCCAGAGCAAATTCCAGGTTTAACTAGATGAATTGCTGGAATGAATTGATGCTTCAGCTTTATTAATGTGGGTTCCAAGTCTCAATGGGAAATAAATTATAATTAATGCTGCAGAGCTGAAATGCAACCCAATTAAAGTAATTACTTCAAGCACACTGATGCATCATACTGCTGTGCTTTACTCATTTGATTTAGAGTTTAAATGAGCCTCATTAAAAAGAACAAACACAGCTTAATTTGGAAAAATAGTTCTTTAAAATATAGGAAAGAAAAAACACCCTTGATTTTATGAATACCCTTAGAGCTGTTGCAACACTTTAAAAAATCATAAAAATGAAAGACCGATTTTAGAATAAATATCATAATTGTTAAATTGTTCAGGAGTAAAAAAAATATTCCCAGTGTAGTGTGTGTGTGTGTGTGTAGGCAAGTACACAGCAACACAAGTACTGCTTGCCAGTATGTTTGTCCTTACTTCCTACATAAACATCTACAGCGTGTTCTTTTGCTATGGTGTTTGTGGATCCAGTGTGTACTGAAACCAGCTTGGATTTAGAACATTGTGACAAGATGTGGTGAGAGTTTGAACAGGCTAGTAAATAACAGCAAAACAATCCTTTTCAGATGAGTCAACATCTTAATTCTCCAGTTCATGCCACTTGATTTCTGATGTTTGTACTCCTGTGCAGATCAAGTGAATACGATGCGCTGTCAAATACACAAGTCTGTGTGTTAGCAAACACCATTGTACAGTCACTACAGAAGTTGAGAAATGAGAACCAAATTAACAGTGGGTAAATGCTTTTTGATTAAACTGTTACCTAAAGTGCTTTATTTAAATCAAATCAGTTAGCCACCCACTATCCAGTTCCATAATTCCACCAGCATTGATACAGTTGTCTAGTTTCTGATTTTGTTTTGTCATTTTACAGTCTGGGAAACTTGGCGAGTTGGGACTAAAAGGCTTTACCGGCCCTCAGGGGTCTATTGGAGCAAGAGGGCCCCCTGGCAAACCCGGCGTCATGGGCTTCCAGGGCGAACAAGGTCTCAGCGGCATTGCAGGGAAAACTGGGGTTCCTGTGAGTAAACACCCCGAAACATCCCTACACCAGGGGGCCAGCTCTCCCCTCTTTGAAGGGATTCGCCCTTATTTTGATATACATGCATGGGGGTGGTAGGAATGTTTTAAATGGAAAAAGAGCAACTATTTCTAATTAGAGATCACTGTGTGAAAAACCTGAAACCCCATAATATTATATTAATATACAGGGATCTTACACCAATATAGAAACAATGCATGTTGCAGTTAGTGTGATGCAACTGGTTTTATTCTAATAATAAAACAGGTAAATCATGACAGCTTCAGCTCAGTGAACACACAGAGATACAGGCTAGTAAACCACTTTTATTTATATCCCCGAACCTGTATATATGGATGTATTAAAGAGCATGGATGGATTGGAATATCGACAAATGTCTGTAAATGGTTCTGTATGAAAACAGGCTTTTAGATACCTAAATTGATAAGTAGCGTAACAATTATTAGTTTCTAACAAATAATAATAATAATAATAATAATCATAATAATAATAATAATGCCATTCCCATTTTATTTGACATGCTTGATTATCTGCTTGTCTCAATTGTATTTTTTATTTTAATAGAATCCTTTTTCCTTTCTAGGGCAAAGTGGCAAGTGAACAGCACATCAGGGAGTTATGTGGCGAAATGGTCAATGGTGAGAATGAATGCAATATGTTTCTCAATATTTTATACACCACAGAGTGTTGTTTAAATTGCTTACCAATGGCTGCATGAACATCACGAGCCACAATGGTACAGTATAGGTGTGCTGATAATTCACATTTGGCCATTTCTTATTTGGTATGTGAAACAAAACTGCAATGTTGCATATATTACATTTCATGTCACTTCTGCAACAGCTCATTGCTGTGCATGTGAAAGTCTGTGTGACAATTTCCGATAATACTGACTGTACTTAATAATGGCTTTGTTAACCTATTTGTCATGGGCATCCCAAGGTAGTCTGTGCTCTAAGAAAAAAGGTATAGCAATTGACATTGAATGACACACTTTTCTTGAGACTTTTGACAATATAAAAGCAGGTAACCCCCAGGTTACACTGTTACTAAATAATGTCTTGTATAAATTCAAATGTCTTTTGTTTTCCCTTCAATTTCAGATCAGATAGCCCAGTTGGCTGCTAACTTGAGGAGACCACTGGCTCCTGGCATGGTGGGTCGCCCGGGTCCTGCTGGGCCCCCAGGAGAGACTGGCGTTACTGGCTCAATAGGGCATCCCGGATCCCGCGGACCCCCAGGATATAGAGGACCTCCAGGGGAGCTGGGAGACCCTGGCCCCAGAGGTAAGAAAGATAGGGGCAGGAGAGAGGTGGTACAACTATATATAGAAACAACACAGGAGGTATCTTCCAATAATCAGGTTTATCCAGGCTTACTGCACATAGCAAACAATGAATTAGTAAAAACACACTGTAAAGCATGGTGAATTGTAAAATTACTGTAGAAATGTATCATATTAGGATTTCCAAGGGAAATGTTGATTTGTTTCTATCCCCCCCCCCCCTCAACACACAAGGTGACCTTGGTAACAAAGGAGACAAAGGATATATTGGCAAAGGTATTGATGGACCTGACGGAGACCAAGGGCCTCAAGGTAGGTGGAAAGCAACAAATAATGTTTTATTTATCTGTAGATATTAAAAATCTGTGCACTGTTATAATGGTCTAAGTATTTATATTAAGTGATAATATTGTATAAATACAGCTCTGGGTGTCAATATGGATTTGAATGCACATCAAAACTGGCTTGCACATCATCTGGTAAAAGCACAGCTGTGTGGTGTGCAGGGTGTCAGTGAGATAGTCCTAGCTGTCCCAGTTGTAAACCATGTTTTCTTGTGCTCAAAGGGGCTCCTGGTGTAGCTGGAGTTAGTAAAGATGGCCGTGATGGTGCTTATGGTGACCCAGGCTACCCTGGAGAGCCTGGAAGAGTCGGCTCAACTGGGGCTCAGGGAACATCTGGAATCTGTGATACATCAGCCTGCCAGGGACCTGTCGCAGCTGGGAAATCAACCAACCCCAAAAATCATTAAACTGGGTGAAATCAGACAGAAAAGGAGTGAAGTGACTGAATATTTAATAACAAAAGACAGTGGGAAGAAAGGAAGATTTTAAGGCTCCTCCACAAGGCAAGTGGAGAGAAGCGAAAATACAAAGAGCACATGAACAACATTTCAGGTCCCTTAACCACCAAAAAAGTCACCTATGAATGCTCTACTGAAAAGGTGCTAAAAAGACAATTCTTGAGGGCTTTTTTTTTGTTTTGTTTACAATATTTTTCAAGCTTTTGTTTATTTTTTGGTATAATAAACTCCTGCCCCTCCCATCCCTCTCATGAAACGGAAGTCCTGCTACCTTCAACTCTCTCTGAACGTCTTTGCAATAGTATTAGAGCTTGCATTTTGTGTTGCCTGTTTGTGGAATCCTTATCTCTTCTTATTAGGAGTTGTGAAAGCTTACCTCAAAAAAGAATCCCAAAAACCAATTTGTAATACAATTTCTGTACAAGAGCTTTAACTCTGTGAAGGGGCTTTGTATATATATTAAGAAGAAGGTACACATATTTTGTATAGTTCCTAAGTATATCTAAAATAACATCACTTGCTAGACATTCTGACCGTTTTCTCTCTTTTTTTTTTTTAACAACCCCTGATGTTTTTATTTTTCATTTTTTGTTTAATACTGCAACAAATCTCCCTTTTAAACGTGTAAAGAAATAAAAAACATTAAAAATGTCTGTGTGGATGCTGCAGCAAATTTTACTATTCATTTTTTTACGTGTTAATTTGTTTAATCTTCTTTAAGTGTTATTCATCTAGGCAAATTAAACTCCACATCCACTTTGTAATGGTTCTGTAACTATTAAATATACATGATTTTAAATAGTATTTATTATCTGTGGGTGACTGTATGTACAGTAAAGCGCTATAGCATCATATGTTGTAAGAAATAATGAATAAAGCCACTTTTCAGTAAAACATTACTCTGTTCCAAACATCAATAAAAGTCAATGAATTTCCAAGTTATAAATGGAACTTCCACACTTACACTTAACAAGCAAACAGGAAAACAGCTGTGTTGAGTTGTTATTTTATTTTTCAATGTAAATACGGTTAAATGAAAAGCATGTAACATTAAAAAAAAAAACATTCTAGTATGAGAACATAGCATCATACTGTTTGTGCTGCCACACTATTGTTAGTTTAAAACCAAAAACAAAAACAAAAAATGACAAATCCAAAACACACATTTTATCCCACACTGAACTAAGGTACAGGTAATGATTTTTTTATTTAAATCACTACATACAATATAGTACAATTAACCAACTGAATGTGGCTTCTTTATTAAAACAATAACATGCACTGAATTTGTTTCCACCAATAAACTGTACACTGTAGATTAAAAGTGTAAGTTTCATATATTTTTGAAGCCATCTACTTATTTTTAGAAATCCATGTTGTATATGCCATGTAAAACAATCGCGAAGAAAGTGACACCTATGAAGGGTTTAAAACCCAGCATTTAATTTTATTTTAGATAGGCACAGTTAAGTTTTGAGAGTCTCACCAAATTGTGAATGAGAAACAGGTTTATTAAATAAAGGACATCCTCTTCCGTTTATGGAAGGGCACGTAAACATTTTAGACTTGCGTTATTAAGATTAGTGCCGCTGTTTTACCACAATACAAAAAATAAATAAAAACAGACAACGCTGTGTTCAGCTTAAAGCAAGAAATTTGCCTTTGATAAACGTTTAAAAGAAAAAAAAAGTATAAAGATAATTCGCTTGTGCTACTTTCTTGTGGCTGTATACAATTTACAGATGGGTACAGAAGGGATGCAGGAATAAATGATTTCATCTACAATTTTTAAAACCATTCAGTGGCCCAGCAAACATGCTATAACAGCTGGCTAAAAGTTCAAACTATGTGGTTCAGAATAGACTAGTCTAGGCACAGCCTCCACATGAAGCATAAAACAATAAGCATGAGGAAGGAGATATGTTGCTCTTATGTTAACTTTACTATTTTGTTTCAAAAATCATATATTCACATATATGGTGTATATATTTATAGATGTATCATTTTTGCTCTATTGCTGCATTGCTCAGTGAATTCCCTTGTTCTCCATAAGTCACAAATTGTTCAGCTCTACCAAGCTTCATGCGCTTCCCAGTCTTCCCACAAAAAACACCCTCAAACTCCTAAAAAAATAAATAAAAATAAGTGTCAAGACAGATAAGAACACACAACTCTGAAAGCAACACAATACCTCAATGGGCTACTACAGAACATAGCTGTGTGTACACTTGTATAGCCGGAATTAATCATACCACAGTATTAAAAACAAAATAATACAGGGCTTGTTCCTCTTAATTTATTGGTACCTTGTTGAAATATTGCTTGTTGCTGACAAAGGCTACTAGGAGTTCCCAGGTACATCTCCCAGCAGCCTTTGAGTCATGGGACTATGTGATACTCCCATGATTCCAGCAAGCAGTAAATTGTGCAAATAAAGCTGAACAATGCATCAAGTAAAGCTGTTGATTTTTAATCATTGGTTGCTACTACAAAATATTGCTTACATTAACTGGTTTGAAAGTAAGATTTAGGTTTTAAATAATTCAATATAAAACAGTTCAGAAAGCCACAAATACAACATCTACTTGATAAATTAGATCTAGTCAAAAAGAAAACTAACCACTGACAGCTGTATCCTGTTGTTTGCCTCTACAAGATGCTAACAACTTATGCTATTCTTGTCCACTGCATCACTTCTCACTATCTTATTTGTAATCATACTAACTCAAGGGCTCCAATCTATATTGCTCACTGATAATACATTACAACTGACTGCAGTGTAGTTATAATGCTGAGCATTTATTACATGTTCACGAAAGGGTTTTATTCCCTGACTGGAAAACCAACACATTTCATACAAAAACATAATTGTATTTTAAACACTTACCCTTTTAAGACTGTCTCCGTGTATTTCATGAATGTACTTGAGAAATGCTGTTGTCCACTGCAGTGTTGTAGCTTTGTCAGTCTCAGAGGTGCAAAATGGAACCAGCATATTGAGTTCATCACAGCAAATGCGAATTCTCCGTCTGCAAGCACACAAAGCACAATAACTATTTAAAAATAGACACTGTGTTCTACGTTTTTTTTTTTAATTCTTGTAATTGTCTCATTCAAAAACCTTGAGAATATGATGACAGGGGAAGTAGAAAATCATGTTATTAAAAAAAGACTTACAGCCCTGTCTTACCTCCTGTCTCGCTCCATGCAATTGTGTCTCTCCCTGCGCTGTGAATTCTCTCCCTCCTGGATGCTTTTCTTCCGAGTGCAGGTGGCTGCTCTGGTAAGCTGGCTGGCTGGTACATTTTGAATATCAGTGAGAGCTCTCCGCTCTGTGTCTGCCTGCCGTCCTCTGGTTCTGGTGCGTTTGTTTGCTGTATGTTTATGTGAAGTTTCTTCTTTGCAAAACAAAATGGATTGAAAGCATGTGTCGTTACTATATTCCCCACTATATGTAACTGTCTTCTGTCTGAGGACTTCTCAAGTTTAACATGTCCTTAAAGTTAATCACAAAGGACTTATTTAATTTTTACCTACCACTTCTGATGTTAGCTGTTAAGAGAGCATAAAATAAAATGTGTCTGACATTTAAAATAATTCAGGATAAGAGTGCACAAGTGTTCAGCTGGTTAGCTAAAAGTATACTACACAACTGTGTTACAAAAATAATTACGACAGTAATCCATCGTGTATCCGCCCTAACCATTTATCTGCGTGAGATAAAACCAGAACCAGGGTTGGATACCGAAGAGTGAATAAAGCAAGTCGAAACCTCCGACAACAGGGTGGGTAGCTGGAGTTTGTTTATTATTAAACAAAGAAGATTAGCTGTTGATTAGTTATCCCACCAAAGTTTTCATACGGTGTATGTATTCCATGTGCTACCATTGCTGGTAGTGTCAGGTGAGCTGTTTAGTGTGTTGATATGTAAATAATTCCTGTTTGTCTGCAGGGCGTATTAACTTCAACCTCCGTCTCGATCTTCTGCCTGTCACTCAGCAGCGAATACACGCACCCCTGTCACAAGCATTAATACCCTGTATCTTTCTAAATAAGGGATTTAGGGGCGCTCCCTAATTAAAGCTGAATCTCAAAACAATAATTGTGTGAATATACTATTGTTACAGCTGTGTATAATGGTATTTAAAACAGGATTAATTTAGCCGACTTTTTACCTATCTGCCCTTACTCTGGTCCCACCGCAGCGACGGACTACTGTACCTTCTAGCTTAACCCAAACGTGCTCAAGGACTTGTTGGGTTTGATTCGCCACTGTTTTCTTTGCAGGTTCTGTTTCTTGCTGATAACTGAAAGTGAAGTTTCTAGGAATCACAAGCTCATGGTGTTTAGCAGACTCCAACATCTGAGACAGACTTCCGATGTTCTGAAACAAAATCAACATTTAAGATATCAAAACAAATTTTCAGCTTGTGTGTCAGGGTAAAATAAATTACATAAAAAAGCAGGGACAAACTGAAAATCACAACTTTCAATTTACCTTACAAATAATAACAATTTAATGCTTGCTTGTTTTTTTCAATGTTTTTGCAGTTTTACGTCAAGAATAATAAATTCAATTAACATAAATATCATCCAGATTCAGTAAATCACTCTTTCTATAATCTATCATTGTTAAATAAACATTATGAACATTATAAGAATTGCAATCTATACCCCTGATGATCTTGTCTTACAACAGTAAATTACAGACCTACTCAAAATGTGTTGCTAGTTTTTAAGCTGCAAGATTCAGTTTACAAATAAACCAAGGCGGCAAAAAACATACCGACATATAACAAGAAGCTTGCTGTCTTCCACCATCTTACCTGTGCATTTATGGTATTAAAGCTGCCAACTGAATTACACATATTAGCACCAAACAGTGGGTGACTAAATTCTACAGTGGCAGAAGTTGGAGCTGTCTTGTTCTTTGACATCGTGTTGCATTTGTTTGGCTGCGACTGAAGAGATACCCCAAGCAGCTCCGAAGGTTGATGAAGCAATGTTAAAAAACTAAAATGACAAATAAACACATCTAGTCAGTGCTATCATGATATGATGGAAAATAAATGGAAGCACTCATTTTAATCATTTGGTTGGATACAACAATGTAGTATACATTAGCAATAACCATGCCAGTTCAAAAACATTGTGTTACCTCATTAGCACAACTTTCTTGCAAGACACACTCTGGTGTAGTCCATTTAACCTGTTCCCAGGTGTGAAATAAAACCTATACCTTTTACTCAATGGTATACTACACTGTTTTGATTCACACAAAAATGCAATCAGAAATGGTCTGGGAGTACTTATAAAAACATACTTGCTTAAGGCTGCCGATGATTCCTGCGGCTCTTGGTGTCTGGAAACTTCAGAAGGATTACAATTAAATCTCTTCTCCAGTCGAACTCGGGCTGGATTAGGTCTCGATTCAGCGGCTGCTTTCGCGTTTTCAATTGGAAAATCTTTATGTTCTCTACACATATCTTCAGCATGCCTTGCTTTAGCTAAGCTGGTCCCCGGTGCTTCGCCACAGTTAGTAGGGGTCTTTTCTGTTAATACAGCGTTATTGAGCGATGGGTCACTCATCAAAATCATTTTAAATTCTTGAAAGTCAACATGTCCATGATTTGAGTTGGCAGTGATAAAGCGGGCATCCGCAGCGAGGTCTGGCTGGCTGCTGCTAGTGCAGTATACAGAGGGATTCGCAGGGTTTGTTGTTGGATACTCCAAATGCTGTGGGTTAGGGGGCTGGCAGACAGTCTGGTTTGAATCGGGGTTTAACCTCGATTCAACAGCTCCCTCCTGCTCAACCTGTGCCTCCATTTGTGAATAGATAATGTGTTGAAGTTGAGTATATTCCACCTCAGTCATCTCCACCAGATTGAGGTCTGTGCTAAATGTCAGCCCTTGCTCGCTCGTCAAGGTAGACTCGCTAGTGTGAGCAACAGTTGCTTGATCGGGATCCGAGGAAGAGTTCTCGGACGGAGGCGTCTGTGGCTGTATTTTACACATTTCGGACATGGTCACCAAAGAGTGAATTGTTAGACAAAGATCAATGCACTATTTTTTTTTTTTTAAATTGTAACTAAATATCTTTTAGTTACCTTTATTTATCCGACATGTATAAAAAGAATACAGAGCGTCTCACATTAACAGGTAACGGTTATCCCGATCGTTTAGTTATAAATTATTCACTTTGTATGAATGGTAAATAATCATTTTAAATTAATAAATTCGTTTCCGATAAATGCTATTATATATGAAACAATTGTCCAATGATATATATTTTAGAAACTAGTAACATGTAACAGGAATATTAATCACTTAACAAAAATAATTTGTCAATTTTTTTACCAGTTGCTCTCGAGCCCTCAGGATTTCGCGCTCTGATAGCTTCTGCCCTCGCGCACTGAAAAAGCAATCTGTTAGTCCGGCTCTAACCAAACACAACGATATGTACGGTATTCAAAACGATTCTCCTGTCCTATTGTAAATTAAACCCTTTGATTAATGGTCTAATTCATGAGTTTTTATTGCGCCTAACATGTATCCCGAAAATATCTAGAATATCTTCTAGCGAGCAATATTCGCTGTCACTCTAGGTTTCTCTCTCTAATTACAAAACAAAACAAATCCGTGTCTGAAATCAGTTATTTCAACTCTCGCTGCGACGGGTTACACATGTTTATCAATAAAGTAAATATTTTAAAACATGAATTCAAAACATTGCTCTAGTAGTCCCCTCTTCAACAAGACCCTCAAATTCGCCAACTGTCACCAGCCGTGTTCCAGACGTCATGACGCGAATTAAGCGCACAAACCGACGTTCAAGTGAAGGGGCGGGGTATACGAGTCTCAAAAACTACTACTACATTAAAAAAAAATAATACTGTAATAATAAATCCACCTTTTATTCGCCCTGCACTGCAATAACCAGATATGTCCTGCGAGCTGTGACTAGTGACACAATGCTATGTGAGACAATGCAAGCCAGTTTTGAGTCTGCTCATCGTTGTGCGGTACACTGTAACGTAATTGCATTAGTAGAATTTCCTCTTTAAAATAAAAATAAAGAACACGAGCAATGCGTCTAGAATTAAATATTATTATAATAATAATAATAATAATAATAATAATAATAATAATAATAATAACAACAACAACAACAACAACAATGGCATGGGAGATCTCGGTTCAGTTCTAAAAATAATTTTCATAAGTTAGTCAGATCCACGTACGCAGCAGATCCAACACGCACCTGTCTCAGATGACAACTTTCTTTGTTCCCCAGCACAACCAGCTATTGGTCAAGCGCATATTTTAAACCTACATGAGCCCTTTGCTGTCTCATAGTCCTCATGACAGATCTATGCTTACCATTATGTATTCCCACACAGGAATCTCCTGGGATGTTTTCAAGTAGCTTTGGTAGGCTGCTTGACTTGAACTTGCCCTTGGTTGTGTGATTCGTGCATGGGAATTTGGGTTATGACAGTAGGCCTACCCCTATTAAATCTGGATATAGCTGTATATAAAAGCAGCCTCTCACAAACGGTCATTTAGCTGGAGAAAACAACTCAGTTTAGGCAATTCATGTTCATCTTGGTGACTTGCAGTTGTATGTTTCTACAGATAATTGAAATACGTGTTTATAATGGTGGTAACATGAAAATAAGCTTAAAAAATGATCTCTAAATGATCAAGGAAAGACAACATGCTATATAAACAGTAATAAGTTTTAATTAAAAAATACAAATTTAACAAGTGTCTGAACACAGGATACAGGGATCTTGCAGAGCATCTTCAGCAGTCCATACAGTAATAGATTTTGAACCAAAAAATGAAAACATTTTCAACATTACATTCTATCACCTTCTCCATTTTGTTCAGTATAATGGTTCCTTTCAAAGTAAACAGAACCTTTGAATCCAGACTAAATAACTATTGTGTGTCTGGAAAATGTACATTTTGTGGTTACCTTAATAATGGGGTGTGTGGGTAATTGTTTTGAAGCAATAGTAGATATCTGGTTATATCTGCCACAGGACTCTCAGGAGCTGTTATTTCTTGAGCAGCGTTACAAAAGATGATGACACCTGGCAAATAAGGGCCTCTTCAGTTCAGCAATGTCAAACAGTGATGGGGTTTTTGTTACAGTCAAGGCATTGGAAGAATGAAGTGGAAAAAGTTATAATGTGAGTGCTTTCGTAGGTGCACCGGAAATAAATGCAACTCACATACATTTTTTTTTCTTTTCTTTTTTTAAGAATCAGAATCACATTTTCTAAGATTTCACAACACAATGCATATAGTTTACTAAAAAAAAAATATACCGTACATTTTAGAAAACAAATTAAAAAAAAAAAAAGACAAATGATTCGACTAAATAAAGTGGTTACCACTTTAAAAAGGATCTGACACGGTCCTACCGCAACACGTCCTCAAAATGTATCTAAATAGTGCTTAGTCAGAAACTGAATAAAACTGTACGGCTTAGGAAAATAGGCTCATGTAAAACAGAAACACACAATAATATCAGACACTTATCTTGTTTTCTTCTTATACATCGCTTCCATCTGTGAATCCAACTGACCTTCAGCAATTCAACGGGAGCAAGCACTTTTGAAACAACATTCTAACAAGTTCTGTAGTAAAGAAATCTATACTGTAAGAAAACAAAAAAAACAACAACAAAAAAGACTGAATTGCAGTCCAGCAACATCTTGAACTGGCTTGAACAGCTGGTTAGGTACATTATATAATCCAAGATTAGTGCTAATCGGGGTCTGTGAAACCAGCCAGAAAAAGTTTTTTTGTTGTTGTGAAACTTTAGAACACAGTCGTGAACAATGTCTGTTTGTGGCTTAAGAAAAGTATTTACATGCCATGTAACAGCTTTAAAAAAAAAAGTCCAAAGTTAGAATATTATAATGTTTTAATATTTCATTGTCAGTGGAAGATAAAAGTATTAAAGAGCCAACCACATATTGTCCCTTAGAGTCTCTTTTGTCCTTGGGGCAGTTAGGACGATGTATTTTTTTCAGCAGCAGTTTCTGCTTCCACAGTTTTCTCACTCTGATTTTTTGATTCCATTCTGGTATCTTTCCCCTTTTCTTTACTCTTGCTTCTATCTTTTCGTTCTCTGTCCCTCCTGCTGTCCCTGTCCCGATCTCTGTCTCTTGTTCGGTCTCTGTCCCTGTCCCTGTCCCGGTCTCGGTCTCGTCCACGCTCTCTATCCCTACTTCTTGATCGGTCGCGGTCTCTTCTTCTGTGAGAGTCTCTGTCATGATCTCGGTCCCGCTCCCGGTCTCTGTTCCTTGTTCTGTCCCGTTCATTGTCTCTCCTGTCCGATTCTCTGTCTCTGCCCCTGCCTCGAGTCTGGTCTCGTTCTCTGTTCCTGTCCACTTCCTGTTCTGGAGCTTGGTCTTTGTCTCTGTGTCTCTCACAATCCCTGCCTCTGTTTCGGTCAGAATCTCTGTCTCTGTCTCTTTCTCTGTTTCTGTCCCATTCTCGCTCTCTGCCCCATGGTTTACCCTGGTTTCTCTCCCATGGCCTGCCGTGAGCTCCATCCCGATCTCTTCTCCTTTCTTCTGATAATCGATTCTGCCTTTCATCTGACTGACGAACAGGACCTTGGGGGTTCGCTCTTTCACGGGAGCCTGCATCAAATCTATCCCTTTGCCTCTCCCCATTGTTCCGAGGCTCAGAATTTTCTCTGCCTCTGTCTCTCCCCCTCATATCAGGAGACTGCCAATGCTCATCAGGTTCGGACTCTGGGTCACGTTCAAAACGGTTCTGTCTGTGACCTTTATTCCAGCCTTCCTGAGGCTGTTCTGGGGGATTAGGAAGCAGAGGTCTAGGGTGATGAGCTGCTCTGCCGTCTTGAGGATGAGGCTGACCTTCATAATGGAATCGAGGACGTCCACCTTTATCTGGAAACTGAGAAGGTCCAGGACCACATGAACCTCCAAATTGGGGTTGTGGGGGTCCCCGTTGGCCCTGGAACTGTTGAGGAGGACCTCTGTATTCTTCAAAATGCTGGGGTGGAGGGCCCCTGGGCTGGGGTGAAGGTACCCGCTGACCCTGCTGAAGATGGGGTGGAGGACCTCTTGGACCTCCAAACTGGTTTGGAGGTGGGAATCTATGCCCGCCCATATCTCCCGGTGGTGTCGGGCGATGGCCCCTCGGACCATCAAACTGGTTTGGAGCGGGGCCCCTCGGATCATCAAACTGGTTTGGAGCGGGTCCCCTTGGCCCATCAAACTGGTTTGGAGCGGGGCCCCTTGCCCCATCGAAATGATTTGGAGGGGGGCCCCTTGGACCATCAAACTGGTTTGGTGAGGGCCCTCTTTGTCCCATCAAGGGAGATGGCGAAGATGTCCTATTATTATTGTCTCTTAACATATGAGGTGGTGGCTGTGCTCTGTGATGTTCCATCCCCTGTGGATAAGTGTTACTGTTGTCGTATTGCTTTTCTTCATGTACTCTTTGTGGATCCATAAATGGCTGTGGGGGACCCTGTTCCCCAAACTGGTGTGGGGGTGGTGGTCCTTGAAAGTGAGATGGTGGGGGGCCTCTGTTTTCAAACTGACCAGGTGCTGGTCCCATGAAAGGTGGGTGGGGGCCCCTCGGTCCAGGAAAATGAGGCCCTCCTGGCCCTCCAAACCTGGGCTGGGGAGGTTCATTTTGTCCATGTGAAGGTCCATGGCCCTCTTGAAACTGCCCCAAGTGTTGGGGAGGTGGGGGACCCCTGGGGCCTGCAAATCTTGATGGGGGTGGCCCCCTTTGTCCCATTGGCTGGAATGGGACAGGCGCCCCCTGTCCCATCATGTGAGGGGGAGGAGGTCCTCTCGGCCCATCAAACTGCTGTGGGGACCCTCCCCACTGCTCCTGGAACGGATAGGATTGTCTCTCATCTCTGAACTGGGACTGATCATTTTGTCCCTCAAAATGTGGAGGACCAGACTGAGACTGGAAAGGAACTTTTTGCACCTCTTGCTGGTTCATGAACTCTGGGTTTGGCATTCCCGTCTGTGACATGTGAACAGCATCTTGCATGGAAATGGTTGGGTGCGTGTTTTCAGGCTGCGAGGATAAAACAGGAGACACACTGTCACTTGGTGGTGGATACATTGGAGGCTGAGATGGCGTTGGCAGTAAAACTTTGCGTGTGGGCCGCACTGGACCACTTGAAAAGTCTCCAGGGCTTTGGTGACTTGAAGGGTCTGGCCAAGACGTAAAAGGACTGCCTGCAGCTTCAGAAAATGCATCTCCTGCTGACTGTCCAGATGGTGGAGCAGAATTTTCAATCAGCTTGATGTCAACAGTTTCAGAAGTAATTGGATAGGGTTCTATTTTCTCTCCCAGTAGTGGTATGGACAATTCCATACTTTCAGGCTCAACATTTGGGGCAGGTTGATTCAGCGCCTCCACTGGCTGTGATGGAGAAACAGAAACTTCAGCAGCGACTGTTGTGGTCACCTCTTCTTTCTCAGATGGCCTCCTAGTCCCTGCCTGCCTGGGATCCCTGCTCTGCCTAGGATCTTTGCTTTGCCTTGGGTCTCTTCGCTGATTTATTACTTGGGCAGGCTTTGGTAAAGATGGAGGTTTTGCTATTGCCTCTGCTTTCTTGCCCAACTGTATAGAGTCACTGTTTGCTACTAATGATTTTGGAGGAGGTGACATCAAAGCATCAGACACGGAGAAGTGAGCCATGGAAACCCCAACTGCAGCTCTCTGCTGTCTAAGAGCCTCCTCTTGCTCTTCCAGTTGTCTTTTTTGCTCGTCGATCTGTTTATTTAACTCTTCTAACATCTTCTGTTGTTCCGTCAGTGAAGATGAATCATTTACGGGTGCTATGTAATTAGCAGGCCGGTCTTTGCTCTTTATGCCCAGCACACGGCTCGGGAAATCACTGACTACAACTTTTGCTTCCTCGAATATGGTTTCATCTTCGGGGTCATAGGCCTCTTCGTCAACCTCAGGGGCCTCACACACCTTTTTGGCCTGAAAGAGTTTGTTCTTATTGACAGGCGCATCCATTCCATAGAGCTTTTCTGGATCATATTCCTCCTCAGGATCGTACGGTCTATCATAATCATCCTCATCCAGGGTTTTCTCTTGGGATATCTGACCAAACTGTTGCACTATCGGGTCAATAACGGGAGCTGAAGATACTGTGAGTTCAACTGCACTCTGTTCTGGTGTAGACTGGGACGAATCTGTCGACTCACTGGGCTTCTTTTTGCCAAACAGAGTGTTTAGGATCTGCTGCAGAGGTGTTGAGCTGGCTGTGGCAGAACTGCCTGATGGTGGAGTTTCGCCTCCTCCTGCTGTTGGTTTGGCAGTAGCAGCTTTAACAGAGGACAGGAGAGAGAACACAGACGGGGTTGTGAATGAACTTGAGGACGATTCAGAAGAAGTACCAGATGGGGGAGACCCAGGAGGAGTAGTGCTAATGGGCATCTCAGGATTATAAAGCAGGGGTTTCTCAGATTTACTTTCAGGTTTGGAAAGCGTTGGTGCTTTTGAAAGAGAAGAAACATCATCCTCTTCTTGAACCTGAACTTTAAGTTTCTTCTCTTCACCCTTTTCCGGATCAGAAGGGGCTCCAGGACGTTTGAGTTTCTGACAGATTACCAGACCAAGGAGAAGATTGGGACGGGAGGACTCCAATCCTACAATAAAAGAGACACATAAAACATTAAAAACATCAATCTCCAGCAGAAACACAGCCAGTCCTGTATTAAGATCATATTACCAATTACTCCTTTAGTGGTCGTAATAGAGATTACTGGTTTTGCATTAAGGCTTTAACTTCAGTAAAAGCTGAATCCATATCAATTTAGCAAGTATGAGTGAACTGACTATTTACTGACTTCCCCTAACCTGGTTGTACTCCACTCAGCAAACCAGTAACTGGGGCTCCAATCTGCTGCAATCAGGCATTTCTTTCCAAGTGTTACAAAGCAATATGGAACATTTTCATTGATACATTTGTCAAAGGATTTTACTAAAATAAGCTCATAGTGGCATGAGCACATAACAGGTAGGCATGTTCAGTGTTGCCTTGACTAAGTTTGCCTCTATGACATTTCTCAGTATAGTAGGTCAGTGTAACTTGTCCATTCGTTACAGTATATAGTTTAACAGTGGACAGGCAACTGATCATTAGAAATTCAAGAGGCATGTGTACTGCTAGCATTGTGTATTAGCATTTGATGCAGGCAAAGAAGTGTTGAATACTATTGTTTTATTTATATTTTCAATTTGACTCCTAATATCAGACAGAAGACGATACCAATATCGTGCTCCACCCCCACCCCCCCGGACTAATTGACGGTTGTAAGGTGGGTATCATGATTGTATGTATGTATGTATGTATGTATGTATGTATGTATGTATGTGTGTGTGTATGTATATATATATATATATATATATATATATATATATATATATATATATATATATATATATTGCATTGTCTGTTTGATAATATTACTTCTGTACTTATAATCAAGATGAATTATACATCAGCAGGACTCTTCAAGAGGAAGTGATCCATCTGTGTTATTCGGTTTCAGAGTGGCAAAGTATGACTTCTTACTGCAGCGGCACTCCTGCCTGGCTTCACTGACCTGATCATCTTGTTAAGGTACGGTAGTCCAAAATATGGATTCAGGGTGGAGAAATAATATTGCTGCTATTTAGTGTGAAGGGGTTCAGAAATGTATTCAAGGAAAACTTCAACTAAATGATAAATAAGAGCTGTGAAATTGGGCACGGGCATAACCTGTGTTTGATTAAGCTGTCCCTTTGTTTTATTCTGTTCTAAATATTAGTGGATCTGCAAGTATTATTTTCTAATTGACGCTGTGATGCCCTCTGTGCTTAATACACCATCCCCAGTGTAAATGATACAGTTAAATGTATAAAGGGCATATCCTCCAGGAATCCCACAAATGCTTTTGTATGTGCGCTTCTGAAATATTGTATGTCACTATATTTACATTGACTTAAACAAGTTTTAAAAAGGATGTCCCTAGAGTTGTTTTTGGTTAATGTTTTGCATATGCTGATAAAGCAGATTGCAGTGTTTCAAGACCCAAGGGGCAAATGCAAAGTCCAACTTTCTGAAAGGAATAAAACTGTACAATACCAACATGAAACAATTCAGAGTGTGTACTGTTAAAATTGCTTTATTAAGCTCTGAAAATATTCCTTTGCCCTTGCATTCAGTTATTAAAGGCTGAATCATACCTAATATCTGTTCTGTACCGGTATGTGTGTGTTAATGTTTGTGTGTGTGTCTGGACTACAAAATTGTCCTAAAGCACAGCTGTACCATTTTCCTGCCATGTTGATAGATCCGAATGCTGAGGCTCGTTCACTCTATTGTCACAGAATCAGACAGTAAGATGAACACCCTGATGCCCTGCTGAACAGGGTTTTCTTCTTTGTTCCTAATTATTTAAAATGTTCGTAAAAATATAACCTCAAAAGATGCACTTCCAGGAAGACTCCTGGCAACAGTAGCGAGTGTGTGGAATGTTACCCAATGACTACCCCTGAAGTACCAGGAAATGTATCTGGATCTTACTAGCACATTTCTTTGAATGATCACTGAGGCATCCAGTTGGAAAAAAGGTAGTCATAATTCTGTGAAAGCATGTCACACTGTACAATACTTCATAACAGTTTGAACTTTTCCAGGCTTTACTAGAAGACAGCTCTCTAGGGTGTATGATGTGTTCTATTAAGCCAACAGTAGAACCTGGCAATGGCTCCAAGTCCTACATTATGAGAGTCACACACATGTACCATTTAAAACCAAAGAAAGACTGAATCCAGGTATCGTCTTCCTTCAGTGTGTTCGGACATGTTGTCCACCCAGTTCAGGATCTGTGCCTTTCTTCCACCTTGATGGCAGGCTGGGTCCACCTTGGTATCTGTCCTGACTGGGCTGGTAAGGTCTGACTTGGACTTTGAGAAAGCATGTGTAAAATGTACACACTGCAAAACATACCAATTGAAGGCCAGCCAGCAATCTTGATGCATAGTCTATAAAAGATATTTCTTCTTCATGCCCACTCCCCTGTCCCCCATCCTACTATGTGATATTGAACAAACTATCATACTGCAAGCTTATTCTCACAAATACTGTGCAGAAATATCTCCCTGAATTATTGAAGGAACTGAAAATGTTCTAATTCCAAACTTACAGGTAATCTCGAATTGAATAAGGAACAGAGATCAATTTTGCAGAGTGGTAAATCAACTGTTCCAAAGCAGTGGTGCACTGCTACATACTAGATGCATATTCTTACATTTCTTTTCAACAAAAAAAAAAAAAGCTTTTGCTTTATTTTTTTGTTGCTATGTTACGTGTGTGCTCAATGCAGAAGCAAGTCAGGATAGTAGCATGGGTAGAACTTGCCACTTACTGTACTTGTAAACCAAAGAGCGTATTTCAGTAAAACTATTACCTACTAATGTACACCAGCATTTATATTACATTTGTTTTTCTATAATAAAAACAGACAATAAATGACATTTAGATTCAGGTGTAGAGAAATATTGTGGCAAGCCTATATGTACACCAGTTTTTTTTCTGTAGTGTCCCAAAAAAAAAACCAAGAGCAGTGACATCTAACACTGTACCACTAAAGGATGCATATCATTCTTTATTTATTAAAGCCATGTACAATATAGAAAGTACATAAAACGAAAAAATACAAGATAGAAAACCAGGAAGATAGCTAGTATTGTCTGATGGAAGAAAAGAGCTCTTTGCGTTGAATCGGTTACGCATTATAATGCCAGTAACCAAGAGCTTTAACACACATTGTGGAGGGTGCTGTGATATAAGGGTTGCTCGTACTTACCTGCTAAAGAGTGAATAAAGGAATTTCAATTATTTGAAAAATGGTCATGCAAAACAAGATAACAAATGCATTTTGTTTCTTTTGTATTTCGAACAGGTGCAGTGAATTTCTCATCCTACAGAACTGATGCTTACCTGGCCCATCAAAGGGTAAAAGTTTGGATGGGATAGAGTCCTTGGCGCTTAGAGGGATGAGATACAGGTCTTTAATGCGTCGGTTATTATTGGCTACCACGCCAAAGCGCCCACGACTGCTGAAATAGGAGAAGAGAGAGATGTAGGCGACCTCCTCCTCTTCAGTTGCGGGATGGAAGCGGATTAAGCACAGCTCCTGTAGAGAAACACAAGTAGCAGCACCAGTGCAGAACAAGTCACTTTATCTGTGGTTAAATTACTGTGCCAAAATGCAATTCAACAGGTCAACCTCACCCCATCCCACCCGCCCACCCCCCTCTGAAAATACTAAAGAATCCACAACTGTCAGTGCAGTACACAAGCATGTTAAGATTCCCAAGTGCCAGTGTCCAACAACTAGAACTAGCTTCATAACAGTCTCTTTACCTTAGATAGAGATGATTTTAGTTTCCCCACATAATCCCAGACTGTGTGTGGGGAAATGCGACCGCCGATGTGGACTGTATCTGGTAAATCCTAAACAACAAGGAATAATGCTTATTTTTCACATGATCGGATTACTGTATTGCAAGCATTAGCAGCAGTACATGAGTCTGTAGTGCTGTGATTCAATTATATATATATATATATTTATTTATAATTTTACAGTTTTTTACCTTTTACCTCATAGCATATTCAAGATGTATTTATTGAAGACTACATTATAAAACAAGGGATTTAAGATTTGTTCTAACCTCTGCAAGAAAGTCACTAGACCCGGAAACCAGATAAGCTTTAGTGACAAACTTTGCCACAGTGTGCATGTTGATAAATCCTTTCCAAGCAATCTCCTGCTTAGCTAGGAAGACTGTGGTTTCTCCATCCTGAGGGGACCGGGACTCAGCAATGCTGCAACAAAAACACGAGTTTGCTGATTAGAAACACAATGCAACATTTTGAAAAATGACGTTGTCAAAAGTTTTAATGCCTAGCATTTTCTAAACTAAAACTGAAGCTGATTAGACACCTGACACTAGATGAAGATGTGGAAAAGTATCTGGTATCCGGAGAAGAAACAGGTTTCAGCAGTATTGACTTGGGAACAGCCGGCGGAGGTGGAGGCATTGCAGGTTTGGTAATCTCGGTTTTCGATCCTGCTGCAGTGGTGCTAGCAGGTGGTGCCTCAGTGGGTACAATCAGCGGTGCAGGAGTCACTGTAACAGAAGGGCGGTACCCTGCTGTCCTGGGGTCTCTGTGCATGATGGTTACTGAAGACACTGCTGGGATAGGGATGGGAGTGAAAGAGGAGGACGTGCTAATAGGGCTGCTAGGTTGTTCAGGCGATGCTGGCGAGTCAGTAATGGGGTGATGGACTTCAGTCTTCCACTTGGGTTCAGGGGTGCTCTCTGTGGTTGTGCTGCCTGGGGCACACTGCAATTTTCCGTCGGCTGTTTTTGGTGATGCCTCAGAATCGGACGCCATTGTGGGTCTGGCCTCTTGTTTGATTTTAGGCTCTGGCTTTTTCACAGTAGTAGTTACTGATATCTTTGTTTTTTTTGGCACCGGTTCTTCTTCTGCAGACATCTGGCCTGTAAAGCAAAGTAAAAAAAACAGAAAAGAAAAATAGGTTATTGCACTGGACATTTCCGATCGGATATGTGGAAACACATGCATTTAAACAGCAGCCTTGCTTCTGTGTGTGGACTGGTTTACCTGTGCAGATCTTGCAGTTGAGATCAAAGAGGTGGGCACGGTGTTCACTCGTGGTGTCCTTCAACATGCTGCTGAAGATGTCAGGAACTGGAAGAGTGCTTTTTGGAGGGGCGGGTTTAGGCTCTTCCTGTTCCTTAAATAATGCAAACCATTTTAGTTAAATTCTGCAAATATTTCTAATGATACATTATGCATTAGATGAAAACTAAACTATGCATAAAAAAAATACTCACCATAAACTTGCTAAATCACATCAAACTTATATTTATTGTAGTAAAAATAGCAAGTTGCTACATTGTATTTAGTATTTCAACTTTAATTACAAAAAAAAAACAAGTTGGCAAAAACTGACGAGACAGGAAGACCATATGCCTGAAGTCAACATAAATCCTCCTTTGAAACAGTGCCAAAGAACCAGAGTGTCACAAAGCTGGTCTGAGAAGAAATGATAGCGGCATGCAGAGAGATCAGGGGTTAAAATACATACGTCTCCATCAGACATTGGTGGAGATTCCTCCATATCCACATCGGGCACGTTTTCCTGCTTCAGCCCATACTTCTGAGGTTCACGTTGAGACTTCTGGCTTGATTCTTGAGACTAAAAAATGTAATAACCAAAAAAAAAAAAAAAAAAAAGGTAATGAAGTCAGCGTTTGTTTTTACAAAACTCGTTTGGTTTTGAAGTATTTTAGTAACAAATAACTGGTTTAAATACAAGGACCAACTCATGGAATAAACATGTTACCAAGCTTGGTCACATGTTTCGGCTTTAGTCGGTTGACTGCACTTAAAGCTTTAATCCTTTAACGTACAGAGGTTTGGTGCAAGATGCATGCCGCATTGCAGATAGCATTTTACTGTTCAGTACTGTAAATGAAAAGTTAAAAGCTGAACTCACCTCACTGGTTTCCCTTTCCCTCCATTCAGACACCTCCCTGCACAGAAGCTCTTCTGGGTTTAACCTCACCAGCTTGTAGGGAGAAATCTCAGCCCCGATCACACGATAAAACAGACCCTGAACACCACCATAAATACAGGGTTAAAAAAAATAGTGGGGATTATTAATACATGTAAGAGTATAACTATTTTTAAACTGGTAAATTTGGATGTATGATTTTTCTATATATTGATCTAATCAAAAAAGGATTTAATAATGCAGAGGCTGATAAAGAAAAACCTGTAGCTATACCATGCAAAAAAAACCCTGCTATTTAATTACAGTATTTACCATTTAAGCATAACAATTAAACAAAAATCAGCTTATAAATGAGCAGCTTGCCTGTGATGCCAGTTTGTAATCAGTCACTTTCTTTATTCACTTGAATTGATCTTTGTGGCAACTCACCTTGTTTTTAGGATCCTTGAGATTAAACATGATGCTCCGATATTTATTCTTGTATTTATTGTCTGTGTTCTGGAACATGCTAAACATTTCTTTCTCAATGTTGAAAGCAATCTTGCCAACCTCATTCTCCGATATATCCAGATCATCGCTGTCGCTCACCCTTAAAAGAAAAATATACATGGGTTAGCATTTTATCTTTAGGGAGGAAGTTTGTTCAAACAAACTTATCAATAATTTGATACTAAATTGAAAAGGTCATTTTAGGTTAACATCTACTTAAGTGACTCAATAAATTAAGAGATTTTATAACACGTTGTATATCAGTATCTTTTTCTTCTTTTTAAAATTGTCTTTAAGCCTGTCACTGTCAAAAGTCTATAACACCTGTTAATTTTTGACAAATGTTACACCACATCACCTACGACCAAATGTCTGGTTATGCTTGGTTGGGAGAGGATTATGAAGTGGGTGCATGGGTAAAGTTGGGATAGAAATTAATGGCCTTTTAAAAAAAGAGACTTTCCTAAGGAATATCCTTGAACCCCTTCCCCTCCCACAAGTATACAGAGAGCCTCACCTTTTATAGAGAATCTCGGTGAGCGAGCGGCGGATGTTCTGTCTGATTTGGTTGTTGGGTTGAGGCTGGGAAGCGCTGGGCAGGGCTGGTTTAGACGGAGCGGCAGGGGCAGCAGTTACTGACGACCCTGAAGGCTGTCTCGCTGCAGGGGAAGCACCGGAAGTGGACGGCAGTTTCTTGGGGATTGTGTATGAAGTCTTGGTGATGCTCAGAGCCCCAGAGGCATGGTGTTTAGAGGCCGATAGGCCCGTACTAGGAGCAGGGCTGAGGCTCTTAAGATTCTTAGCTTTGTTCAAAGACGGTGCAGTCTTCTTGGAAGCCGAACTGCTGGTGGCAGACGGAGGAGGGTGCTTCTTTGCTTTAGCAGCAGCCCCACCAGAAGCATGATGCTGTTTGGCTGCTGGGGCTGTTGAGGATGGCCCAGAAGGCTGTTTGCTTGATGTAGTCGACTCCATTTTGCTGCCATCTCCTTCCGTCTCCTTTGCCGCTGTTGAAAGCACAAAATCTCTGACAGTCAAACAAGCAGCATGCCAAAATGTGTAGTCTGTTATTACATGTACAGTATAAAAGATTTAAGTACAGAAATCACTCACATGGTGAACTACAATGTGACAATGCATATCACCTGTTCTTAATAAGCCATTCTCATTAACTCATTAAACCTGTTATTTGAGGAGTCTTTTGTGATAGCCAAGTCTTGTATTAAGAAAGGTAAACTTCAGCTGTAATTGTAACCCTCATATGAAGGTATATTTTGTTAGTCAGACCTAGTAAGACCGATCATACAATTACTATTAAGTCCCCAATTTACAAAGATTATCAACAACACAGCAATAATCACATTATTTTTGTGAAAAAGCAGTGGGAACAAATCGAAGCGCCCTTCCATTATCAGTTATTTTCTAATTTTGTAATAATTTAGTTCATATTAAAACACATGTATAAACTTATTTTAAGGCTTTCTACTTGCAACCTGTAACTTGCAGGTATTCAATTTCCACTGTAGTCATATTTTACCATCTGGCTTATCTTGAAAGCTCAGGAAATCTACTTTATAAAAGCTGTGTTTTACTTCTAGTGGCTTTGTATCAACAAGGTTTAGATTTCAGAGGTGGTAACCTGCAAATAGTTACATAGGTTAGGGTTTCTCAGAGTTTTGCAAATGTATAATTTGCTCACACCACCATAACCATGTCTCCTGGTAGCTTAGCAACTTGTACTCAATGAAAAAATGATGCAAGTGCTAAACCAAATCTTTTGGCTCACATTTCATACATATAACATTGTGGTTTGCATTTCACCATATAGAAGTTAGAATGGTGTGTAAGCCAGTATAACTCAATGTAAACTCTCATCGAACCCTTTCAATAGGGGGGAAAGCAGCAGTACTGAACGCCCAATTTGCAGACATGCAGTGTACAGGACCATGTATAAAAATCCAATTTTCCTTATTTCTTTCACTACATAAACTGGGCACAAATAGACAGACCAGGTTATCTTTCTTATTCTTTATTTGGAATACTTGCTCACATGAGCAATATGCATTTATACCATAAAGTGTACAACAGACCTTCGTCTTCAGTAATTAACTGCATTTCTCAAAGTGTTGAGAGGTTTTTAAAGACACGGTTTCTCTGGTTTACTTTCATCTGGGTTGAGTTCTCCTGGTACTGTTGGCAACTGGTAACAAACACTTTTGGCTCAGAAGGTTAATATCTTGTACATCTCCAGCAAAAGGTATGTGTGAGCAGTCTGTTCTGCAGTGGAGGGAGGTCAAGGAGGAGTCCATAGCATTGTTAAAGAAGTGCATTGGGTATACTGGTACTGTTTGAGAATGATCTAGTTAGCTGCTAATATTTTCATTTTATCTCCAGGGATAGCTTTCCGAGCTGATTCATTTGGGACTCTTTCCAGCCTAAAAATGTGTAAAAGATAATTCCTAACAACTCATTCTTGAGAGGTGAATCCCAAATATAAAGCGCAAATGATGCTCCAATATACAGCATAAAATATCAGCAACCATTGCATGACAGCAAGCATCTAGCTGGACACACATATATATCATTTTAAATATTGGGTTTCTTCAGTTAATTTAGTTTTGCTTGGATTTAGATTGCTTCCTTAAAATGCTGTGCTAACCCATGAAACAAGTAATGCAGAATTTGTTTTATTTGATTTTAAAACAACAAAACTACATGATAAAAAGCCTCAAGTATATTACATGTGTTGCAAACAACCTAATACACCAGTCTACCCTTTCAGACCTTGTATACTCTTCAACAACAAATGCATTGCATAAGAAAGCACCAGATTCTGGGTACGATGCATTTGTTATTTTTGTATGAGCTTTATAAAGTATGCATTTCATTTCACACAGTAGCTGTTGCGTTGGCTGTATGAAGTGTCAATTTCTTAGCACTGCGGTCACTTCATTCCAATGGGTCCCGCATACCAGGTCTGTTGAAGCCAGACCGAGAGCCGTCCGTTCTTACCCTAGAGGAAGGGAAAGCTATCTGCGACACACACAATTCTAGATCAGAACATTCATAGATACACAACTACAAGGCTGCATTTTGAAGAACTTCGTCTAACCTAGAGCATACACTTCATTCAGAGCACAATAATGCTCACCACATTGGAAAAAGGCAATACCCATCCACACTTCAGAGAAATATATACATGCTTCCCTGTGTTTTAACCTGATTTACCATTTACAACAAAAGGAATGCCACAAGTCATTATTACCCACTGGTTAAACACTCGGGCATTTGACCGACTAAGGTGCTACAAAACTTAAAATAAAAAAAGAAGAAATTAGAATTGCCAAAGACTACTGTGAATGCTCAGTTTTGGTGGAGTGCTATAAAAATGCTAACTGTTTGTGTATCAGCTGCAGCTATACGTGATGAAGTTTGGGCACCATACTGCTAGTGGCTTACACACTTGTGTCACACCATCCACTGGAAACGAATCCTATGCAATAAAACTGGCCTGTGTTTGTTTCAACCCATCAAGAAAACATCTGCCAGTCTGATCTTTGAGAGAATAATACACCAATAGGAAACATTCCAAAGCCATCTCTCAGAGCTTACTGTGTTTGCAGTATTTACTGTTCTTGCTGTTGTATCCAATAATCAATGTCCATCTAATCTTCTATGTCTCATCACCTAAGAAGTTTGTTGTTTAAGGCCCTCTGGTTAAATGAAATGTAAACATGCTATATACAGGATATAGCATACTGTTTGTGGTTGTCCATTTTCACCCCAGAGTCCTAATATTCTTCTTTAGGAAACAAAATATGTCTGTTTTGTTCCTTTACCTAATACTACTGCAAAACTAAAAATAAGTTGGTATTACTAAACTAAAAAAATCGAGTTCCAGTAAACATACACGTTCTAGAATTACAAAAGAATGGATGCTACAGATTCTGGTAGGAATTGCCGATAGAAAGCTTTTATATTAGAAACTAGCTTTATCTGACTTAAACATTTAATTAACTTAAACTGCTTTTAAACAATTGTGGGTATTGCTTGTATATGACTTCATACAAAATGTTAGGTACTTTAATAAAAATATACTCAGGTTGTAAAAGGTAAATACTGTTTTCAAATTAAATTAAAAGCAGCGTTACCTTTCAAATAATAATGACCTATCAGTTCCTCTCTAAAATAAGATGGTGTATAGGCGAAGCACATTTAAACAGAGACTGGAAAGGTTAAAAGGCAACTCCATCACATAAAAACGAAACAAAGTCCACGCAATGCACAAAATTCATCCAGAACTAGGATTCTCTCCTTAATAATGTTATTAAAATACAAACCGGAGCTGCAACAAAATGTATTCAATTATTGTTAGTCTATTTATGTTCCACCACTAGAGGTACCAAAGGTACAATTTCTCCATTTGTTATTTTCCTATCCTATCTGGCTTATGGTACAAACTGTACAGCTTTGTAGTAATAACTGAAGTTATCATCACACTGCGATGTTCTATATTTGCAATATGGTGGATATATCATTTTTATTTTACAATAGGGCTAGTCTGTACTTCATGGCCCCTTCTCCTATATATGAAATACATTTCTTTCCCCATTATTGTTTAATGCATTATTGTTCATTCTACACTCCAATAAATGAAGTAACAGATTGTAGTAAACTTCCCTTTATCAGGTGGCTTTTAGACCATGGACCTATGCTATATATACACAGGTGTTATATGTTATGTTAATAATGTAACCTTAGTTGCACCTACAACCTAAACTAACAAGTGGTTACCCAGAGAGCGCAACTTTGAATTATTATTTATATATACTGTTGTAAAAGTTTACACCAATCATTGCTGTGTTCTTGTGTTGTGACAGAGAATGTAACTGCACTTCACACAGAATACTACTCTTAGCTACTACTGTTCAGTTGATCTGTGTAGAAAATTTTTTTTTTTTTTTTTTTGTAAGAATGTGGTACTGTTCTTAAAATGATCCACCGGCTTTATAACTCCAGTTTGGGTCATTGTTGTTTCTCAATTTGCAGTTCTTGCCTTTCCTTTAGATGTTGCACCCCTCCCCCAGAAAAAAAAACCTTCAGGGATTAAGATTCACGGATGCCTCCCTTGTAACAGACAGACGACTGGTCCTTGAAGAACTTGTCTTCAGTTTCTACTGTTATGATTCAGACTTTAACGGGTCTTGAATAGACCACTTTCAGAAATGCGATTGTTGCATCCTCTTATATTACTAATCAAGTTATGGGGTGTATGTGTTACGAGCCTTGGTATTTGAGAACAAAAGAACTCCTTTACCTTCCAATATCATGAGACGTAAAACAATAATTGTCAGTATCTTTCATACAGGCTTAATAAATAACTAACATTCTAGTCCTAGTCCACCAAGTATACTGAACTAAAACCTGTTGCTAAATTACTTCAAAAAGCAGACACTGCTGCTTATTTATTTATTTATTTATTTTTAAATAAGGTTATCTGTAAAATATATACTAGATGTAAGCACACATCTAGCTGATGTATTTGTATACTGATCAATGAGTATTTCATTGAATCAATATGTAAATGTCTTCCAAACTGATCCCCGAACACATCTTGGAGCAGAATCCTTGTTTAGACTGTTCAGGTCCTCTTGGTAAGTTCTTTGTAGCCATTCCAGAAGACTTCAGCAGTGAAAGGGTGGAAAGAAGTCTGCAGAAATGTGTGCTGCAGCCAAATCCAAATTCCATTTCACCCATACATGGCTTTATCCATTTTAAAACCATGTGTTATGCAAAACTCCCCAACTTCACCATTACACAATATTAACCTACACGTTTTTAGTTACAAAAAAGGCTTATAATGCACGTAGTGGATGAGTTTTTTAGTTACTGAATGCAAGTGACAATTTGGGACCAGTTCTGTCATTGAACAATTAAAGAAATAAAATAAACTGCATACATATCTGTGACATCTGTCTTTATTTTAGCAACACGTGGATACGCAACATGAAAAATCAGTATATCAGTATCAAGCAAAAAATAAAAAAGTAACACTTTACAGTAGAAAGCAACTGTCATTGCTTTAAACAAATATCCATCCACAATACTGGTTTATACCACGTGTGGAAGTCTGAGGTAATGTTATATTGGGATTTCAGTATATACATTTAATCTGCACTGCATGTCCAAATGCATGAATTATATTAAAGAAGTGGAACTGTTTAGATTTACAGTAACAACTGCAGTGCTTACTTGTTCTCTGCATTTTTTCATTGGTACAATGTGCTTTTATACAAAAATGAGGACTCAAATCACTACCTACCTGTGTAATAGATGCAAGTCATCAGCTGGGGCAGTGCAGGAAATGAAACGTTTCCACAATGGGTGGGACAAACTTGAAAATGAATTAGTTACTCGATAACTTCAAAGCAACTATAAAAGTCGAAGTGGAATTTTACAAGGCAATGCCAAAAGATGCCCCCGCCCGCCCTCAATTCACTCAATTATCTGGCACGGATATATATTTCTAGCACAAATATTTGACCATATTTTTAAACTTGCTTCTCAAAAGACGAGAAAGAAACATTTGGTTTAATAATCAAAATGTGCCAGAGCAAACGCTAAGTCTAATAGTGATATTCAAAGCCACATCTCCGGTGAACGCGTGGGTATTAAGCAAGGTTTCTGATTGTATTGTCTGCCTCTAAAAGCAGGTGAAAGTACAATGGCATTCCAAGTGACATAATAGTCTGAATCTAAATGCAGCAGCTCGAAAGCAGAGCTCATCTTCAGAGCTCACCGGTGGTTCACGGAGAAGCTTGCAAGTAACTTAAGTACAAAAGTTAAGCACTGGGTGTTGTTTGCCGTTATAACTACTAAGTGTAGTGAAATGCTGTTTAGAACAAAACGATCTTCAGGAGTGAGTTCACTTGATGTTTAAAGCCGTATTCTGTTATAGTAGTTAGAAGTTCTGATACAATAAAAGAGAATTAGGCTCTAAATAACCATTTCAATACTTACCTTGTATTCTTCAAAAACCAGCACACCATCATGCCAACCTGTTTACAATGCTTGTGAAACTCTCCACTACAGCTATTACTTTTTTCTTTTTTTTTCTCTTGTATCAATTATTTTATGGGATAATGCAGTAGAATATACACCCCTGGCCCTCTCCATGCTATTCTCATGTTTTGAACTAGTGTCACTATTTAAACTTACCTGTCCAGAAGGGGAATGATCATGATAATTCTCTGAAGGCGATGTGGTCACTACTGTGAGTTGCACATACAACATTTCAAACTAGCTTTCAAAAACCTTCCTTGCTATTAGGCAGAAATCCCTAAATTATTGGCTACTGGTCATTGGGAGTCACCATGTGGTAAGGCTGTAAACTAAATACAAAAATGTTGAAAACCCCTAGGAGATACATACACGATTTGTAAAACACAGATGATGAAATGGCTGCAGTCTTTTCTGTCTGTACTGCATTGTAATTATGATCGCTGGACCAGGACGGCGTGTGACTTTCCTGTCCGGATTGGTCCGTCTCTGGTTCGGAAGTTCCTGCTGGCTGACTAACCATCACCGTGGTCTTCTTCACAACCTTCCGTTCGGGACCAACTCTCTTTTGCCCCTGTAAAAAAAAATGTACACATTGTACTACAAAAAACAAGAAATCTAAAGCACAACTAGCTGGTTTGTGCATGTGTCCCAGATCCTACACCTGTCCATTAACCCTTTGCGGTCTTATGTCGGACCAGGTCCAACATCAAAAAGACGTCAAGTACAGATCTCTAGTTGTTTTTTCTCCGGAAAAAGCATAGAAAACCTTTCAATGGCCGAGTGAGACCGATAGGAGCCGAGAGAAGCCAGTGGATCTGAGAAATACAGTCCCTGCACCACAGACCTAGCACGGACATAGCTGCTTCCGCAACCAGTGCTCAAATAATATCACAGACATTTGTCAAGCTTTTTGAGACGTTATAGTAATAAAATAATGACTCGGATCGCATTATTGAGGAGTTTGGTGATAAAACAAGTGATCAGGACACGCTTTTGCCAATTGCAATCATAAAAAAAAATCGGTCCGCTTTTAAGAATCAACCGCTTATAAGAATAAAATCATCCAGGACGGATGTGATTCTTATAAACAGAGTGCACTGTATTTATTTAATACAGCTGTTTAACCTTTTTGTTTAAGACAGCAACACCGATAAGCATGGTAAAACAAACTAGATTACAGAACACACTACCAGTATTTTTCTGCTGAATAAATGTTTAATAAAATTACTCTATTGTTCAGCCACCACATAAAATCCATATTCTGTAATTACTAAAAGAAGCATCCATTGGACAACCCAGACCAAAAAAAAAAAAAAGTGTGGCTCAACATTTTACGTTGGTGACCAACTTGTCTATTCATTGACAAAGATATGAATCCCTGAACTTCATATAAATGGTTTTCTATACACTCAAAGCAATTGCTCTTCATAGATTTTAACAGATACCACAAAATGGAAGGTTACCTTGGGTGGGGTTTTCAAAGGTGATTTTCTCTGCACTTTCAGTTTAGGTTTTTCTTTTGGTTTTGGTTCTTTGACTTCCGTTAGGGATTTCATTGCAGCAGCAGCATGTCTGAGAATGCAATCGTTACCGCAGTAAACCGAGTCTGGCAAGGCATGGTTAGAGCACCCTGAACCAATACACTTTGGGAGTGTACTGGTCTCAACAACCTGGAAATAAACTCAGAGAGGTTAGAACATCCACTGCTGTGCCAACACAGCAGAAACAACTTACCCAGGTATCTGGGAGTCTAGGAAATAGACCCCTATACTTAAGTGTACCTTGGATTACATGGGCAAAAACAACAGTGCATTCACATATTAGCATCTTTGTTTGCCCTAATCATGCCAAAACTGAGGGTAAATTAAGCTGGAAAGCACCACTTCCAGGTGGTAAAAAAAGGGGTCTCCAGTGGGAAAATGGACATTGTGGGGTTAAGGCTAAACTATGTCTGAACTGACACAGAGCCTTCCATTTTTTAGGTGCTACGCTAGTGATACGCATTGTAATACAACACTGTCTGAACTGTACAGCCCAACAACTATTAAGCTGAATTCAATTTACAGCAAGATTATAACCCCCACCTGCCAAGATTGAATTTGACTACATACCGGGTGGAATAATTTAATTTTCTTTTTGCCACTGGGATTTGTGGCTTTTTCTATCCTGCCTTTTATTCCCTGATCCTCGCTTGGCTTCTCTGCGTCGGTAAGTGCTGCAGTTTGGTCTTCAGAGGTCTTCCCCGCCTTCAGTTCTGGCTGCTCATCCCCCGTGAGAGGAGTTCGGTCTCCCTGGCTTCGCAAGCGAGTGCAGTTTGGGCAAATGTAATCCTCTCCATTCCTCTCCAGCAAGCGTCCGCGGGCTTCCGTGATGCCAACACAGTTTCCGTGGAACCACTCTTCACAGCGATCGCAGCATATCATAAACCTGGTTAGAGAGACACAAAACACAAGCAAATTTCAACTTCTTGCTTTGTGTTTAACCGTCACGTCAACACTGCATGACACAGTAAGTGCCTGCTAGATGCAATTCTTTATAAAATAAGCATTTCTTCAGGGGGAAAAAAAAAAAAAAAAAATGTTAAGGTTCAGGGCAAATAAGGTGGCTGCTAACCCTAATAACTGTATACTTTAAATGTTCCTTTATTATTTGGTTACCCTGCTACTGTTGACTTTATCTCCTCTCTCTTTTGTCCTGTGCCTCTCTCATCTCTGTCTGCCAACTGCCTGTCAGCTCTACTTTCTGTCATTGACACACCAGCTGCTGTTCTGAATGGGACCACACTGCTGCAACTCTCAAGGCACCCGTCACTGGGGCTGGGGGAAAGTGCAGGAGAAAAACTACATTGTTATAAACAACTATAGGTATGTGTCTTCCGATGGCCAATATTGACCTCAGCAGCAGCATCATCATCATCCTACTATTTTGTGGTCTTTTATATGAACACAAGCCCCTATCTCTGTCTTTCCTACTGGCAGGTGGGAAGTTGAATATAAATAATGAAAGCAACAACCAAAAACTCCACTTTTACACACATGAGCTATTCATCTAATTTAACCCCCTAAAAGGCCCGTAGCACTCATCGCTCAAGTTAGAGAATTTGATTGATTTTACACAAGGAGCTATACTTCGGGTACAAGGTGCTTGTCAGTAGTTCTTCAGCCACTTTTGTATTTCTATTGACAGTATCAAATGTAATTTTAAAAACCAAAGTATAAATACCTGTTGTTGTGCTTCTGCCGACAGATGCAATACAGTGCATTGGGATCATAACCCTCAGCGTCCGATTTGATGGTTGAAGGTCCCTCACGTCCAGCATCTTTGCTGCCTTTCTGTCCTGGTTTGGTCTCTGCATCGTTAACTGCACTCTCTTTTGCACCTCCTCTCCCTGGGCTGCCTGACAGCCTCTTGCCGCCTGTCTCATCCACAGGCTTTTCTGGACTTTCAACCTCTTCCAGACCCTCTTCCTCAGCCCCTGGGGCACCTGCCACCCGTTTCTTCCTTAGCTGATTTTGCAGCTCTTTCAGCGTCAGTTCATCACTGTCGCTAGCCTCACTGCTGTCCTGACTGGCGGCGGCAGCGTCCGGTTCATTCTTACTTCCATCGTCGTCAGGGGTTGCTTTCAGGTCCAGGCTTTCAACGCTGGCCTGGCTGGGGGTCTTTGCCTCTGAATTCCCGTCGAAGCTGGCTTCAGAGGCCGTTTCTGTGTCTGTGGGGTCGAAGCTCTCAAGGTTAGCCGGTGCGCTCCTCCTCCCGCGCCGCTTCGACGTAGACAGAAATTCCTCCATCTTATCCGTTCTCTTCGACTGACGGCCACTGCGCCGCAGGGGTGCGTTCAACGGATCATTAAGGTCCACCTCTCCAGGCAGCTCTCGTTTTGCAATGGTGGTTCTACGGAAACCCCATGTCTTCTTAAACTCCTTACTGGTTGGCTGGACAACTTTTCCCGAGTCATCCTCTATATTTTCAGTGTCATCATTGCTTTGGTCTTCTTTTTCATCCACGGTGGATGCTATAAAAAAAATAAATCAACAGCTATAACAGACACTGTTCAATTAATTATTTGGATGTACTGTTTGTTTATGACTTATTTAAACAAAAATCCCAGTGCTAAATGTGTATCCAGCTGCACTGACTCAACACTGTACCAATACTGCAGCAAAAAAATAAAAAACTTTTTAAAAACAAAAATAACACTTTGCATTTGTACTAGTAAAAACACTTCTGTAGAAAAAAAAAACACAACTTGTTACATTTTTATTTTAAGCATACACTGCAGCACAACTTAAATTGTTCACTTAAATAAATTCAAAAATTCAGTCAAAAAACATTTCCAGTTAAACTTGAATTTGTTACTTAATCACAGAATGCTACCAAATACACCTGCAACCAATGCAGATTAAGCAAGATAAACAAAAATTACAAAAGGCCATTTTGAAGTACATTGATTAATAATAATAATAATAATAATAATAATAATAATAATAATAATAATAACCCGGCACTCAGCACTAACTAAGAGGACTTGTTTTGCTGTTTGGACACAGAGAAGGTAAGGGGCAGCATGGTGCAGGCGAACACTCCAGAGAAATATTCAAAAGAGTTTTTTAAAAAAAACATCAGAATAATATTCTATTCACAGTTCATCATTGGATTTAATGTAGCATCATGTCTGTTTTGATTATCAGTGCACCCCTAATTATAACCGGGGTCACACACACAGTGCTTCGGTTCTAGTGAAACTATTCAGTTGTCCAATACGTGTGAAAAGTACTGCTGCAAACAGCTCGTAATTAACTCGTAACCGACCAAGTTAAGGAATATAAAAGACAAGCTGGTCTACTCTTTAGCATAGAAGAGCGTGCTTCGTCTCCAAGCTTTAAGACTTGGATAAGAACATTAAAAAAACTGCTGGATTTGCTCCACAGCATCTGAATTATGTTAAGGACAGTAGTACATTCCAGCAGTTGCTCACAAACTACAGCACATGTTCTTATGATTACACAGAAGTGCAATACACTCTTACTACTCAAATGGGAATTAAAGTGACCGCTCGTACCTTGAGAACCGATATCCATGAGATCCTGGCTCTGTTCTGATTCTTGGACTTGAGAGAGCTCAGAGCTTACAGTGTCCTCCATGGTTGACATGTCACTATGTTCAAACAGAATACCTACAGTAAACCAATGAGGAAAAATATTACATTCTGGATCAAGTCATATAACACTTTGCAGCAACAGTGAAACACCAACCATTTTCACCAGATGCAGCTTTCAAAAAAAAGTGTCCTACTCGCGTCAGAAGATGTTTCACCACATATCCCCGAGCACAACATGTTTTTGCTTACTATGTCAGTACCATGGTAGAATTTACCGTGTTTCTTAAAGTGCCCACTGCCAGGGCAGCAGTGCTTACAAAATTAAAACTAAACCGAGCAACAATGTGCAAACCAACCCTGTGACAATCCACATAACTTTTACAGCCTTTACAATTTTAAAGTGAAATCCCTTGACTTAACCCTAAGAAACCTTCCCTCTGGCCTGTGGCCTTTACCTGAAGCTTTGCTGAAGCCTTGGCTGGGTGACCCCTGCAGGTCTAACTGAAAGGGAGCACTAGATGAGGGCAGGAGGGGATCTGTGTCACTCAACATAGTCACCAAAACATCAGACGACTCAGCATTAGGAACATAAAGGTCAAATAGTGGGAACTGAATGCCTGACTCCTGAAGCCCTACAAACAGATGCTCATGCTGTACGATTGCCTAAAGAAATTGAACAAAAAGACAGTGGATACGAATATATGGTTTCACTTACAAAACACACACACACACTTATATATAAGTGCTGGGACGAGTACAGGATTTTCATGTTCGAATATTTGCTCAAATTAAATATTTGTTCGTTTTCAAAAAGTAATAAAAGCCATTATATTGCTCACAACACAGCAGACAGCATAGCAGCAGGCAGGGCTGGATTAAGTTTAATGGGGGCCCGGGGCTGTTATCGTTTTGGGGGGCCCCTCTTTGCATTTTCATTTGCTTCCCTTTACTGTTTTACTACCACCACACTCGATTAACATTAATGTCAAATTATTCATTCTTAGCTGATCCATATTTTACCTGATTCGATGTTTGCATCAGCGTCAGTTTTGAAAATGAGCATTGGCCACAGTGTTAATTACTGACAGTTTCAAATACAAAATGGGAAAGGCAAACTGCAGACGTTTGTCGCAATAGCAAGTTATCTGGAAATGTGTTGTCCTTATCTCTTACGAATATGTACGTGTATAATAGGTTTATGATAAATACATATGGAGCCAAAAAATGTTTAGCAAATAGGGTAGTACACAGCGCTTTCTTATGTAATGTTTTTTTTATTATTTGTGTCAGCAGAATCAGCAGAGCTGCACACACAGGAACAATGTATTTTATTTTTTTTATTTTATTTAAATTTTTTTGTTTGTTTTTTTGGCAACCAAATGAGGCAGGCTGTGTTAAGATAACCTAAAAAACTAAATGGAAACCCGGTTTAAGAAACCTGTACGATATCAGTAAGTCGCACAAGGCCAAATTGGAACTCAGACACAAACATACTGCCTGCCTCCAGTATTTTAATATGAATTCATTTATTTGCATTTGGAACGAGAATTTCTCAGTCTAAAAGAAAACTACATGGACAAAGACAACCCAAAACTACTACCAAAATAGAGTGAGAAAAAGATGAGGCTTATTTTTACTTTTTCCATGGAGATTGCCCCACTGTAATCCATATAAACCTAGGTCGTTTCCTGCTGTTGATTTCTCTCCAATGTATTTTCAGAAGTACTGGTACCTTCACATACATTTGTTGGTATTGTATTAAAATAGCGTGGCAGCGTTGGTGTTTTGTTTAACATATCTTCCTCGCGATGACACTGTACTTGATGTGTTTCTGCTTTTCAGCGTCGCTCTCATACTTCCTAGGTGCTGCTTTGTCAGACATTCACAGGTTCTGATCTGCGTCACGTTCACATCGCAGCACACCTGATAAAAGCGGCACGTGACTCGATCGCAGGTCAAGTCATATGATCAGGCAGCCACAACTCCTCCAACGCAATACGGCTTGGTAAAACAGACCTGTTGTTCCGATCCATACAGTCACACGCTACTTATTCATTTTTTAGATATAGTATTATAAATTATATTTATTTGAGACCCCTCAAAATCTGAGGCCCTGGGCTGCAGCTCCTAAAGCTCCTGTGTTAATCCGGCCCTGGCAGCAAGGACAGGTGGGCGCGACCCCTGTGTGTGTGCCTTTATTTTACAGCCTTTATCATCGCAGTAAACAGTGGCCATAGGCACATTTTCATAAGGGAATAACATGAGGTTTACTTTTGCCTTTTTGTAGTTGAACAAGCAAACAGACTTCAAATAAAACAAACATGGAAATGGCACATTTGTCCCAGCACTTAACTCATACAAACACACACACACACACACACATACCAGTCAAAATGAGTTTGGGGTGCTGTAGTTACAGGCAAGTGGCACCTTGATAACAAGCCTATGCAAATACCATACCAGAATATTTCAGTTTCCCAAACTTTGTTTTTCACAGTTACTTCATCCACCAAATTATTTCCCCAAAGAGCACACACATTGCAATAAGTGTTTAGATTTCAGAAACATAAACTTCTCCACATGCCTGGGAAGAGAACATTTTAAATCCTTTCTTTTCAAAACAAGAAAGCAGCATCTGCTAAGAAATGGCAGCCTTGTTCAGCTGTGCGTTACAGAGCCTGTAGAAGGCAATGCCATTGGCCATTTTGTTGACCATAACTGTGGCTCAATTTCCTTACTGGGTTTTTACCCTGGTGACAAAAGCACCGAGGGGCATTTTGTTAGCTCAGCTGTGAATACCACTAGAGCTAAATCTCTTCACTGGGTTCAACTTCACTTGCTGCTTCATGGTATATTGCAGAAGTGAAACGCCACTAGGCTTAGAATGAACTAATCATGATATTATATAGTCAGAACCAGTATACAAAACACTTTAATGCGTACCTCATTTAGTTCACTGGTTGCACCATGAACAGCTTGTGATTCCCAAAGAGGAAGAGTGGATGCGACTGGAAGAGATCGGGGTATCTGGAAGCTTCCTCCCTGGATGGTCTGGCGAGACAGCCGCTCAATCTCTTCGTTCAGACGGTCCAGCTCATCACACATCACTGGCTATGTGTTCTCTAAAATGGAACAGAAGAAACTCATTAGGACAGTTGACAAGAGAATCCTATAAAACAGCTGTGTACCAAATGTGAAGAAAACCTCTCAGTGTGCCATCTATCCAGCAGACAAACCACATGACCTCAAATCAGAAGTCAAAGTGAAGGTTACTGCCAACAATGAGTTCACTTCCTTTTCTTTCTCGAAAGTGTTTCTGCTGTGTATTTAGCATGGACGTCAGTATCTCAAAATGTTTGGTCTTGGTAATTAAAACAAAGAAGCCATGTTAGGCCACAGGTAACTATGCAAGAGGTCCTAAATCTTTGACTGTCTAGCCTATTTGTTTAGTTTAGCAATATAAATTTGACCAATTATCCATACCATATGTTTGTATGTAGTGGAAATTACCACCATTCAAGTCACACCTCACTAAATTATGCATAAGCATGCAACCATTTAATCTGCAGAAGTATAACAGTATGTATTATTAGTTATCGCTTATTGAATTTAAAAGTATAGATGCAGGAGTTTCGTCCCTGAAACAATTCACTGCCAAAACCAACAAGATTCACATCACATCTTCCCCAGGACTCTCCCCAGGAATCTGTATAGCTGGGTGGCAGAGCATTATAACTGGGAGCACTTTTAACTAAATTGCCTTACCATAAACATATAAGACACAGAATTTGAATAATAATCCACAGGCTACACTGCTCCATTCACCCCAATACTTTGCAATCTTTTTTTGTGTTTCCGGCAGAGCTTGCACATTTTTTCGCACTGGCCCCTCTTGCGGTTCTTTCAATTCACTTTCTACAAGTTGCTCTTTGTTGACTATAATCGGTTGCTCTTTCATTTCTACATTTTTTTTTTTTTTTTCAGTAGCATCGGTTAAAGGCCTGGGGAGAACCCTGACACCCTTAATTTTGGTCAGTTTTTAAAACCCTATATTTGTTTAAATAAAAAATGAAGTTTGAAACCTATGGAAGTAAATACACATTAGGCACCGATTTTTCAAAACTTCTAAAATCAGGATCAAAATAATCCGGATTTGGAAATTCTATTTATTCAAATGAGGGTACTTTTTATCTGGATCATTTGTAGCCGTTTTCTCAGAAAATGCCATTGCAGAAGTAGGAGTTCTTCATATATATTTTTTTTTTACCGTTTTGGCCATTGCATTATACTAAATGAATACCTGGTTTATATATTTAATCAATAATATTTAAATTAACATGAGCCGTTTCAGGCCAAAGAGACAATGATTTGTATTTATTTTAAAACTATTGACAGATTAATTGTTTTGCGCAATATCATTTGCAACACCATGCTTGACTTGCTGCATGTGCAGCGAGGGGGGCGTTGTGAATAACTCCTTCCAAATCTCAGAATTACAGTTTTAATTAATGAAGTAACATTTTTCCCCACATTATCTGCACTTCTGTTTTTATATATTGCAAAACAAATACAATAGTTGCACCAAGTTACGAGTCCCTATCAATGGCAGAATATGTTGCAAATTAAAACAAAGGAGATTGCATGTGGAATAATGGCCTCTAGCGGACAAATTGTGTTTTTTAGGGTCCAGATCTAAAGGTTTCAAGCTCTAATATTTATTCGATGTGTATTCTACAAGCAAATGAAGAGCAGTAGCATGGATTTCTTGTTAAATTGCAAAGGGGTTCTCAAGTCAAAAAATATAAAAGGTGAGAAGCTATGCACATCAAAATGTTTCATTTATGCCTGAAATAATGTATAAAAAATAGAAATAACACCACACACATTTCAAGACTTTAGAAAAATGAATACATCAGCTGATGTGTCAATTACCATAACACAAGCAATAGCCCCAAACCATAAAGGGCCATTTAAATAAAAAATAAATGACTAAAATGTATCAGTAAATGAACAGTAATCTTCCCAGAGTTCAAATCAGAAACAAGCTGAAGGATTGTTGTCACCAGCACGCTGCATGCCTCGCAGTAGCAAGCAGCTTCACACAGCACTGATTGTACACTGCTTGTAACCAAGAATCCTTTGTCAATTCAGTCCTTGGTTTTTAGTTCAATACAAAATCTCAACCTACCAAAACCTAATCAAAAACCTAATCAAAAAGCAACTATCCTCATAATCAATGGCAGTACTGCAGTAAACATAGAAAGAGACTGTTCAGCCTCATTGTCACTCTCATTAAAACAGTCAGTAACGGGTTGATTTGACACAAAATGACTTGAGCTAAACACGATTACAGTGTAGTGCAATTAGTGTAGCCTTGCAATATAACGCTGTTCATTATTGTATACAACTTTAAAAGAATACAAAACGGTGTACCAACTGTTACACAATCTCAAGTGAGTGGTCTGTATCATTGATTATGGCCAGTGAAAGTATTTTACACTTTTTTTTTTTTTTTTTTTTTTTTTTTTTTAAATGTGTGGCTGTGAAACGATACATTTACCATATTTTGTATGCTTCCTTTGACACTGTCGGCAGTGGTTTTGTAAAATTATTGCCACAAAAAGAATATTTTTTTTTTCTTCTACTCCTCTCTTCCACCAGATTCTACTCTGAATTACTTGTGCTAAAAAAAACCACCCCAATCAAGTTTCGTTGCAAATCGGATAAGCTCTTGTATAGAAACAGATACTAAATCAAGGGTGGCAAAGACATACTCCATATACCCAACTCAGATTTTTTTTTTAAGAAAGTTTCAACACAATTGGGTGAGCGATTCTCTGGATAAGATATATAAAAATGTAAAATGTGACATACCTGTATGTAATCGGAGTGGTATGATAAATAGGCTATGCAAAATACTGCAAGTCATGAGCCTAGGAAAACATTGCAAACCACTTGTTACCAAAAGATAAGTGGTCAAACGTTTACAAAACCAAAACAGTATACGACATCAAAGCCATCAGTAACATGAAAAAGAAGACCACCATGATCTATATATGTACCTTATGAGCATGTCAAAAAGCAAGTCTGACATGCCGCAAGATGCTTATATATTCAACTATTCTGACACACTAACTTGTAAAAGATTATCTGACATAACTAAATGTATTAAATAAATGCTTCCCTTGTCAAGTGTGAAAAACACAGGGACTGAACACCATCTGTCTTTAGCAAGTTTCATCATAAATGGATAAACAGTTCTCTATGTGACATGACTTGCCATCAGAAAGTTCAAGAAGAGAAACTAGAGTCCACTCACAGTAGTACAGCACAGGTTTGCTTGTAATTAACCTCAATATTGAAACTGGTACAGGCTTATTTATCTTAGCTCAACACTTTCAGAGGAAATGATGGGCAAGCCTCAGAGAGACATCATGTATACTAGAAATCACTATGAACCAGACTGAGAACCTATGTTCTCAACATGTTGACCTAGATCCTGATTCTCTTGAGCATAATGTACTAGCAGATCCAGCTATGCTCTGGTAAATGTTTCCCCTATGAGCATGGGTTACTTTCATGGTGTTGTTTATAAAGTGGCCACTTCTATCACCACAGCAACTAAACCAATGTCACCCTGATACTACAAAATGTTTTTATTTAATCTAAAATGCATTCCTTATTTCTTACTTAGAAATGACAGTACAATTTATTAATTTTAAATTGATTACAGAACGCAAACCTAGCAGTAAAATGTATGGAGGCCGTGTGGTCCAGTGGTTAAAGAAAAGGGCTTGTAACCAGGAGATCCCCGGTTCAAATCTCACCTCAGCCACTGACTCATTGTGTGACCCTGAGCAAGTCACTTAACCTCCTTGTGCTCCGTCTTTCAGGTGAGTCGTAATTGTAAGTGACTCTGCAGCTGATGCATAGTTCACACACCCTAGCCTCTGTAAGTCGCCTTGGATAAAGGCGTCTGCTAAATAAACTAATAATAATAATAATAATAATAATAATAATAATAATAATAATAATAATAAAGGATAGAATTAACAAATGGAGATTAAACAATGAAATGTAGGCTGCAGGTTGGTCGATCGATATAAAATGTAATGTTTCTCTACAGACTAAACGACGTTGCATCTAAAATTCGCCTTATGAAATAAGCATGTCAGTGACGTTCACCTCCCACCACAGCTATACACTGAACTGAAAGCCTCAGTAATATGGCCAGTAAGCACATGTAATGTTTGACAGTTCCCCCAGGGTTCTGCTTGCCTCAGTAGCTTGTGCTAAAGTCAAGGGCAAGTTTCATTAAAGTTGATGTACAGTGTGATTGAAGGACAGACAAACAGGGTCCCTCCAATTATCCAGAGGTTCTCATGCTCTTAGTAAGTTTAGTCTGAATAAGCAGTTCTCTAAACACAGTACTTGCAAAACTGAAAAACAGTAACAGAGAGACAGTGTACATATACCCTGAGAAAATAAAGCTTTATCACAATAGGACAAGCTGTTCCCCCCCCACATTTAAGACTAAAAGTAAATGTAAAAATCATGTATTCTTACAGCTGGCTAATAAAAGCATGAACGGTAGCAACTTATACTGTGTATAAATGTGTTAAATCAATACATGGGTACAACATTCTTTAAAATGAATGTGTCGTAGACCACATTTAAATGCAAATTGAGAAACACACAGCAACAAATGCACTTGTCAGATACTTTGTTAAAGATTTCATAGTGCACCAGTGACACGTAACAATGAACAGTAGGCTTATTTCAACTTACAAATACAGTGTGTAAACTGACAAGAGCAAATGTGAGTGTGTGTGTGTGTGTGTGGGGCGCGGGGGGGGTGGGGGGGATGTGATCTCATTTCACTTGGATGAAAATCCTTCCTGCTGCAGCAGAAGAGAATTCTGCATTAAATAGGGCAATAGTCTGGAACTTTGTGGTAACCATTGTTCATTTGAGTTCCACCACAATTTAAAAGATGTCATCCGATCAAATTGAAAATGATGAATTGACCCTTGAATTGATATGCATTAGACAAGTGGATTTACTTTTTTCAGATTAAGTAAGTTACAACAAATATTACCCTTCACAGCAGAGCATTTACAACAGCTTCAGTAAATCAAAGTAATTAAGTATATTAAGTTCTGATTGACTGGATATTCTACCTTTTAGAATGACCAAAAAAAGCAACAATTAAAACCTTTTATCTTGGACAGCTTTAATGAGCAACCACATGAAAAAATGATTTGTCTTTTCAGCAAAGTAAGCATGTTTTTCTTTCAAGAGGTTTTGGACTTTACATTTTCAGCTGAATCCTTAAGAAACATTGAAAATAAATACTGAAACATGTCAATATGATTTAAGACAACTGAAAGTGTAAAAACCTACGAATGCTATGGTAAAACCTTCCAGAAGAGTGAAGCAAGCCACATATACGCACTGTTTAAATTACAACTCCAAGTCAAAAGAAAATAGTCACCAATCAGAGTCCACATTAACCCTTGATTTTCATCAGCACGGATCTGACCACCTGTGCAAATTATGACAAACTGCACAAGATCATCTGATCTGTGTTGAAAAATAACCAATGACTTCATTCTGCATTGACATTAAATGGATAACATTTGGGATACCACTGCATTTATCTTACTGATTGAATCATAGGCATATAAGTGCACATGATTTAGCTACTGTATTGAAAGATACCAAGAAATGTGTGAGATGCCTTGATCCTTATTACAATTTGTATATATTTGAATAAGGAATCTGCCTGATATATATATATATACTATATAAATATGCTCAAATGGTATCAAATAAACTGAGCATAAATATATATATATATATATATATATATATATATATATATATATATATATATATATATATATATATATATATATATATATAATTTTACATGTAAAACCAATATAAATAAAAAGTAAAGGTTAAGGCAAAAAGTCTATTAGAGCGGTTTAAACCTTGTAAGTGTATGCCATTGCTAATCTTAGGAAAAGGATACTCCCATCGTGATTTACAGCTAGTTGTCAGTAAAGAAAAAAAGCTTGTGATGGATAAACATTTCGTTTGCAAAACTGATGTATCGTTCTACAAATCTGTGAAGCAGCTTCACTCAAACAATTGCTACACCGTGCCAAAACATGCAGTGAGGTGACATCGCCTTGGCTTCCAACAATGATTCAATTATAAGGTCATTTGTGCAGGGACCAAAACCGAAAGCGGTCGATTCCCATTCGTAATAAAATGTAAAGTGATTCGGTTAGCTGCACAACAGGAAGCCGCCAGGTTTTCTACGCGCAAGTCCCTCCCCCTTCACCGGAAAAGCCGTGACATGCTATCAAGGGATAATTTATCCCTAGACTCCTCCTAGTTAATAAAAAGCAACAAAATTAAATTGACCTTTGTACGTAACACATATCTCTACCCTTAGCCACGAAGCTATAAACGTAGTTCAGTGTTGGCTCATGCCATCTAAATGACTTAAGTAAACCCTTTACATGTGCTTAGTTGTGTCGCTATTCTTCATATTCGACCTTGTGTTCTCCAAATCTAAATGCGCCCACCTCCCCAGTTTGGGCACTATTAACATAACATTGCGTAATGCGGTATTACATCAATATTTTTAGAGTGGAATTTAACATTTAAAATCGGGCGCAGTGCAAAGTGCTAGATACGTACGTACATGCAGACACACACAATTACAGGAATGTTATTCGTCACCGCGCTTATGTAAGTATCGCTTTACACTGCGATTAGGTGCCTAGGAAACATGCAGTAAATCATAACAAAAACACTGGAACGTTACATTTACAAAACTCGTGGTGAAAACAAATGTAGGGTGTCAGAAATATTTTAGGTGCAAATATATCAAATACGGTAACACGGAGTACATTACTCCCACACGAGACTGTGTTTACACACGTTTTGTATATTTTGCACAGTATTTGGACGTAGTGTAAGAGCTTCTAAATCTACAATACACTTACGTTAAAACAATACAAATATAACGTTTTAAAAAAAAAAATGTCAGGGATTACAATTCTAGTCTGTTGCATTCTGAACAATGGCAAAACCTAGTCAATCTCAAATCACAGGCCCAAAATGCTAGACAACAAACCGTACTTTCCTAGTTTCGCACACACCTCGTTGGCACATGAGAAAACGCAACGACTTTCCGTCAAACAATTCGTGTATTAATATTTTTTTTTGTTTTTAGTTTGTGCTAGTTTCTAAAAACGCAAAAAAAAAAATACGCCACATAGGCCCATGCTTTGCTCTTGCGCCCGCCACGCCACCGACATACAAAATGGGTTCATCAAATTCCAACCTTATTTTAAATCAGATACGCATTAAAAAAAAAACACAGATTCTCTGACGCAACTTAGACATCATAACAAGATTATTCAATTTGTCGTTAACACCGAGCGAAATCCAACGTTACTTACTTTTTAGTTTAAGTATATTTCGGTCTTTTTACAGCGTCCTGCTCAATCCTCCATTTTCTCTGCGCTTGTCGCTACACAACAACTCGAGACACGAAGTGGGAGGGGGAGGTGAAACAGCGACGTCCACATTGACACCTGCTGGCCGTAAAAGGCAATTGCAAGCAAGGTCGATGTTATAGCGACACCTACAGGACAGGAGTTCATATCCTTCCCTAGAAACATACATTAGTAGGAAGCATGAATTATTCTTCAGGGCATATTTAAACGGTATTTAATACTGAAACGACAAATACTGTAGCCACAGAATGGGTTATGAATCCAACTTCAATCTGAATAAGAATTGTTGACAATATGAAATCATAAAATGGAAATATCATCAACGTGTATAATTCTATTAAAACAAATGTTTGTAAGATTAGGGATCTCCACAGTGTGTTTTTAAATACATACATATACACACATTTTATTTTATATTTACTGGTGATAAATAGAAGAACACAGCTCCTTGGTCTATACAAATATCTCCTGTCAGTCAAGTAGCTACAGTGGTTGCATTGATCATAAAATGTACAATGATCCGTTTTTATTAATGATCTATTAACCTTGTAGAATGGATAAAGTCAACAGCTGTGCCATTTTAATCTAGCAACACAGTAGCAAATCGTGGTGTCCACACAGACACTGCAAACTCACAGAATGTCAGAATGTTCCAATGTTCATTAAAACACAACGGTGTTGACAGTTTGGTTTCAACAATTTCCATATAAATTAGTGTCATCTGCGCCTGTTGGAACGTGTCAGACAAGGGCTGATGTGCCAATTGCCCATTTGTTCAGAATCATACAGAAATTCACATGCCAACCCCCACCCCTCTATTATTATTATTATTATTTTTACATGACAACTGTATTTCTTTAGAATAGAACCACTAGTTGAGAGTATATTTTATAATTGCTATGTTTTAATATCAATGGACGATGTTGCACGCGATACTTGCACACAAAAGGTGGTTGACGTTCGGATCTCACTATATCTGGTGTACTTGTCGTAAAGGTAATTCTGCCAGGTAACGTGTGTCCCACAGTAAATAAGAAAGAGAATCAAAGACTGCATTTGAAATGTTCCTAAAACACTTTTTTTTCATACTCATCAATGAAAATGTTGCAAATCAAATAAAGGTTAAAAAAAAACGACATTGACTGCCCAGCTGAGGACTGATCGCAGAGGATAGCTGTATATTTTGTTTCTTGTTCAGCTACACAGCACATTTGTTTTGCCATTGCGAACATGTACTCAAGTTTATTAGAAAATGAGCCATGCAAGCTGGGGGATAACCAAGAGACCCAATTACTGTGAAACACCGAGGATGGAAGGTGCCCACTTGAAGACCCCAGAGATGTACCCTACTTCGCTCAATCCAGACGGTTGTCATGCTGATGTGCTGGGGAGACTGCACTGTGGTTGATCCCCGGAGCCAGCATCGCAGCCGCTGTGTGCGCTGATGCGCTGAGGAGGCAAAATAAGCCGATCCCTGGAGCCAGCATTACACTTTAGCCATCAACACCAGGCAGAAGGATATCTTCATCATCAGATGGAAAGAAACGCAAATGGATGGAGTTGCAGATGGATCACATTAGTTTACTGTAAAGCTAGTTGGTGCTTATCTTGGCGAGAGCCGAGTTCAAATCAGCTTGAAGTTTTAACATCTACTCTCATGTAATGGAAATCCTATTTAGCCTATGGTGCAATTTGCATGACATGAGTTTTACAAAGCTAGTGAGATACAGCCTGTATGGTTAATTTAAATATGCAAACTAAGTGTTTTGTTATGTTTTATAGTATTACTGACATGCTTTACTTCTACAAAAAAAACAATACTCCATGGAGTAAAAAGCTGATAGATGAGGGCCTTAATGTCAATTAGCAAGTGCCTGCTAGAATAAATTATTAGAAATGGAAATTATTGGAGAAATGCATGGACATTATAGGAACATTTTTAAATAGTTTCTTGTAATCAAAAGGAGGCATTGTACTAACAGTTAACCAAACCATATAGGAAACGTGGAAGTTTCTGTCTGCGCACCCAACTACAATAAAGGGTTTGAAATGAAGCCCTTTGAAAAATAAGTTACGAAACAACCGTGTTACCTCAAATCATTCACTTCTCCAGTAACAAAACACATAATGTAATAACCGACAGGGGGGGCTGTTGCCAATTTGTTACAAAGGAACTCTAGTTTCTGATCCTTATTTGAATGAATCACAAATTCTTCAGAAGACACAGCTCTTCGCTATAACCACTTTCAGCACAGGCACGCCTCACAGGTTTAATTTGTTTTACCACACTAGTGATTTTCCCCACATTTTCATGTTTTATTTTCCTCAAACTCATGGAGGCTTGGTGGTACATTGGTTAGAGAAGGGATTGTTACCAGGAGGTTCCAGTTCAATCCCAGCTCAGCCACTGACTCACTGTGCGTGACCCTGAGCAAATCACTTACCCTCCTTATGCGCCATCCTTCGGATGAGACGTAAAACCGAGGTCCTACTGTAAGTGACTCTACAGAAGCAGTTGTGATGCATAGTTCTGTAAGTCACTTTGGATAAAAGCGTCTGCTAAACAACTAATAAATCATATTTGAATGGAAGCAATCTCTCCTGAAGCCCTTAATGTGTTTCTTATAGTACCTTCACTATCAAAATCACACATGATTTTGACAGTGATGTAATTTTGTCCAGTTGATTACTAAACTCCTTGATTTTTTTTTTAATCTATAGACTCACAATAATGCAGAAATACCAGAAAAATTACAATTATATAATTATGAAAAACAATATTTACATTTATTCTTAGTCATGTTTAAAACAATATAACACAGAACAGGAGATGGTGTGCTGAACGTGGTTAAAGAGTTGACTGCCCTTGCTTGGACAGATGGTATATGAAAGCACAATGAATAGTGTTTATGCACAGTACACCACCAGTTAATGGAGTGCACTAAGGACTGGAGACTGCAAGTCTAAATGTCATTTCAATCACTCAAACCCTGGTCAATGGATTAGGAGATGACTAGGGTGACACTTGTAAGCCTTTTATTCATTTGTAATATTTACACAGGCAATACCCTAGTTTTTAGAGTTGGTCTTACACTTTGTGGTGTATAAAGGATGATTGATTGAACAAGGTTTTGAATACTGAATGTATTCTGTGCATAATGTGTGGGGAGAGAATGTAATGAGTTCCAGCACAAGTGATATATATGTGATACACGTGTGTTTTATATGTAATTTCTTTATACCTTTAGTATGACGATCACTGTCAATAAAAACAAATCCATTTTAATATAAACTTTGTACAAATAAAAATATGCAAGCAAATTTCACAAGTTAGGCCTGCAGAATAACTGGACACTTTTTTCTTTGTTAAAATGATACCTTTTAACACTTTACACTAACAGTCTTATATATACAAATCGCTTCTTTTATAAACAATGGAAGTGACCAGAAAGTAAAAAAAAAAAAAAAAAAAGTACAACAAACTGAATTTTTACAGTAGCTGGACTCGTACATAAATATTGTGTTTATCACTAACTTACATTTTACAGACAGTTCTGCAAGAAAAAATTTATTTGTAACATATTTTCATTCTGCTTTATACATTTGGTTAGTGTAATTTGGCCAATTATTTTCCCCATTAACACATGATGTTCATATGGAACTTCTTGCTAAGAAAGCCATACTAAGGGCTCCATTTTAGAATGAATAGTTTCAGGACAGCTGTATTTCATGGGCTTGTGTTTGTGTCACTGGGGTCTCTATTAATAATCTAAGCTGTGCTGGATCTGAATACCACCACCCTTTAACCTTTAACAGTATAAACATTACTACATACAATAAAAATACAAATGAGGTCCACAAAAAAAATCAGGGATATAAATTGTAGGCAGACAGTATTAAGATATGCACCGTTTGCACAAACTCTGGGGCCCCATAATAAACACCTGGTTTGTGCATCTCCCATATATAATAATCATGTTAAGCTTCCTCAAATGGAGCGATGCATCTTTCTATAAGTTTTGGGACTTGTGGTCTATTTTACCGCACGATTGTCAGGTGCATTGCAGAACTGAGGCATTCAGGGACTTCCATGGTATTGAAATTTGCAAAACGTAAAAAATAAATCATTTTACATTTGTTAACGCCCTCTGGCTCAGATTTTCTGTTAAATTTAACCAAATCTTTTTTAACCAATGCTGTCTACCATTCCAGTAGTGACAAAAAAAAAAAAAATTAAACCAAAAAAAAATAAAGATGGATCTATGTTTAAGACATCCAAAAAGGGAAGATTATTTACAAAAGAAGCACACATCAATAGGAGCCGTGCTCATTAAAAAAAAGGGTGCTAATGCTATACAACAATGTAGTGTAGCCAATGTTTTTTTTTTTTTTGTTATTTACACAAATACAGTTTTCCCATCGTATCAAGGTTAGTACACAGAAGTGCAGTTTCACATTTTTACACAATTCACAAATCATTTTTTGTAACTCTCGCTCTCTCTCACACACACACAGTGCTTTCAGTCTTTTCTCCTGTGTGCTTTGTGAAGCCTTATACTCTGCGTACTTGAACTGGCATTGTAGCCTGGACATACTGGACTCCTGTTCGCACGGCTACTGTCCCAGCACTGGGGCCGACAACTACTGGGATCGTCTGTGGATAAAAAGGTTTCTTTTTTAATTGAAAAAGTTGAATAAATACAAATAAATGAGAAGCAATTCCCAATCATTTTTTTTGTTACAATAAATTCAAAAAACAATAGAAGAAAAAACGATGTACGTCTTGTTAGAGAAGCAAATCTAGTAATGGAAATGTTGCTGTACAAGAAAGTGCTACCATCCCAAAACAGTAAAACCAGGAGAATAACTGTACCGTGTTCAGTAAATTAATAAATAGCAGCAACTTTTGAATCACTGTGCACCTTAATGTATGTGACCGCATACAACATGTAGTATGTGTTACTCTCCAGTCCAGTGGTAAATGTACAGGGTTTTCTAAGACTTGATGGTGCTGTGCCGTAAAGCTTATGGCAAAGTTACAAGATTAACTTGCTTATATCTTAACTCATGTAAAGTCGCAGGTAAGAATGTATCTCTGTTTCTGTACTATCAAATATGAATTAGAAATGCAGCCATCTGTCTGTTCTACGAGTATTTTCACGGTTTTAAAAGGTGGCTAAAGAATAGGTTGTAGCTAATGAAATACACCAGCATTGCTAATGAAATGCTTACAATAGTTATTGATGAATATAAAACTAAAGATGTAATGAGAGTTAATGGCTGTCTCTTAGCAGGCCTGTATTCAGTATTCAGAAACACCTCTCTCTCTCTTTCATGAAACACTGGGTAGCTGCGAAGCAATGGAATTCCAAACAAAGTAAATGCATCTTTAAAACGCTAATAGAATGATACGTGTAAATGGGTCTTTTGTTAGTCACATAACAATGACATTAAGATGCCACTACACTAAATTAAATAAAGCTTAACTAAATAATGCAAATAAGAAAAATAGGACAACAAGAGAGAACATTAAAAGCGCTATTAAGAAGAAACATGCTTTTAAAAAACAACAACTATACAGCACTAGAAGTGTGAATAAGTTCTGTACTTACTATTGTGGGTTGAGAATTTGAGATAAAGGTAGTAGTCTGTGGTACCTGGACCAATTTAATTGGCTGGCTGCTCTTCACGCCTGTTGCTATCTGCAGAGACAGCACAGGGATTTTCAATTCATTTCTACAAAAGCGAAATCAGGTGCTACAACTTTCTTTTAATGTTGCCGACTCTATTTAAAGTTATACTTCCTTGTAAATGATTTGCTTCAGATAAAAGTACTTGCCTTTTTATTCACGTGGACTTTTTTTTTTATAGATTTTAAACATTTTGTTTAAATAAGCTAAAAACAAAATGTGGAGGTGGCTCCCCCACTCTATTGTAATTTCTATACTGGAAATAGTTTGTTTGTGGAGGAAACAAACTGTTCATTTCACAGGAATTGGAAAGGTAAAAAATAAAAAAAAGGAGATCCACCAGAATGTATTTTGCTGTATTACAAAATATATGGAAGTTATTAGAAATGTCAACAGGAATAACAAGACATGTATTTTATTTAAAAATAGGTCATTTATAAGGAAGTTCATATTTAATATGATACCAATATCAAACAACACAGCCAGTACTAATCGTTATCAGCGACCCCTTTCCATTTGCATGTTTAGAGCTGGAACTAATCAGCACAGCTGCAAAAAACAGAAGAACTTCATGTACAGAAGACTATTGAATGGAACCTCTTCACTGACAACACATTTCCTTTGCAAGTGAACTAAAATGAGTGTTTCTGTTTCAGAGAATCGTATAAATGAGTGTTCTCCACCCACTGAAGCAGATCACAACAAATTCGACTCTTGGACAATAGAGTCAGAAATGAGAATTGAAATGAATACAGCGTGATAGTACCAGTTATAACTGATTTGCCTATTAAAACCAAAGGCAGCTCCACTAACAATAATTAGGAAAGCCTGGTGTTACTAGTTTGTTTGCAATATTGGTCTGCTTTCTAATTCTGGCTGTGGTGAAGCTGAATGTAGAAAGGATTGGAATTTAAAAAAAAAATCTTTTTCTGAACAAGAGCTTGACATGGAATACATAGAAGGTTAAATGTTGTGATGTAGTCAAATAAAAAGTTAAGATACACTAACAGTGTCATTGTCTTTGCTTTTTTCTACACTGGAGTCCTTTTCATGTGCGGCAGCTGTAGTCTCTGTTGCTGGTGGCTGAACACTGGCAGATTGTTGGGAGGTTTTGCTTGAAGCACCTGTATTCGTTTCGGTCTCAGCCTCTTGCTGAGATGCAGTGGCTGCAAAGACAAATGAAACAAAATTAAATTTCGAAAGGCATGTTAATAGAATACAACACCCATCTAGTTTCCCTAATCCCCAGATCACTTCAATGTTTTCCTTAACTACAGAATATGAAATCGCTAGTATTTAAAACAAGAACCTACTACAACTTTGTTCCCTATATTCCTACACACCTCTTTCCTCCAATAAGATCTGGAAACCACTTGCATCTGGAATTCTAAAAACAGACTCATATTATTATTATGGCTGTAATACATAACTAATGAACAGAATAAATTCCAAAACAGTATACTATTTCTGTAACCGAAAAGATGCAGTAGTGTTTTACAAGAATTTTGAATAGATTTTTTCCCCCAATAAGGGTAGTCGTTTATAGCATCTTGATACATTGTACACAAACACTACTTTAATACTGTATATGAAAATACTACAAATATTAGGTCAAGTGAACTTTTTTATTGAAAATAGATAAATGGTTTAAACCATAAACAACCACTTGCACAAGATAGAAACCTATTATTTTGTTTTGATGAATCTATTTAATTTATACCAAATCTGTACTTCTGCAGATGAGGCCATGGGCCATGTCTATTACATGAAATCTATTTTTACATCTGGGTGTTTTTCCTTCACAGTAGCCGTTATATCAAGTTCCATTAGCAACAGTCATTTAAATGTAATGCTAAGATTCTAAGCTCTTGAACAACAATGATTTTGAAAATGGTTTTCAAAATCAATTAAATCGTTCATTAAGAAAATCAGAACAAACAGCAGTGTTTATAACATGACTGAAAACCTTATTCTTTTGCTTCAAGTTGTCAATTACAATAAATACTGCAATTAAAAGCGTGTGTTCCCTTACCGGACTGCGTGCAGGACTTCATGTGCTCAGGCCAGTGAGCCTGCTGGCATGGGTAGTCACAATAACTGGTGTTCCAGCAGCAGTAGAAGATGGCTTCTTTCTTGCAGTTGGCGCACCACTGTTTTTTCTTGGTCTCATCCACAGCCTGTTGTTTCTCGAGCTCCGTCTGTTTCTTAACCTCCGCCATCAGCCGATCTCGCTCCTGCTCTAAGCTCTGACGCATCTCCGCCATCGTCAGCTCTGAAATGTACAAGACAGGATATACCAGCCCTGTGAATATTACGCCATATATTGTAGTCCTGTAGGTTCATAGTCACATTTTTTGAAGTGCTACTGTAGACACGTGCATACTTGATATACTTAATCAAATGGTCTTTAATGTAATCTTGTTTAAAAAGATAACATCTGATATCCATGTAATTATACAACTAACCAAGAGTAACTGAACATACAAGACATATATAACATCTACATCCTAGCCTTTGATTAGCCATTTGTTAAGAAAGAGAAAACAAAATGTACAAATTAAAACAGTAATTGTAAATAGCACCCCAAGAACATTTCATCATTTTTTAAGGGAGCTTGAATTTATTACCAAGGTTGTGTTTCATTTCTGACAACTCCTGCTGATGCAGCCATTGCAGTTTATCAATTTCAATTCTCAACCGTCGAATCTGTAAAAAAAAAAAAAAAGGAAAAGTAATACAGCATGAAACTTGAAGGCTATATACAATGAAGATAATTAGTTATTCAACTATTAATGTATTAGACCAGCTTACCGCAAACCAATTTTAAAAAGTCTGCTATGACTTCATGCCAACACACACGTCGGTCAATTTATTATCATTATTTATTTATTTATTTATTTTTTTTTTTTTAAGTACAATTTCTCTTGACAAATGCACATCTCATCTTTCTTAATTAATTTTATCGATTTTGTACAAAAATCATAATACATTGTAAAGGAACAGCTCATCTATTTTATGGGGTGGAAATGAGAGGTCTTGGTAGCAAATGAAGCACCTCTAACGTGAACCTTGTTGTAAATGTTTTATATTTCGTCACACACCTCTTGTATTGTATTGCCCGAAGTACTTTTTGAGAGATCGTTGTATATTTCAGTCATTGTTCCTTTTATTGCATCCATTATCTGAAAGGTAAATTAAAACATACTAGCAAACGTATCAAGTAAAACAAGTTACACTGCCAACAATTTTGAAAAGAGGCACTCTTGAATATTTATTTGAAAAGCACAATCACCAATTGCTTACTTTGCTGGTGTATTTAGCAATGTCAGCTGCAACGTCAGCTGAAGTCGTTGCAATCTGGAAGTCAGTGTTAACGGATGTAGAAGGTGTGCTGACTGTTACTGGTGTGGTTATCATGGAAACAGCTGGAGTGCTTGTAACCAGAGTAATCGAAGATGTTGATGTGCTCTGAGTGACCTCTTTCTGCTGTACAGCTGAAACAATACAGGAAAACAAATATTATAATAACTGCAGGACTCCTTTATCGAAACCCCCCAAAAAAGCATTCCAAACAAACACATTTCTGAATGACAGTTTATTTACTATTTCCTTATGACTTTGAACATATCAAATTACTATAAAACTTGCACTTTGGGTACTGTATGTTGTAGAACCTACAGACGTTCTTAAAATGCACTAAATCTGTAATTTCTGTGTCGACAGAAACAAAAACATAAAATTATCTCATTAATCATTCCCAATGCATGCTCCCCCTTTATAAGGCGTCCCTTTATACTGCGGAACAGGTTACAAGGCTAGTAGTCTGGTTATAAGGTTGAACACAAATAGCTTGGTCTCTTAACTATGGCTCCCGACTACAGCGTTATAAAGGGGGAGCACTGTATATTCAAATTACTTTTCTGTGTTATGGTTATACAATAAAAAATAATGCTACTTCTACGATCCATTCGTTTGAAATGGGTTTGAGTAGTACCTTTAACTGCCTGTCTAGTCTGGTATCGAGTGCTTGTGGAGGGCTGTGAAGACTGCTGTTGCTGCTGTGGTTGCGGTGGCTGTGCTGGCTGCGGTGGCTGTGTTTGCTTCTGTGAACTCTGTTGCTGTGTATTCTGAGGTGACGGGTTCTGCTGCTGCTGCTGGTTTTGGCTCTGGTTCTGTTGCTGTTGCTGTCTCTGTACCTTCTGCATATGCCATTTCTGTGAGGAAGTCTGGAACTTATTTGTGGAATTCCACACAACAGCCCGCTGGATAGCTGGAGCAGTTTCTCTGGGTAGAAGCGGCCTCTGCTTTTTAACTGCTGCAGCAGTGCTAGATGTTAGCGAAGCAGCTGGGATCGACACCACATTAATCGGGATTGTGATGGTGGAAGTCTGAGCAGAGTCCTTGAGGCTAGGAAGTGAAGAAGCAGCAGCTTCTCCAGCAGGCTTCAGAGCTGTGCTGGGAGGAGGAGAAACCTTACCTAAAAGAAAACAATTGATATATGGATGAACTGGAATTGTTCATTTACATCAATTCAGTAACAAGCTTTGAACTTACAGTCAACAGTGAGCTGCAAGTAGTTTAAATATAACTTTACTCAAACACTCCTATCAAGCGTTGCCAAAATTGGTCCATTATGAGCAGAGTCTAATTGGGAATCCTATTCATGAGATTTCTATATATCAGGCTCCTGGTAAATCTGCTCAGGCAAAAGTTATCCAATTCATAATAACTCTAGTTTGAAGGCACTTAATTGATTATCTGCTATAAGAAATCAGAAAATCTGAGCAACCAGTCACTTCACGAACACATTCAACAAGGTAGTTATAAAAAAAAAAAACAGTACTGATTAGGGATTTCCACTCCCTCAATACAGAAAGGAGCCCCAACGCATACAATTAAAAATAAAAATCTCGCAGTACCCTCTTGCTTAGCAGCGGGAGTCTCTTTCGTTGCATTCGTGGAAGTCTGCTCCTTCTTGCTTTTCTTCCTGTCACGGCCAGCGTGATCCTCCCCCAGGTCTATCACCAGCTCCCCATCAGAGTCCGAATCCATGTCCTGGCCCACAGGAGGAGGCCCCACCTCTTCTTTGGCTTTTAACTTCTCCTTTGAAGAGTGCTGTGAACCCTTAAGCTTTTCTGAATGCTCCTTTTCCAAGTCTGAGCTTGACCTTTCTTTTGTTAAGAGTTCAGTTTTCTGTTCGGTTGCTTTGCTTTCCTCATTAGCCTCTGTTTTAACATCACTTTGGGAAGGCAGTTTGGCTTTCTTTTTTAGGTCCCTTTCGCTTTTATCCTCATCTTGTCCATTTTTTAATTTCTGTTCGTCTTCACTCATATACTCGCTGTCACTGGAGTCAGACTTCTCCGAATCTTCAGAATCACTGTGTTCAACCCCTGTGTACGCATTTTCAGAAATCTCATTTATTCCTGTATAAAAAAAATAAAATTAAAAAAGTCAGTTAATTATTTTATTTAGGGTGTCATAGCAGAAGCCTTGATTACTGAATTACAGTAACATTTCAGCAGATATCAAAAACCCACTTGTACTACAATGACTACTGCAATGTTTTTGTTATGGTAATGCAGGAAAGGCTGTAGCTAATCCCACTGCTTACCAAGCTGGGCTTTACAGCTTTCAATGGTTTTATCAAGGTTGAGCTGGAAACGGCTGCGTATTTGCCTCTTTGGTGATGTCAGCACAAGTGCTGTGGACTGCTGCTGTACCGACTCGCTCAGTTCTTTCAGGTCCATTTCAGCTTTGCTGCGATCTGAGACAAACACAGTAATAGAATGATGTTACAATTGCTTCTGGTCCTATACATCTGGGCTGAAAGAGACCATACAGTAAAAATCAGCAAATCTGGCTGATTGTTTTTTACAAGCCATTAACTGTCCAAAGAAAAAAAAAAAAAAAGTATAAATTGTTATCTGTAGAAAATAACATAAGAACATTTGATTCTCCATTCATCCTATATTACATTACTACCAGTTTATTGCTATCCAAAATTAGGCATGGTCCTTCAAGAGAAAACATATATTTAATTATTCAAACCAACCCAGGTTAAGGTTAAGAATGCTGCCAGTTGTTGAGGTGCGTTCTTGTTTAGGAGCAATGGGTGTGGATGATTGAGAAGAGAAAGGTTTTGGACTTCCAGTCACACTCCCAGCATGCCCCATTTTTGCAGATGCTGGAGATGCTAAGATAGGAAATAAACACATTTATAATTAGAATAACCAATACACTATTGCTAAAATAAATAGTTTTTAATAATGCAGCATTTACATATATAAAGTACATTACTGCTAACATTTTCCTGCAATTTACAAACCTGCTGTTAATGGGTACTAGAAATATCACGCTACATGAGGACACCTTATCGTTGAACCGAATAGACAGTCGTTACTATCCTAGCTAGAAGAACCGTCAGATTCTACTCTGTGTATGCAGACTATTTGTACTAAAATAGATGAACAGCTCCCAGTTTAATATAGAATACAAGTTTAGCCAGCAGACAACTGCCAGAATTTTACAATTAAAAAAAAAAACACCCCTTCTGATTACATCAGGAGGAACACACAACCAAATTCCTCATCCGTCTAATGCAGCATCAAAATTGTTAAACCCCATTTAGAAATGTGACTGCTCTGACAACCAGCTTCAGATAAAGCACAGCTGTAGCTGTTGTTTCTAAGTAGAACTCTCAAGGGCAGGATCAGTTTTCCAATCCCTGTCGCTGGGTGTACCTGTGCTCCGATCTGTGAAGTCCATGGACTCCTCACCAGCACTGTAGTGACTAAACGGAGCCTTGATGCTCTTCTCTGTAGCGTCCTGCTCGATGTCGGAGCCTGTGTGCACGGAGGAATTTGTGCTCATCGGAGACCTTGGCATGTCGGTTAAGGAGATCCTCCGTCCAGTGCCGCTGGACAGCATGGGTTTACTCAGAATGATCTTTGGGGATGCCGTCATGTCAAAACTGAACTTGATTTTCTCTTGTTTGTCTGGCCTTACAGTCCCCCCTGTTGGATTAGTGGGATCCAGCAGCATTTGAAACTGGTTGTTTGGGGTGTACGGTGTCCTGAAGGGAGCGTAATTAAAAACGGCAAACTTTTTCCCGATGTTATCCACGTAGATCTCCATCTCTTGCATGGCACTGTTAAAGATGCTTTTTGTCTTTTTCACAGAAAAAGGAATTTCTTTTGACATGAGGTAGCAGTTATTTATAGGGACCCAGGCCCTAGGACAAAAAAAGAATAGTCACATATATTTAATCACACTTCTTATCTGATGTTTTGGATTATTTAAATCAAGTTACATAAATAAAGCGTGTTCTGAAGAAAGCTTAATGGAAGAAATCTTACCTATCATGCTGCCCAAAAAATCGAGCATCAACCTGCCCATCTTTATCCCTCAGTGCTTTGGCAGGCCAGAATGGAAAGCCTTTCAGTTTTGCCCATACTAGAGGATGAGGGTTAGTCTATTAAAAAAGAAAAACAACACACATTGTTTCAATTTCATTTTATGTATACCAGATCTATAGTCTGTTTCCTGTGAAAGAAAAATACCAACAGTCAACACTAGATGGCAATGCAAGTTAGTGTAATGCATATAAACTAGCAGATGTTTTACTTACACAAGGCTCACAAAACCAGTTTTCCCTCTTTTGGCAAGCTGACAGATAGCATTCTGGACACACTTCAATTTCATTCATCTGTACAGAAAAAAATATATATATTGATACAGTATATATGTATAGATATATATCACATTTACTTGAATATTTATATGCACAGTAACAGAGTAGAGATGTATTACATGTTTCAATAATATTTTAGGGACAGCATACACTTACTTCATGTTCGCATATTTTTATTATGACTTTAGCCGTCGCTGTCAACTTGTGATTACCTGGAAAAATCAAAATATATATTTTTATATTTTTTCTTTCAGATTGTTTTGTAAACATTTCTTCTGCATGGACAATATTTGGTCTGAACGATGCTAAAAAGCACACACTAACCTCCGTTGTAAATTATGCAGTTGTGCAAAATCCACTTAACATCAGCCAGGAAAGCTTCAGTACAACCATACATTTTCTTTTTGATATTCTGAAATTTAAAACAGGAAAGGTTTGTAAAGCAAAGCTCTATTGATAAGACATTGATGTTTGATAAGGCTGCTTATAGAAGTTGTTGGTACAGATCATTTACTTACAGCATTCTTTCTGCAAATTACCAGCCGTAACCAATAAGCAAAGAACAGCAAACTGTATTTTTGTAATACATACTGTGTCAATTTATTATGGTCAACCAATGAACCACACCGTTTTTTGGATATTATGATAAGAAAGAATTCCACAACATAACCTACCTTTTCTAACGTGCAAAGGTCCATCGCATGAAATATATATTCAGCATAATCAGGGTGTTGTTCTAGTGAAACTGGCTTCTGAAACGGCTCCGTCTGTTGAGAGACAAATGCAAAACACGAGTGAATTAAAAAGCCATGTCCAGACAGACATAGAGTTTACCATGATAGGCAGTCCTCTAGACAGTCATACTGCCAAGTATTTTCAAAACTGCAGCTATCATTATTAGGGATATATGGTAAATATTGCTTTTTTTTACCCAATTAATAGGTTCTCTCCGATGGGCTGCTGCATGGGGAGAGAGAGGCGAGCAAGGCTGATCCTGAAAAAGAGCAAGGAGAGCTTTTCCTGACCAGAAAACAGCTTGGATTCAGCTCTCTGGACAATGTGTGTTATTACCCAACAGCACTGGCCACATAAGTATTAAACAGGCCTGCTCCCCACGGTCCAGCTGAGCCGAGTGTACAGAAAGAAGCAATTCAGCAAAGCTTCACTAGAGGGAGCAATTGCAAAGTATGATTTAAAAACCGAGCTTGCCTTTGAATTTGAGCGCATTTCATATTCAGCTGTTTACAAAAAACAATAAGGTGAGCTTTAAGAACATTCACTTGTTATTTTTTAAATGTAAGTGTTGCTTTATACTGTATTCCGGGTATTACCGATCATTTTATGTTTGTTACACAGAGATGCTAAAGTTTTGGTGGCATGAAAACTAAAAACATACCTATCTATTCTTTCTCAACCATATCATAACTGGCCAGTAGTCTCTAGCAGGTATTCCATGGCTTTCTGACATAAGTCAACTGTGAAACCTTCCTCCAGTACATCTTTGCCTACTTCAAGTACAGTACTGTGTGCTTTTCTGGGGCCCGAGTGCCGTGTATGTACTAACCACATGTGTTTTATCCATGTACGTCTTATTTGGATTTTTCTTGGTAATATAAAAAGGTAGGAGAACAAATCCACAGGCCCAGACATGGTAGATTTGGTATATTATCAAATTATTTGTACATTTTCTTGTAATTTACAGGACACTTGAACTGATGAAAAGAAAAACAGACATTAAGCTTGCGGAATGCATTTCTTTAAAATGATAAAAAAGATATTTCTAAACATCACACAAAGTATTGCACTACACTTTCAATATGCCTGTCCACTCAAAACTGCAGTCAGACCATAGTAGCAAAGACAACTCCTAAAACCAACTGACCTGTATACTACTCAAATATACCATTATTTTATTTATGTCTCACAATAACAGATCCAAGCTACTCAATTAGTTATCCTTCTATAAAGTTATGTAGTGCTGAAAAGTTGAATAGTGACATTGTTAGTTTGCACTACTGGTACTGAGATACTCAGACATATGCAAATATACAATAAAGTGTACAAAATATGTATGTAAAGTTTAACCAGAGTACAAATGAGTGTATTGCATAAGTACAATATGGTACAAACAGGTCTATGCTAAAGGCTACAGATTTTGGTTCCAGTTTTAGGGTAGGCATAGTCACTTACCCCAGGTTGTTTCATCTTCTGTAGTGCAAACTTAAGAAGGTACGACAGCTGATCTATCGTTAGCATTGTCATTGCTTTGCTTTGAGTTTCTATACATTCTGCTACTGTTATTTTCTGAAAAGCAAAAAAGAAAAGGAGGCAATTTAAAAATGTGTTCTGACAATAACAAGCTTTGAACCTGGGTCTCTTCCCCTACTCCATCCCATAAATGGCTCATAACTGTCACTGCACCAAACTCCTTTTTAAATAGGGCAGTCTATTCTCTACTAAAACTGTGGGTTAGAATTTTAAATCTTTCATCAACAGCTGCTTTCTGGTTTCTGTAATCCTTCCCCAGGGAAAGTATCTATTTCCCCAAGCCCTCCCCGCCACATCACCAAACATGATGCCTCTATGCTTGTTCTTAGACACATCTTACACAGCACTCAAGTGCAGACAGACAGCATGCTACAGTAGTTTCGTTCAGCGGTGCAAGACTGAATTGTAAGAATTGCTGGTACCTCGCATTCAGGACAGAACCAGTCCCCCTCAGGCTCAGCTGTCAGTTTCAGACACTTTGCATGGTAGACCCGTGGGCAGAGCTCACAGCAGAGGACTTGGCCCTCACGGTGACACACCCAGCAATAGAAGTCATTCCGCCCGTCCTGCGGCACAACATCAACAGGGTCTGTGGTGAGTGGCTGCTTCATATAGTAAAAGGGTCCATGCCTTAGTTCTGACTGAAATGCGGGCAAGAGAAACAGCTTTCAAAATACAAGAAATTGCACAGGTTAGCACATAACAGTCACATGACCACACTGAAGGTATACAAGGGACAGACCAAAAGACGTTAGACAACAATCAACTTTCGGTTCAACAGGGCACTTCATGCTCTTGAATGCATGACGTTACTATTTGATCCAGTTTAAATTTAGGAAGACAATAATATTTAGCTCAGAAACAATCTGATCAAAGCTGATTACTGTGCAAAAGCGTTTGGAGTGCCGCTTGTAACAATTAAGTCTCACATGAAATCTGATACTTTGTAGCATTAAATGCCCAGATTTGCAATTGTAATTCAAAACTGGTTTTATTGCTCAACCAACCGATGCATGAACCGTTTGCATACTAATTATTATTCTTTGGCAGGAAGTCAATGACAAGTTAGGACTGAATTTCAAATGGCTTGTCCCTTCATTCTGTACACCAAGTTAAACAGATTTTTTTAAATAATGCTTTTACAGGACTGGTACATGCAAAACAGGCTGATTGGTTTACAAAAGATTTTGAAAATATATCTTCAAACACAGATTAATGAAAGAATCAATATAATATGAGATTAGAAAACAAAATTACAGCATACATATTCTAGGGTGCTGTATAAAAAAATTAAAAAAGCTAAATGTTTTAACCAACAATGCCCTGATGTTATACTGATCAATAAATGACAAACCAACATTAATAAACATTATATAAAAAGCTACTTAGTAACACATGATTAAAAAGTGCTCATTGTGTAAAACACAACTTATTTTTTATTTTGTATATTAAATATTTCCCTGAAAAGCAAAAAAAAAAAAACTACAGTAACCAGTCAGACTGAATGTAATATTACTTCTATCAGGGTTCATATGTACAGCAAACTTAAAGCTCATAAAATCACAGTAAACCATTATGCAACAATACCCAAAACAGACAGAAGTACCATACATTACAGACTTATAGAAGACCACATAGGTACAGTATGTAACACTGGTAATTCCTAATGTTTACAATATTCTTGCTTGATGAATACAGGTCAAGTATAAGTTTCCCCATCATAGACCAACATTTTGTTACAGTCACCAAAGATATGTTTCAGTTAAATGAGGTTCATGGTTTATTTCCACTAACAGTAACTCTTGTATATTGTACCTGCTCCTTGTTGTGACTGTTCTTTTTCTTTTTTATGGGGCTGGCAGATGGCTCTGTTGGGGAGTGGCCATTGGAAGAATGTGGAGGACTAGGGATCTTTCTTTTCTGTGCTACACGCTCTGCTGGCCCAGGATCTGAAACTACAAACTGAACCAGTTAAAGAGAGTCCCAGCATGAAAAAACAACACCACAAAAAAGAAATACAACCTGCACACACAAAGAAGGGTGGTGTACAATACACAGTGCTGATTGGTTGTGTATAAAGCAGATTGCCACTAGTGTTTACTGAAGGGTATAAAGAGGAAGTGAAATGTGATCTGCAGCGGCAGTCTGGTATGGAACGCCATTTCATACTCAGTCAACTGTTCACTCCACCAACTTACTGAAGAGTTCACTGGGTTACTGAGTGGCTACATACTTGATATCCAGTCCACTACTTTCAAACACAGTGAGAGCAAAAGCAGTCGTGAAATAGTGAACAGCTACACAACACAAGACTGCTCCGCTTTTCTGAAATAGTGGTGCACTTAACTAAAGAAGATGCAATACAGCATTTTTAAAGTGCAGCGTCTCTAAGCAGCAAGGAGAATGTTCACCATTTGTTTGTTTTTTTCTCACCTTTAGATCGTGTTGAGATGTCCATCCCCTCAACCACCTCCTGTTCTGTTTTAATTTCTTCTTCAGCCAAACTACAACCAATGAATCAATAAGAAAAACAGCATACAACTATTACAGTATGTCTCCCCAACAGACATGTAATGGTGCTTTTAGTTTTTAAAACAGTAACAGCTATGATCACTTAACACTCAAAAGCTGAGGTTTGAACCATTTCCGATTTTAGCCAGAAAGCTCTACCATAGTAGCTATCTATTTAGGCTTGATCAGAAGTGAAAGTAAAAATCTAGCCTATAATTTTACTGTTATGCACAGCATTTCTTAATGCACCTTTTATATTCAACTAAATCCAATAACGTAACACCATTTTGCTCTTGTACCCAGTCACCTAATCAACTATGCAGTATAAAATAAAACAAAAAATAATGGGGAAAAATGATTTTAGTAATCCATTTATCCTGTTTAAAGTACAAAAATCAATGCGCAGAAGAGATTATTTCCTGTTTTGGGATCTTCTGGATTCGGCTGAAGAAATGTTGCCCAAACTCTCTACAGGCACTGTAATATTATTTTCACATTTTGTGTGAAATCTTCAAAAATGTGCCATTATGGTCCTCATTATAATTAACCTTATACCTACGAACCTTAAGAACTTATTTTTTTTAGATGGGCATTGGCAATGAAGAGGTGGACAACACATTTAAAAGTGAGCAAGAAATAGCCATCAGCATTAGTACCAAAGTGTTTCTAAATAGTCTGTAGGCTTTGTTTAGCGTTGCTGTCCGTATTCCTGCTCTTTTTAAACATGATGGCGATTGTTTTGTTATTTGTATGTCTATATCCTGTAAATCAGTTTTGACCAGTAATTGTTGTGCAGGCGCACTTAAAATGGCATCTAACAGAACTATAATCTAAATGGTTACAAGTTAATCATTGTTCTGTTACTTATCACAAACACACCAGCTCAGCTGTTGAAATATTTATTAACCTTTGGCAAGTCAAACTTGTGCTCCAGTAACTTATCAGCTCTAGCAGATCTGACAAATGCATGAAATAAAAATGTGATTGCTACAGTATATTATTGGTTAAAGTAACTCATCTGTAAAACAAAGCTGTAACTTAAGCCTTTAATTTGGTAGAAAGCACATACAGTAGTATACCCTTACACAAAAGCGATGGCCTTGAAGTAATGGTAAGATGTTGGTCAGTTACTCTATATAGCAACAAATATCAAACATTACTAAATACAGATGTCCTGTTCTCCTTATTTCAACCTTCCAGTGCCTTCATCATATTTGTAAAATGGGAAAATGTTCTCAATTATTACAATCAGCTTAAGTTGATGTAGGTAGAGAACAGAACGGTCAGCAAAGACGAATACAAGACAATCAAGTTAAATCTGAAAACTGTGTCAAAATCAAGCTTCAGGCAGCCGCTCACCCTCCAAAATAATCAAGGACAACATTGGTTACCTTTAGTATTAGCATTAGTATTATTAATAGTAGTAGTCGTAGTTGTATTTTAAATTCGCCGACACCATTATGATGAAGTTATATAAGAAAATGAATATTTAGACACAACTAAACTTTCCTGGTCCAATAAGACCTTGAGCTGCCCATACAGGTAGTTATATAGGATTGCAAAACATCTTCATTTTTACAGCAACAAAACTTTGAGAAAGTCTGAGCCAAACCCAACATATGAAGACTCTGAAGGATAACTCCTGTAGGAGATGGCAAGTCAGAAAGCCAATGTCCTGAATGGTGCTGTTTTTTTGTCCCCCTAGACTCCTCACAACTTGCTTTCCAGGAACTGTGCAATTTGGAATGACCACGTATTATCATGGTCATGTCCCTAAAATATTTGACAAATTAAATGTTACAATAATAAAAGAGATCTTTACTTTTTAAATACATATTTTTTCCCAGTTTGGGCTAACGGCGGGCAAACTATCACAGCAATTTTATTTTAGTTGACCATGACAACCTCAAACCGGGCTATAACCAATATCACTGGCTCATCAGGTCATTTATTTCTGTTGCTGATGCAATAGCTTTAGTCTGAGTCACCGGGTTACCTCTCAAACTGAACCAAGAGGGCTATATTTCCTGGTTCTGTGGGAGATGACATTAAAAACTCTTCCCTGTATTTTTACATTTTACAGGTTATAGTGCCTTGTATTTTTACAAGGCAGTATAACCTCAGATAGCAGAGGTAAGGTAATACAAAGTGAGGTTCAGTGTATAAGAAATCAGTGTCTGCCTGTGTCTGCCACATACCCTAAGTAACACATTTCATTCGTACTAGAAATTATAAAAATAACACATTCTCTTTGTTATTATGCAATGCAGAAAAGTGACACATAGTAGCATACCTTGTCTTATGCACAGAATATACAAGAAAATTCTTCAGCCTGGCCTTAATTTGGCTGGTTGTGATGAAACAAAGATGGTTGCAGAATTTTCCAGAAGGGCCTTGCTCTCCCTGCTGCTATACTGCAATTGTCAATCTTTAACCTAGACTGTGCCTGCGATTGGTTTGAGTGTTACATGGAGGAGCGTGATTGGGCTGCTACACTGTGGAACAGAGCTTGCTGCTACCCTGTCTCACAGACATTTTGCTGCAATGCAGAGATTTTTTTTTTTAATAAAAACAGAATCATGTCATCTAAAAGTATGTTTTCAAAAAAAGAAAGGAAATGTAACTGTAAAAAACAGATAGCTAAACATATGGAAAAGCATGCTGCTGTATATTTATTCCAGAACACTTTTTTGTTCTCATTTTAAAATCCCTACTTCCTTCACTCTCAAAGCTTTTGGTATCCATTTTAAAACACTAGTCAGTGATATTGCCTTTCACTTTTACTATGTGTTCTCAGTTTTAAATGTTGTACAGATTAGTAATTTGTAACCAAATACATACTTAAATTGCTTATGGGCTGAAATACATTCATAGGTTTTTATCGGCACTTTGTCATTTGTATAGCAAGCTGAAACTAACTTCTGCGCTGAGCCAAACTGAAAGTGGAATTTATAATGCTACTTTGGGGTTGGGGGAGGGTGAAGGAGATCTTCAATGGGGGGAAAGCACAGGCTACTGGTTCTAACAATAAGCCTCATGTAAACTTCGTACTGTGTTAACAAATACCGCAGATGCTCACACAAAATGCATTTTTATCACAACTGATGGGACTCATTATTATTTGATGTAATAAAACAGTCTGAGCCCCTTTTATTTATTTTTTTGGTTAAATGTAGCTTACATAAAAGAAAAACATGATACCATTTGGAATCTTCATTTTGTTTTTATTTGTGACTGCTTCTTTATTTTAAATGAAAAGTGGGGCATTTCAAGACTGCAGATCTCTGACTTTTAATTTGATCACCAATGCAAAATTGTTTAAGGGGTTGAATGTTTTACCAGGTTTCCCAGCCAAATCAATTACCTGGAAATCAAACCACACATCTAACAGCAAAGCTATTTTATTTTGTACATTTTGGAAAGCAACTGTCTGTTCAATTAATGTAAATAATTCTGACTGGCTTTGCAAACAGATCTGGATAGAGGATGTTGCACTTTGATCATCAATTCACACACTGTATTGAAAGCCCTTTATATTTAACCCTCTGTACTATCAGAAGAAACTAGAATGTACAGAGCTAGAATTATTGTCAAGAGACAGGTAAGCAATGTATGCAGAAATGTAATAAATGATAATTAATTCAGAAAGAAATAACTCACACTTTTATGTTGACTGTTTTCTGTTGTCAGATTTTTGGTGTCCAGCAGTAAGAAACTGCAGATAGATGCACCTCCCTTTAAAATGCTGTACTGTCAGCAAATGAAGTGCACTTGATGCTCAAAATGATAGCTCAGGTTTTAAATTGTGAGCCGGTTTCAATGGTAAACTATCCTGCAACAACACAGGAGACTCCCTACATTACTTTAATTGAAACAAATTGAAAATGAAAGGCAGGTTTGCTTTAAAACTGTTTTTGGGATGCTGATCTGCTAATGAAACACGGTTAATTATACCCCTTGCACTTCTTGTTATTCAAACTGAATTTTAATTTAAGACAAAATCTTCATTTGGGAATTTGCAGTGCAAAGTACCCTTTTAAAAGGAAAACCATGTTGCTGACAGCAAATCTATGCAATGAGCCTCCTCATTGCAAAATGCAACATTTACAATTCTCTGTTTTTCATATTGAATTCAACAGAAAATGCAGGGCAGGCTCTGCAATTTCTTAAAGTAAATGTAATCTACAGTTCAGTTAGCCATTCGCTTCTCAAGGGATCCCCTGCAGTGCTGTGTTACAGCTGCATCTGTTTTCTAGCTTCCATTTTCTCTGAAGCAGACATGTGACACAGTCAAACAATGATTGCAGGCAATCTGCTCACAAAGAGAACTCCTATTACCAGAAAAGACACAGTAAACAGAAAAATGTTACATACATTTGTGCAAAAAGCATTGCCCTGGTCATCAGTGCAATATATTATGGCAACTGGCTAAGTAACCATGTGACCACAGGCAACAAGAGAAACACTACTTTTGTTTCTGCCTGACTTTAGAGCTGTGATGTGTGTTTTGCATGTTTCTCTCAAAGAATCATACTGTATACTTGTATAATATAAAACACTACATAAAGGAAAAGGAAATAAAGCAGGCTTACCTCTGTGGATGCATGGCTAACACAGTGTTATGTCAATACTTATAAAACATGGAGGACAGTCTCAGTTCTTAGACAGAAAGGGCTTGGTACTTCAGCTTGATCGCCTCCCTGATAGAAGCTGCACCCTGAATGGCCTCCTTTGACTACCAGGATGTAAAGCTGCAGGGGATTGGCTGAAACATTTCCTGAGTAATTATCTTTGTTCAGCTCAGGCAGGCAAGAGCAATTCTGGGGACGGAGAGAGAAAAGAGAGCTAGGCCCAAATCACAAAAACACACTTTTAAAGGTATTAAAAAGAAATAAAAAACAGATTAAGCAATGTAAAACAATATCCTTGTGCTACATCATACCAATCCTGTTACTTACATAAAGTATGACAATTTTTTTTTTTTTTTTTGAAAAACAAAGAATTCTGTGCTTTGGTAGATACAGGCAAAAGAAGAAAGGGATCTTGCTATATCGTCCCTGCTTTAAGAATTTTCCAAAATGACATAATACGGTACATAACAAAATATTCAGATGTTAATGTTCAATAGGCCTAGAGCACAAACTTAAATTTAACAGATATGTTGAAAGAATGGGCACTTTTTATAACATAGACACATTTAGATTCTAGATTTTTACATTTTAACAAGGTTGGATAGCCAAAAAAAAAAAAGCATATTTTTTCAAACCAGTATAGCAACACTTTGAGGCAGAACGTTTTGTTTGAAATGCCTTATTTTAGGAGAGATCCAACTTGACTCTTAAACCATAGGCTACATTATTGTGCTGGCAGCCTGTACAGCACCAATAGTCTTATTTATTTCAGTATACAGTATATTGGCATCCAATGCACAACTGGGACCAGATGCAGTATATTAATGAAGCACCCCTTTGGAAAAAGATGTGCTTCGGCAGCGCTGTGATTATGTGTTCATTGTAACCAGTGTGAGTGCAGTATAAAATACACACTTTGTAGGAATTTAATGGATGACCTTGCGCATGACCTCCAATACAATAAGACTGCCTGGCAGCCATCGTGGAGGTATTTCTTTTAGGAATAATGGTATCTCCAAAACAAAACAAACACAAAAAAAAACATGCATTGTTTGTTTTTGGAGAATCTTATCAAAACTACTGTAGAGGACTGTCCCACCTCCCCCCATCCCTTTACACTTTGAAATGATGTTAACTGCAATCTCTTCAAAAAGGCATCTGAAAGAATAAATATTGCAATAACAACACTCTGAATTTAATTAATCTTAATAAATAAAGTAAGGAGCCTTTGTGTAACACTGCTGTATTCCATGGTACTGTAGATACAGCACAGGGGCCTACTTTTTCACTGTACTCACACCAGACTGGCAGAACAACTGACGGCTACCATCTTGAGAACCTGAAATCTGAGAACTTTACCTGGATATTAGTCAGTACGGAAATCCACAGCATGAAAAGGGTTAAAGCACAACCGTACTGTATTATACAAAAGGTAAAGGAGACCCCTAGTGGCCAAAGAAAGGATCTGCAAAAACAACAGACTGACCTAAGGAAAGGCTTTGGGCTATGGAAAGTGGTTCAACGGTACAGCTGTAATATAATACAGGGGAATGGTTTAGGAAAATGCCTTGTCTATGTTTACATATTTAAATGCCCACGCTAAAAAATATCAGCTTCCCGTGAAAAGTCAATACCAAAGAATTACACTAAGGGGCACTAGAGCTTTAAACACAAGATGCAGTAGTTGAGCAGTTGGTGCAATCACAATCAGTGGGTGTGAAAATGCTAATTGTGGTTATTTGCATATAGAAAGAATTAATCAGGATTTTTTTGTTTTTTTACTGAAGAATGGTTTTGCAGTTTGTTTTAATGGCTTATTGGGATGTGTCATTATAATATTACTCATATCATTACTAAACAAAGTGTTGGACAGTAACTGGAAGGATTTCTTACAGGGAAATCAAATCAATAAGGTTTTATAGTCTGGTACTAGTCTCCAAATTGGTGTCTTAAACCTTATTGTGAAGATTTGCTTCCCTAGTTTATTTTATAGACTAAATCAAAAAAGTAAATCTAGCCAAAAAACCAACCCCAGCCAGATTATTCAGCTACTCGACTAAATCAATCAGACTGCACAACATCCCCCAGCATGCATTGTTGTTTCTGTGTTACTAGTCTGCAATGTTGAGAGTACTACAACAAACTGTCACTCCGTTTTCCATTCATAAAATATTCCAGATCCAGACAGAACTGAGGCAATCGGCAAATCACAGTTGCCAATTTGCCAATAATCAAAATCATTGGGAATCACAGTTGGGACTGGGAGGTGGGGTTTGCATTACTGGTGGATGCCAAAATATTATTCACACCATTGAGTTCCACTGTGCCTGACACCCATGTTCCATCATGACCACAGCCATGCATTTGCTGACGGATATAGCTACTTACTGTCGTGGTAAATTGCTTCATATAGTTTACTAACCTGCGTATACGGAATTCAGTATCGTCTGCTCAGCACTACTCCAAAATACAACACTTTTTCAAATGCCTCTCAATCATTCCGAATCCAACCGTTTCGAACGCTGTTCTCGAACCACCTAAGCGAGACTCACCAACAGACCTTCCTTAGCTCAGCACGGACAAACAGGCTCAACTACGCGCATTCCTATTGGCGAATATAGGTGACTATCAAATATTCCTCGACGAAGATTACATATTCGTACGACGTGATAGGTTGAGGGTTCCTATGGTGTTGAGGGGGTGGGGAGAGTTTTCGTGGGTGTGTTTCTTCTGCTTCTTGTCCACATTGATTGCTGATAGGTTGAAGCCTCAGCTCGTCAAACTTATTTCTATCGATGATTGGTTTAGAAGTAATTCAGTCACAGGTACTTTCGAAGTGGGGACGGCATACATCGCATCGGTGGGCAGTGCTTGCAGGAGTCAATAGTGAATTGAAACTGGGAGGGTACTCGCCTATGTAAGATTTGGTGTTATTATTATTTTTTGGTAAATAAGCGGTCAGTACAATTAATTGGAACTGGAACCGGGAGCTGTGAGTGTGCGCAGTGACAGCCATGGGTTTCCGAAAGAAGAACAAAAGCCCGCCGGTCCTTAGCCACGAGTTCGTGATCCAGAATCACGCCGATATGGTGTCTTGCGTGGCCATGGTCATCCTGCTGGGACTCATGTTTGAGGTAATTTTAACTGGAAGCGTCACATACAGACAGTTGGACAGCCAAGAAGGCCGTGCATGGCTCCCGGGTCCTGTCTCAGAAAAAGCCCACCCGAGAGGCCACAGTTCTGTTCAGTAACAACGCAGGGGCGATCTACATAGCAACAGCCAAACAATTACCTGATACAGCCCAGCTAGTGAACATGGAACTAATGCTTCAAAACAGAACTGTAGACTATTGAAAACAACGAAAACTTTAAAATGAAGTAGGAGAAAGTCGTAAAACGATAGCTGGTTACATCACATGCACACTTTAGATGATAGTAACGGGATTTCCTTTCACAAGTCACAGGCATTCTCTACAGTGAGCGGTGTACGGCTGCAGGGGAAGGAGCTTGGAATATTGTTATAATTATAGAGGAGTGTGTTAAACTGTTTTTTCTTTTCTTGCTGTAAAAATGGTTTGCTACTGTAGGTTATTTCTGAAGAAAAAGGAACTGTCAGCGATCTGTTGTGCACGAAGCCATTAATTTGTTTTATGTATTGATGTCATTAGTTTTATACGGGAACTGATAACAGCATGACTTAAAACATGTGTTTTGTGCAGAATAATCTTAAATACTGTAATGTGCGTTTTTTACAAGCTGAAAAAAAATCTAAATCTAATGCCATTGTGGGGCATCTTGCAAATTTCGTCATTTGCATACATTTGTCAGGGGTCTGAAGTAACAAGGCATCAACTGCCACACCCCCAGCACCACTCATGCACAGATTCCTAACATTTTTGTAGGCCACAGTATCACCCAAGCTAAGTCACCTCAACCACTTGTGGTCTCTTGAGTTCACTGGATTTCAGCAAATGGTATCTGCAATCAAGGCAACAAGATAGTAAAGTGGAACTTAAGTATGCTTGCCTTTTTCTGGCAGAATTACTGTAAAAAGCAGGAAACCTAAAATCAAAACCTCCGTATTTTGGATAATAGATAATACGTTAAAATTGCTGTTAAATCAGTTGCATTTTTTTTCCCATTTGCAGGTAACAGCAAAGTATGCCATCATGTTTATCACTGTCCAGTACAATGTTACATACACTGGTAAGTTTAAAAAAAAAAAAGTCTTCATTTATTGATATACATATCTATTTACATAACACAGTGCAACCCCAGTTCATTAGTGAGTAATGTATGTCAAATATTCATAATATCCAATACTGGAACTTAATAATTTAAACAAAACGTATTGATGTGGGTTTGTCCAGAGGTAAGCTTTTTTGGGAATTGCAGTTACTGTATTTTAAGAAAGGCTAGCTGTGTCCTAAAGGTAAGTACAATCATTGGTGCTGGCATTAGTACACTGCACTGTACGCCTTATAGCTTATAAGCCACTTAATGTACGTCTTTAAGAGCAAGTACAGTTTTTACATAATTCATTTTCAGACACAAAATGTGTGCCATTTATAATTGTTCGTAACTCTGAGAGAAAATAATGCAGGAGAGTCCAAAATGAAGACAAACGATGTAAGCATGTCTCCTACTTAAAACACATTTCAAGTTGAAAAAATGATTACTCAAAAACTAACTACTGTAATGGCTTTGAGTTTTTACACCAATTCACTAATGAGTAAATTATAGATTAGATAGTGTTTGGCACAGGATTCAGTACAGATTTGTGCATTTGGAAAATTTGCTGTGTGCTCGTTATAATAGAAACCAAAGGTAATTCTGAAATAAAATTAGGACGATGAACCTTTTGAAATATATATATATATATATATATATATATATATATATATATATATATATATATATATATATATATATATATATATATATAACAGAATAAGTTGGTCATTAATCCGGTACTAAAATAAAAAAAACAAGCCAAAGATGTTCTTATGAATAGGAACCCATATAATTTAGGGATCCCCTAATCTGCAGTGTCTTTGTGAGGTTATTGATGATTTAGAGAGCAGCCTACATCTGCTTTTCAGGATAGCACATAAACACATTAGATCCCCATGTTGCCTCCTTTACTAATTGAAGTTCATGGTCATTTATTGTTATTCATTCTACACCCCTGAAAATAAGTCATTCTTGTAATTGTTTTAACACTGTCTGATTTGTAGAATATTCATCTTCCTTACAACAAAATAAACATGTTTTATGAGTGTTTATTGTAAAGAGAAAAACATAGATCTTTCTTTTTTTTTTCATTGTAATCAGAATATAGGTCTGAACCGATAAACTTCTATGACTATGGACCAAAAGATTTAGCTACTATTTTCTTCTATGTGCTGGTAGCCATCATTCTGCATGCCTTGATCCAAGAATACATTCTTGACGTAAGTACTGTTCAGAGTACATTAGATTCAATTATTGCATTCCATATTTTTGACTGGTGACATATGAAACAGACCGACTGACTCAACAGTGAGGTTAATAAACTTGAATAAATTACAGTTGGGATCAAACATTTAAATTACGTTGTAGCTTGTTTGATTGCAAAGTCATGTTTACATCAAGATGCAGTCAATTTTTTTCTTCCATTAACTGTCTTCTAATGAAAGCCTGCAGACATAAAGTCACCATTTGATTGGAGTATTATATATATGACTGCAGTGTCATCGAATGACTTGTGACTGACTTGTGTACTCTGTCAGTAATGAAGAGGATTTTGTTTTTTAATTCAATGTCTAAGAATAAGAATGCATGCTGCATGTGTGATATATGTTACAGGAGAGAATATGTTGTAAAAGAAGAGTGCTTTGCAGGTTCACAATGAGAGGGCAACACTGCTACTGTGCATAGATGTACTGGAATTATTGCTAGCTGAGAGAAAGAACATATTTGAGATAAGAACATTTCAAGTTTTCACGTCCACACATAAATCAGCCACCCGATGTTTCTTTGATTTTTGGAATGTTGTAGGTAGCAGTGTTGTGCTCAGTCAGTGTTCTCTGACAGAAGCGAAGGTAAGTTTTGCCCATTCACTGACTTAACACTCACTATTTCCTTTTGAGGTTTTTAGCGTGTTCCTGTCACAGTTTGCAGGCCCTAATTTGTCTTTACAAAGGTTTAGAACAGTTGTGTCCAGCTGTGGGCATATCTTTTCATATGGAAATTTAGAGTACAGCTTTTCTTTGGAATTTTGGCTCCAACTTCATCAGCGGATTCATATTGGATAACATGGTGTAAGTACTGTAGAGCACAGTATGTCAAATTAGCATTATTCTGTTTTTGATTTCCAGAAAATTAACAGACGGCTTCATTTATCCAAAACCAAGCACAGCAAATTCAATGAATCTGGTCAGCTTGCTGCCTTTTATTTATTTTCCTTCATCTGGGGGACCAGCATCCTGACTGCAGTAAGTAGTGTTAAGGGAATCTTTAAATTTCTCATCCAAAACCAAACACATAAGACTTTTAAATGTCTAATTTTGTATTCAGGAAAAAAATGTTTTTCAATAAAGATTTTAAAAAATAACATTATAAAGTAATTTAGGAACCCTTCAATTCTCACTTTTTTTCCTTTTTAACAATGACATTTCTATTTACTTGTGGTGCAAACTTTCCACTGAATAAAAAGTATAGTTAATAATCTCCTAAATATTGTATTATTTATCAAAATATAACCATACCAAATGGATGGATTAACTTTATCATTTTATGTAGGAGGAATTTGCTTCAAACCCTACTCTCTTGTGGGAGGGATACCCACATTTACGTATGTTGTAAGTAATATCATAATTGTTAATTTACTAATAAACCACAAAATGAAACCATTTTCTAAATGCCTTTACTCATGTCTGCAGAATGTTGTATATTACATTAGTTGTCCTACTAGTTTTAACCACAAAAAACAATCCATGGCCCCTTGGCATGTTGCTAAGAATAGAGACAATATGCATTACATTTTTATAAGTTTTTGCTGCCTAGCGCTGCTGACTAAACATTGGAATCGTGTTTGTTGATGCGTTCTCTCATTACAGCTTTCAGGTAAAATTCTTCTACATTTGCCAGATTGCCTACTGGCTTCATGCACTGCCTGAACTCTACTTTCAGAAAGTTCGAAAGGTAGGCAGCATTCTTTATAAATGTAGGGCCTTATTCAGTTTGAAAAGAATGATGTTCATTTGACTACAAAATGATCAATATAAGGGATTTTACTCACAAACATTTTTCAATGTCCTTATATGAATATCTGATTTCAAAGTTTTATGTAGTTTCTCAAATGATTCAGGAATTTTGAATTCAATCCCAGATAATTACATGTCAACTAATGAATTTGCATTAGCTGCCATGTCACATGGTCTGGCAATGTCTAATTTAAAAGACCAGAAAGATGCCTACATTTTTATAAAATGTCCACCTCCTATATGAGCAGTGAAGCACTATATGAATATGTAGAATTTGAGTTTGTGTATATATTTACAATGAATTACAGTTTTTTTGTTTGTTTTTTTGCAGGAGGATATTCCTAGGCAGCTGAACTATATTTGCCTTAATGTTTTCCATATTGCTGGTGCCTATATATTAAAGTAAGTTTTGGGGTAATGTAGGAAACATTTTAATGGCTTGATTTGTGAGCTACCACTGGAGGCTCAGTTTGAATTATGGCCATTCATAAGTGGAAGTCATTTCTGTTTTGTTTAAATTTTGTAAAGTAATAAGCATTTGTTTTATTTTTGATTGAGTAAGACCGTGCAGGTTAAATGTGATACTCAACCCTCTACATCACTGTATGAACAAATGCTGTCAATGATGCATCTCTGCAGTGTGCGTGATTGCCCTTCACGCCCTGCTGCCCTGTTACACCTGACAACATTAATTGAGCAGGTAGATTAGGAATAACAAGAGAAGATGAAACACATAAGTCTTATGTTCTTCTAATTATATTGGTTACTAAAGGAGCCACCTTGCTTTTTCTTCAACAGTCTTCATCGCCTTGGCCTGACGTTGCTCGTGCCACACTGCCTGGTGGAACTCCTGTTTCACGCCTCTCGACTTTTCTACTTTAGTGATGAAAACAAGCAAAAGGGGTAAAGTGCTTAGTTTCATTACCATTTTTTTAAATAAATCTGAACGGATCAATCAAGGCATATCTCCGGAGTATGAGTATATTGGATGGTGTTTTTTTATTTTATCTGGGTTGATTTTTGTCAAGTCAAACATCTAAGAAAGGAGATGGGTGATGGGTACTCTGTTGACTTTGCAGTGTGCAATACAATTGTAATTGTACAAGTGGAAAGCATTGGTCAGGAAGTCTTTGTACTGTATAACGGTACGCTGTATTTTCTCCCCAGGTTTACTCTCTGGGCCCTGCTGTTTGTAATGGCTCGTCTCCTCACCCTCACTCTCTCTGTCCTCACTTTTGGCTTTGGTCTCGCTCGCTCAGAAAACCAGGGATTTTCATTCTCCGAGGGGAACTTTAATGTTCTGACTGTCAGGTTAGTCTGTCATCCGTCCCTCTCAAACAAACCACATACAGCCTTTTACCAGGTGTCAAATACTTATTATTTCTCACTTACATCTGAATGTAGATTTTCTGGTAGTTTACATATTTTAGGTGTTTAGTATGAACACTTTAAAATACATGTCGTTGCCTTGCATGAACTCCAACTTGCCTTTCTGCTTTATTGCAGTAAATGGCATTTTGAAGTTTTGTTTTTGTTCTTTTATCAGGATTGGCTGTTTGGCTGCTATTTGTCTGACACAGGCTTGGATGATGTGGAAGTTCATAAATTTCCAGTTGAAGAAATGGAGAGAACACAGCCAGAACCAAGCCTCCAAAAAAAAAATCACCAGTCCTAAAAGCAGGCCTTCTAAAAAAGAATCCAACAGAGGTAGGTCTCCTGCACTGCAGAAACAAGACGGTTTATATAATATCAACCCCACTGCACCTCGAGCACATCCGTGGGAATTACATCTGCAGGAAACATTCCTACATGTTGTGCTTTAATATAGTCCAAGATTGTAAAACCGATCATGCATGTGGGTGCTATTACATTAACAATCTCCGTTTTCATTACAATAAGAAAGGTTAGTGATTGGGGGTGGGAAATAAAGCTGATATTCTGTTGTTATTGAGAGTAGCAGGACCTGGGGATATATGAAGGAACATGTGTGTTTGTCCATCTGCATGTCACACTTAAAATTTACAGTGGATTTAGGGGTGTGGTCTACGTTTTTTCAAGAAACTGATCTAATTATGTATTTACTTTTACTTTTTTTTATATCTATATATAGGAAATTCTGTTAATGGAGTGGTGAAGTTGGAGGAGAGAACATCACCCCGTGCACGAAAAGCAAAAGCTTCTTAAAGCATGTGTTTCCAAAATAGAAGTATAAAAAGATAGAGTAAGAGCAGTGTGCTACCCTATCTCACCCTAAAGTTGCCTGCCTCCTGCCCACAAAAGAGCATTCGCACAATCTGAATAAATCAGCATTGTCGGGTGAAAATGAAGCATATTGCATGTTTTGGAATTGTTTTTATCAATTACTTAATGTGTAATTAATGCACGTTTTTCTCTGTTCAAAATGAGCAGCCTCTGTTCAAAATGATTTGACATCGTACTATCATAGTCTTTACTGCCAAGTAGCTGGTTAGGGCGAGTTAAACCTTTCTGATGCCTTTACCAAACACTGTTGCAATGCCAGGCAAGCAAAGCAGCTGTCATGTTGCTTAAACTGTTCTGGATTTGTAATTATTTTATTAAAACATTCATATGTGATGCCACTTATTTTTGGGGGGAGGTTAAAGGATCATTTATGAAGAGTAAGAGATTCTTACCTGTAAAAAGCCTTAGACATTGGGCTATAAATGCTGTGCAGGTTAAAGCATTTCTTCTGGAAACCTTAAATGCCTAGCGTGGCAGATTACAAGGGCCATGAGACAGTGGATCATGTACAGTATAAAATGTGTATCCAAGACAAGTAAGCAGTGCCGACCTTGACATTTTGAAATGGATGTACTCGTCAGAAAGGCATTGCTTTAAAGTGAGAATCCGTATGTAAATTGTGGAAATGCTATACAACAAAGCGAAGGGTCTGTTTTTTGTGGTTAAACGTAACCGATGGGCTGGTATCGATCATAGTTCAGGCACCTAGTGGCCTTTTGATACGTCCTGGTAATTTTACTGTGCTTATCTTGGGTCAAACATAACCCATACTGCAGAGCAATGCAGAACATGATCCAAACACAATTCTTAAAGTGTCCTTATATGTAAAATGTTAAATATCTGAACCAATTTCAAAGTTAAGATTAGGACTGTTATGTAGCTTCTCGAATGTGTGTGTGTGTGTGTGTGTGTGTGTGTGTGTGTGTGTGTGTGTGCGCGCGCATTGTTTTAGATGCATGAAACTGTGTGGCTGTGACTCCGCTTTAAGATTTCAATAGGTTTGTATCTCTGCTGTAACAATGCAAGCTAACATTTAATCTGTGCTTATTGTCAATGTCTTTTTTTTCTGGACCATTGTTTATGCTAATAGAGGTAGAACTAACAAAGTTGCGTATACTTTGAATTGCCTCTGCAAAACAATCCTATAAAGGATCATTTTTCATGTTGCACGTGATGCTAGAAAGGACGTGATCAACTACAGCAGAAAATACGTCCACGTTTAGGTGCAAAATCCTTTCCCTTCCCATTGATTTAGATAATGCTAGCAGCACAGAAAGACGTGTGCTATTACCTATGTGCAGTACTCTCACTGTTCATAATTTAAAGAATCTCTCATTTCTGTGGCAGTCTATTTATTCCAGTATTAGGATAGGATTGCCCTTTACCTTGAAAATAGCAACTACACCATCCGACACAGTCTATTACCACAAGTCCAGTGAATTATGTGCAGTGACCAATACTCACATTCATTCTTTGTTGCAGCAATTTCTAAGGAGGGAGGGAATGCCAACTTGTGACATTCCTACAGTTAATTTTGCAGTTTACAAAATAAGCAGCGTATACAGTGTTTAAGTGTTCTTATTACCAAATGCTTGTGAAGTTTATAACCTATTTTTTTTTATAGACAAATTTAAAAAATAAACTGTAAATTATTCAACCTCAATATAATTCATTGACTTTTCTAACTCTGAGTGTTGAAATGCCTGGAAACTTGGGCGCTCACAACTGCACATTTCCTATGGAAATAAAATGCATTATAGTAACAGGATTAATTTTGCAGCCTTTAACGTGTAACTGCCGATCTGTTGTGTCAAGCAGTTAACATAACGGTGTCAAAAAGCACAGCTGGCCAGATATTTTCAAATTTCGAGTACCTGTCCCTGGGTACAGGTTTCTCGTGTATAGTTGCTGATGTTAGAATAAATAGAAGGATTCTGTATTGACCGTAGTAGTTTCAACCAAGATCTTCTAAGCTGTATCAACGCCGTAGTTGCCAAAGCTTCAGTTATTGGTCACTGCAAGACCTAAGCATTTAAAGTGACTGGCTAAGACATTTATCAGGCTTCTTAAATTATCAAGCACAGATTGTAAAATCAGATAAAGTGTGAACGAATAATAAAATGTAGTATTAACTTCAACAGGCATGCACTAGTTATTTAGGCTAAAGCCAGAAAGTCTTAAAAGAGGGCAGCATGGAAGTATGCTGTCACATTATATTAAATATGGTGTATTTAAGAATGTTGCAATTCAGATGGTACATTACCAAATAATTTATTTTTAAGCACCTTATTTTGTCTCTTTCTGTTACATGTTCTATGAATTTAGGCTGCACATCTTTTATGATGATCTTACCACAAGATTCATTCCTGCAAGGTTTTTGATGTATTTCAAGCACAGCAGTACAGTACTGGCAAAAACCCAGTTGAGATGTTTTTATTGCTACATTGTATCATGCATTTTATGATTTAACAATAACGTTTAAGTTTGTTTTAGTCCCAGTTGAAACCCTACAAAGTTTAAAAATCAAATTAAAACGTTTACTGTAACTTGTGTGCTTTTAAACTGTGTTGTGATTTAAAGATCATTAATTTTAGTTACGCATATACCAATAATAGATAGCACAAGCTAGAGTGACATCTCGGATGGCATCAACGCACATCAGAAGAGTACCACCCAGTGATAGTTTGTGTCATTCCAACAGAAATGTTGCAGGCTGTTATCGGCAACATTATTCCTCCGGTTCTTTGACAGAATGTTCAACATATGATTCTGTGATGCGCTACTGTACTTGGGGGAAAAAAAAGAAACGAAAAAACTTGGCACCATTGTCATTAATTAACACTGCATTAATAAGACCCACAAACATCATGACCCCCCTGTACTTGGATTTGTGGAAGGCACATGAAATTGAAATCGTAAATCAAGAATATACATTTACCTGACCCAGTTTTGTTTTAAGAAAGTGAAAGTTATCACTATGGATTTTTGATCAGTCTTAGGATGCTTCGCATGGAGCTGTGAGCAACATGCATATGAAATATCCTGTACTGTACTTTACTGGAAGTTATTATGGGTATTGTAATTAAGTTGAAAATATTAAATGCCATGTTTAACTGCACTGCTTTATAAAACCATACGTAATTGTATATATCATTTAATGAATTATGCATTTTCCTAATAGGAATATGCTGCACAACTACTGATGAGGTGCAACAATACACAGTTATGTTCGTGGCCATTATAATATTTAGATTTTTTTTTATACAGTTGACGAGGGTGTGGTCATCCAGAATTAGCACAATCCTGTTTATCAATCCCAATTGCGTACTAGACAAACACTTTCAGATGAAGGAGTATTCTGCCAAAAGCACCACAGTTCTGCTTTGTTTGAACTATGTACACTTTATTTATGTATTTATTTATTTTTATTTTTTTGCCGTTCATGTGATATTTTATTAAACTAGTACTGTGTTTGAGTTGCTTGCTTGGATGTGGAAAACTATTGCTTTTTGTAAAAGTGCTGACACTGACATGTTCTGAAGATATTTGTTTGTATTTATGCAAGTCTTTGTGTGATTTTAGTTCAAATAAACCTTTGTTGAATAACCAAAAGTATGGTATTGCAAATTTAATCTATTTTTTTAATCTGTGGTTTAAAATGCAATTTCCTGCATTTCGTTGTAATCTATATACATCTCTTCGTTTTGCAATTGGGGGGGGGGGGAATATCTTTGAAAAGTGTCAAAAGATGCAACACATATTTGTTTGAGTTGGTTTCCAGGAATGAAAGAGTGAAAGGTAAGTTGCATGTTGGCTTAATCGTGCCTCATTATACTGAGTGCCTATTCCCCTCATCTGCTCTCAAATGATAAATTAATAAATGAAAGGTTCAGTATTGTCTCAGTATCACACATGCCTGGTTAAACAAAGAGAAACTCAGCAGAGGGAGCACTTGTGCTTTCTATTTGAGAATTGGAAGTGTTGCCAAAAAAAAGAAAGGACATCTTGCAAATGTTGTACTGTAATAATAAAACAGATTCATATTAAGATGTGAAGTTATTGTGACCTTAAAAAGACCCACAATCTTTTGAAAATATCTACGTTGGTGTCTCCTTCCTCATGGAGCATCTTGGGATTGACAGACAGCCAACTTGCAACAAGAGCTTAATAAATTATGTAGATGTATTTATGTATATAAGGGAGAAAACAGAATACTTAATTACCGAAGAACATATTGCACCATCAGTGCCAGACAGTCACAAATGTAATTCTATAGTAGAGCATTTTAAAATTTCTTCTGGTAGATAAAATGCTTTGAATTGCTTCATAATTCTACTTGGCCCCTGTTGTGACAATCTATCAATTATTAAACAAGCTCTCCTGCAGCAACATCTCCAAATGGATCATTTTGTCATTCTGTCTGCTAGGTTGAGGTATAGTGCAGGCTGAATTTCGTTAGTTTGAAGAGACGTACAGGATGTGGAGTTAAGTTAGTAAAACATATCTTATTATTTGTTAAGAGGATTCCATGTTTTCAATTGAATGGGGGGGGGGGTCTAATTTCTCCATTAAAATGATTAAAACAAGATGCTCCCTAGAATTGAATAGATTTTTTACAGACTGAGATACAAAAACTCACACGTTGTCTGAAGAACAGATTTAAAATAGATCCTAAAACATAATTAGATCTTGAACTGTTGAGATCAATTGAATAAGCATGTGTTATGTTTGTATTGTATTTGAAACCGTATTTGTGAGTTGTCCTTTCCAGATGTTTTTGGAAACAGCACGTCAGCTGGCTGAAGTGCTATTGGTATTGTTATAACCAGTATCTTTGCTTTGAGTTTTCTTCTAAATAAGTACAAGATAGAGTAAAACTCCTTAAATTGTAATCTCACCAAAAAAAAAAACAAAAAAAAAAGAGAGGGGGTCTGGAAGCATACAACTGCAACGTATATCTGCTGCTTTACTTGTTACCCAATAAGCATAAACGTGACACTAAATTATGCTGATTAGACTGCATTTACATATAAATTGGGTTCATTAAAAACAATACCTTCTTATTTAACACAGCTCATTCCAAATGCCATCATTAATAACACTTGTAATTTCATCCTGGCAGACTAATGGCCAGCAATGTACACATCTAAAGCATGTGATGTCCACTCTAGTATAGCTTAAGCTGATCTCTATGGAAACCCCTTTACTGATGTCAGTAGCTGTCAAAACTTGTTAGCTTAATTCGCGGTAAGAGAACCCAGCACTCTTCAGAAGATCTGCAGATCACTAACAATTTACAAATATAACAATGCTTTTTAAAATGATAAAACTCTAGGGGGATAAACATTTTTTGACTTCACATGCCACCTCTAAAGGAATGATAATAAAGCCTTTGAAATAGTTTTTCTACCTCTTTTTAACATTAGCAAAATTATTTAGTGTGCTAAGGATCTTTAACTCCTTGCTCCTTCTACTCTCTGCTGGTGGAATTCTAGGAGGCTCTTATACTCTTAGAACCACCTCCCTCTGTTCCACAACCTTGATAGAGGAGGGGGTGGGAGACTGATTATCATAACCACTCAGATTCCTCTCTTTTGTTGTGGTTTAATGATGATCATTAATAAAATCAGTAAGTATAATATAATGATGATGATTAACAAGGACAATAGGATGTACTATCAAGTGTTCCGGGGCATATTGTCGTGCCACACAGTCGTGAATAACAGCATCCACAGGTTCAAGATGTGTGTACCGTTTTGCACAAAAACTGTAATATACCTCTCTCGTATGTGACGTTTGCATTGTGAAATACACTGCTGCTAAAAATGTGCCACATATTAAGCTTTATTTTCTATTCTCAGTCCGTTTTCAAGCATCTGCTGAATGGCAGGTGTAAACTGCTGTGTTGCCATGATGGCTGAGGCACAGTTCAGATGGAAGACACAGGTGCTGTTTCTCCTGCTTGTGAAATTTGAAGCACTTGGTTTTTATCCAGATCATTTTATTGGACAGGTGGAGATTTTTATTAGGTCAAGCTCATTTTTGATCGATCTAATCCTAGTGTCCCATACGTGCGAGTCCCGGAATATAGTGCCAATAAATATCTTTGGCAAATAAGCTTAATTATCTGGAGTATATGTTTTCAAAAAACAACTGTTTCTCTGTTTAAGAGCATAAGAGAAGTTATGAGCTTGAGGAAGCCAATCGACCCATCAGTGTTGGCCTGGCTCTTAGTAGCTGATTCATCCCAACATGGCTAAACTTGTATTGTTTGTGGCATTTTCTTTTCAGGTTATACCAAACTAGTAATTTCTCAGACAACCAAAACAATACTTTACAAAAAAAATAGTTCAGGTGCAATTAAATGGCATGACTCAAGGCAAATCATAGTTAATTTACCCTAGATACTGTTGGTAGAAAATAGATCCTGATTGACAGCATTTAAGAATACTACCACACCACATAACAGGGGGGGAAAAAAAAAACATGTTTAAGAAATGTTTTGGAACGTAGCTATCCATTGCAGCTGAAGTTTTTTTTTTTCTTACTTGAAAATACTGAGACAACACTAGCCAATTTTTTTAAGGCATATCAGGGTTCATTGTTTTTTGTAATCACCTTTTGACCACAGTTAATTTACAATGTTTTTAACTATACATGGTATCCTTTTACTGTTCTTTATTACACATTGCTGTCAACTACCATTACTATCAATTGCTTAAGCAATGACATCCAACACAGAGCAAAAGCTTGATTCTGCCAGTTGCTGATTATTGTGATTCAATGGAGCTTTGCAATGTTTTGGGCTTTGTTTACATACATCTGCTGGGGAATGTAGTTTACTAAAATATGTTTATCCCCTTTGTTCTCCTTGTGGGGTTTTTAGGATAACTCCAGGCTTCTGGGAAAACAGAAGGCCGGTTACCAAAAACCATACTCGTCACGGCCACCTGACTATAATTAATTTGAACCCATAACACTTCATAACACTGACAGGTATATAAACAGGAGAGTTCAGAGCTGTAAATCTTATTGATGTCCTTGTTTTGGGGCTTTTTTCGAGTGCTTTCTTTCCACAGTTGCCAGGGGGAAATGTTGAAACTTGGACCAGATAAAATTAGTTTTTTTTTTTTTTTAAATGTCGATTCAAAATCCCTCCCAGCTAGTGCACATCCAGTAAGTACTGTTTATATCTCAGTGAAATATCCTTTACAGGTCTTGTTTTAAATGACAGTTCACAAGCGCTAATAGATAACAGAGCCATGGGAGAATTGGTAACTTTGGGTAGCATAGTCCAATATCAAAGGGCAAACATGAGCTCTCACCCCCACACAACAGTACTTAAATGCATACTCCATAATAATGCTGATTAATATTTAATTACCATGCAAGCCATGTGGTGCTGCCTGTAGCCCCTGCCTCAGGACACAGCCCTGGAATCGGAATAGTTTCCCTGCTTATCTATCTACACAAGAATCCGCTTCACTTTTGTGTTGTTATGTTTGCCCACCAGAGCTGGCAGGTTGCTTTCCACTTGACCTTATATTTACTGAGCTCCCCCACTGGGAGTCTGTACAGCCCTGACCTCCAGCTCACAGTGAAGAAAGGGTAGAGAGGTGGAGATTGTGACATCAGCTGTGTCACAATGATCTCTGGACCCAGCAGAGGTCTCACATCTTCTTGGTTTACTTTTTACTAAACAGTACAAAGAACATTACTTGCCGAATAAGGGGTAGGAAATCACTTTACTGTTGTATTCTTTTTTTCATAGGCTCCACCCGCTCTACGCAATACTAGATGATACTATATTATATTGTCATTCCAGGTAAAATGAGTTCAAATTGTAAAACCTCTCCTTCAGGAGATGGTTGCCTGTGCTTCTGAGGTTTTTATAGGGTAAAAGAAATTCCAAAAGGCAAGCCTCCCCACCCATTATTAACTAGACATTTCAGATGATCTTGTTGAGTGGATTTAAACTTGTTTGCAGAATCTTGCAAACTACCGATGAGCATTACAAGCAAACCTGTCGATCAGAAAAGTCTACTTTCCAAAAAGAAATACAGCAGAAACCTCAAAAAGTCTGCGTCTAATGGCCTTTCCTGATCCTGTTGTTGTGCTAATAGGGTGTTCAGTCACCTGCAAAGAGTCCATACCCAAGGTTTCCAGCTCTTTCCTTTTGATAGATTTAAAAACACTGTTTTCTCTATTCATTTCATTTTATTGTTATATTTCTCTCTTCAAAAGATGGTGTTTTGTTACATGTCTCTATTTAAAAAAAAAATCAACACAAATTAGCCCTCCCACGCACAAACAAAATAAACCATTAAGACATAAAGAAATGACACTCAATTGCATAGAAATGAGCAGTAAATGATGATGTAAATAAGCCCTGTGATGCTTCCATTACCAGAGGCCTAGTAATCTGAGACGACCAACTCAGGTGGTTTAAGGTCTGTAAATAAAGGCCTGGTGACTCAAGGGGAGTGGGGGATGAGGGGTGAGGAATTAGGTTAGTGATTGGGGGAGGGGGGAAGTTTGTGGTAGGTTTATCTCTATTAACCAAACAATAGTGACAGACAGACAGACAGACATGGATGGATATATAGATAGGCAGAAGGAATTTGGGAATATAGATAATGGGAATATGCTTAGTGTGGTTAGCCCAAGTGGAACTTGTAAACAGAAGTGAGTTCAAAAGTCGCTGGACTGATATATAGCAAGCAAGGACACCATCGAATTGCAAGACTCTGGGATCTGATGCCTCTGTGGGTTTATCTCCCAGCAAGGTTTGTAGACTAGATAAGGTTAAGAAACTGCACACTGAGCCCACCATGTTGGCTCCTATTTCTCTGTACCGTACAACACTACAGCAGTTCTTCAGTGGTTCTTCTCTATAAACCTCCTCTCTTCATCCTCTCCTCTCAACGGCAGGAGAAATTCTACCCTGGTTAGCCGGATATCACCATGGAGACCAGGTTTCTGCTGTCTCCTACAGATCCCGTTGGAGAGGAGACAGGTGCTGTCAGCACAAGGAACCCAGGGTCACACAGCATGCAAAACACTGCCTCAGACCAGCAGAATCAACACATCCATTTGGAACAGACATGCGTGCCTCGTATATGAGAGCCTGGCGTACAGTACACTGTCCTTTTAGAATATCAGCCTTTTTCTTTGTTGCTTAGAAGAGACAGAAATTCAGTAAATGTGTTCCACCACTACATAACCCATATCTACAATATATGAAATCCCTCGATTATAATAAAAAAAATAAATAGCAAAAAAGAACCGTAGATTCTGTTGTTAATTGTTTACTGGTAATGTAAACTAAACTGAAGCTTCTCCTCATCTGAAATCCTATGACAATAATATTAATAGTAACCACTGCAACTGTTGGCGTTCTTCCGGGCAGCAAGGGAATTGGAACACACATCTCCAGACAAACAGCCAATTGATTTTTTCTTGAACCTGCAGGAATTGCAGTCTCTTGACCATGAAAAAAGTGCTGGTCATTGCTGGCTTTTCCAACAATAAACAATGCATAATAATAATAATAATAATAATAATAATAATAATAATAATAATAATAATAATAATAATAATAATAGATTAAAAAGCATTTATATTATGAATTGAGATTTTTCCAAGGTATTTTTTGGAAGCTAAACGTTGGAGAAAACGTCACCTGTAACTTTAAAATTAACAAAAATGTTGTTTTACTTCACTATGGGAGATATGATTACGATTGGCTCATGCCTAAAACAAACTGCCCCAGGTAATTTAAAATCAACCCGTTTTTGTACCTACACATAATCCTTCAATATAAATAACTGAAGCAAAAGCCGCAGATTACATAATCATCAGACATGCCAGCATGATACAGCGTATTATATGTTAAAGTTGTATTCCCACGCAAGTAAACTTAAAACCTAGTCCACTTGAACAATAAAAGTCCATAACGAAATTCAGAATGTGTCTAGCCATTTAGGGTCGTTTTCTCAGGGGTGGTTCTCAGGTTATCTAAAAATAAATGCAGAAGCATTTCTGTCCTGTTATATTGTTACTACAAGCCATCTCCACCGGAGTAGTGTGCTAGGCTTGGCATTTTGGGAACTGTAGTCCGTCTTGTCGCAGTTCACAGCAGCCTGTAGTGGGAGTCTACATGGGAAGGACAACTATACCCATAAGTCTGTGCACTTTGGGTACTGGCTTGCCTTCGCTTGGGGAGTGTTTCCCATTTAAACAAACACAGTGCCGAAGATGGCGGAGAATTCATAGTGGAAATAAAAGAAGCTGGTATGTTGAAAAGGATATACTGAAACTGGTGAGTTTGTTTTTGTTTATTTTTCATTTTCTAACGTGCGTACGGAGTGTACCTCGCGACGCTATTGTTTGCACAGTAGAATTTAAAAGCCAGGACAATGAGGTGAGACTTGCATTAGCAATCGCAGATGTTCTCGATAGCTTGTTCACTCTCGTATTCTGCAAAATGTAGTAGTACGAGTCGTAGTGCAGTGCATGCAAATATGTTTTGCCGATTCAACTTTAAATTGTGCATGACATCGTTTAGCAATGTCGTGTTTTTTCTCCCTTTTTATCATGACACATGGTTAGTTGGCATTGTATCTATTTAATTTTTTTTAGGTCCCCTCTCTGTATCGAAGCGAAGCGCTCGTTACCGTGACGAAACTGAATTTGGTGTTTTGAAAGTTGGATGTTTGCAAATAATAAAGACATAGGTGTATTTTTCCTAGTCATTTGACAGATTAGTTACATTCTGTGGGAAACCTTTTTTTGTGTGCAAAAGGCTAGTTGTTGCAAACTTACAGGGCTGTTGTTGGGACATGTTGCTGTAAATGGTTTTTAATAATATTATTTATCGAGTTAAGTTAAAGATCTGTTGTGTTGTCTAGTATTATAGCCAATGAAAGGGTCAAGGAAGCACGTTAATTGGGAATATATATATATATATATATATATATATATATATATATATATATATATATATATATATAACCTACCGCCCGTGCATATTTTTTACTGTGTGTGTGTGTAAATATACCATGGTGTGTGTAAATATACCATGCACTTACTATCCCTTCCACTCTGAACACTGCAATAAATAAAATATCACCTGCTTTGAAACTTTGGTCGATTACAAGGGAGTGGTTACTGACTCAAATTGCGTTTTATAGTTTTTCTTTTTTTAATGTAAATCAAAGTGTAAATCGATTACACTGTATTGATCTAGCACTGAAAACATTTTTTAAGTCATTCTACGTGAAGAAAAATAAAACCTTTTTTTTCATTTTTATACCCTGCAGTTATACCACCTTTCAGCCCTGTAAATGTAGGGTGCAAAATCGTATTTACAGTATGTCGGGAATTATATAATCCCTTTTATTTGGAGAAAGAAAACATGACCTGCTTCTTTCTTGTCCGTGGATAGCATGACTAATATTAACGACTTGCTTATAGTAAAGCGCTCAGTGTGTGTGTTGACTGAAGCAAGACGGGGCTGCTTACACTTGTTATAAACTGTGCATGGTTGTATACAGTCAATCAAGTCTCTCAGCCTTGGTTTGGAGGCTTGTTTGACTCTCTGTGTGTTGGATCAATGGGAAGTGAGGTCTCTTCTGGGTTAATAGATAAAAAGAAGATCACTTCTTTCCCTCCCTTAAAGACACATTACTACTGAACAGGGGGGAAGGGTTCCTAATTCTAGGATTCTTGATGGCACTGCTGTTGTTGCCTGCAGTAGTTAAAAATGCATTCAGTAAGTTATTATTATTTGTTTATTTAGCAGACACCTTTATCCAAGGCGACTTGCAGATGCATGTTATTTGTAAATTATATGGACAAGTCTTACTGAGTGTATTTAACAGGATCTGTTTCCCAACCAGAATCTACATTTTACGTTTAGATATTTTCTCTGCAGACGCAAGCCGGAGTCGATTGTGTTTAGCTGTAATTAAATGTAATTGCATCTGATCTTGTGACTGTCGCCCATGTGTGCTTTAAACATGTAATGCCATTTCGAGTGGGAACCCTTTCATAGTGTTGGGGGTTTAGAAGCCTTTTGTTCTATAATCCTCCCTAATGTGTTGTAGACCACTGGCTGCCTAATTTGGTTACAGTGTGGAAAAGCCCACCAGGTTACTGTTTGGATGAAACATTATTATTATTATTTATTTCTTAGCAGATGCCCTTATCCAGGGGGCCTTACAATTGTTACAAGATATCACATTATTTTTACATACAATTACCCATTTATACAGTTGGGTTTTTACTGGAGCAATCTAAGTAAAGTACCTCCATGTTGGACTGAACCCACGAGCCTTCGGTAAAGAGTCCAGAGCCCTAACCACTACTCCACCCTGCTACCCCATTCAGTCAGATGTGAAAAAAAGGTTATTTTGCGTGAAAACCTTGTGAGTTGGATTTAATATTAGAGTCCGTAGCCTATTTCACGGCCTTGTAAGAGATTAACCAATAGAAACATTTCTTTCTTTATTTTATTTTATTTACATTGGAGTTACTTGGTTCAAAACCAGCAAAATGATCAACATCAACTGAAGGTCATTTGGATTTCCTTGCGGTGAGCAGTGCACCAGAATATTAAAAGACAAACGTACCTGTGCATGAAAATGAAATTGCATTTGAAGTGTGCTGGATGAATTGCAATGTAATGTTAAAATCCACACAGCATCTGCGTCCAGGTTGTATGGTGTGAACATGTGCTGCATGTTTACCCTAGTGCCTGTATACTGCACAAGGCAGCCTGCAGTACCTATAAAGACCATTCTCAGTACAGGTAGGTCCCTTGAGTGGTCGTTTTGAGCACATCTGACTGTAGAGGCATGAATAAGATTAGTTAACCCTGGCGAGGTCTGTGTTCGTGTGACTGGCTGGAGCGTTTGCAAGAAAACCCATTACTCACTATTTCTTCCAGCTGTGGTGTTCCCAGTATCTTTTTCAACACAGTCATGGTTGTTTTTCTATATTCTTTCACACGTCCTTGGTCATAAATCAATGTTGACCAGTTATTGTCATTTGACATTGGCCTATTCAACGGGCCTTCTATGAAAATGTCTTGCGAGCTTTCAGCATCTGCTATTATAATAGCATTAACTTAACACGACGCAGCCTTTATATATATATATATATATATATATATATATATATATATATATATATATATATATATATAAAACAAAATAGACATTTTTGCACCTCTAATGGGACTGTAAGGGGTATATTGTTGCATTGTCCAGAGGTAAATACTCCAGGAACATCTCCCTAAAGTCTCCTCTCTTTCCTAAAGTCTCCTCTAACATGACTCTTTCCTGAAGTCACCTCTTGCATGACTCTTTTTAAGACTATAGCATTTGTTTGTTTTATTTATTTTTGTTTTTTAAATGTAGAGCTGCTGTTACCAAACAATTAGAAACAGAATAGCACTTGAGCCTCTGTACAGAATTAATTCCTTCATATTGGAACACAAAGGAACATACGCGTTGGGTACAAAAGTTGATCGTCAGGCTCTGACTTGGCAGCATGCCAGCGCGATAGTGTGTTTTGTTTTTTTTTTTAAGCTAGGCCTGTTTGACGTGAGTAGGTCAGGATTTATTTTGTTTTATTTTAATTTGAAGGTAACCAACAGTATATTGATACCATAGATAGCTTCAATCTTGTTTTGTGACGGAGATCAAATGAGTAATGAATTGTAACCCAGGTTAATCTGATTAAAGCTTTTAAACCTGTTCCTTGTCAGCTACCTCCTGTATCTACCTCCGCCTTCCGTCCTATTTTATAATCCTGTTCTGATCCTCCCAAACATCTATTATATCTGGTGCTCCAAAAATAATAAGAAAACTCATTGATTCTGAGAAATGAGTTTATTTCGAAGGGTTTGATTATGAAGCTCAAAGGCTTCAGTTTATATGTATTGAGATTTGGAGTAAGTATATTGTACATCACACTGCAATATACAGCTATCGAGAAAGGTTTACATCACCCTATAGAATTAACTCATTTTGCTTCATAAAGTCAAGCAAAACCTGTTGAATGACATTATGTTAACATATTGAATTACATACCGCTTTGTAGTTTTCCATATACTTATGAGAAACGGACAAATTGAAAAAATGTGACGTTTTGAAATCTGTACTATTAGTATGGCTTCCGGTAGACCTTTTGTAGTTTCTTAGATTTCATGATGTTAAATAAAAGATCAAAATGATGGTCCTATGTTGTTGTTGTGTTTTTTCTTATTATGTCTTTTTTTAAATTGTCTCCATCCTAAAATTCTAGATGATGCAAAACTTTTGGCCATAGCTGTACAGTGCCTATTAACAAGAAAATACATCATTTTCTGCTCTCACTCCACCCCTCAATCTCTGATCTAAAAATATACAGTTTTTTTTTTTTGTTTGCAAATGTTTAGGTTCTGCTGTGTGTTAAGTTTTGGGTTAAAGGTCTTGTTCAACTGCTACCATCCTGACATATTTATGACCTGGAGAACTATCTGTCTAAGTAGATCTCCAATTAACAGCCTTTTCATTTGCCTCATAAAGACAGGAGCCTCTTAAATCACATTGAACATGAGTTCTGAGACATTGCCGGGCTGCTTCACAGGAGTGGCTGCACGTGGAATTCTAATGAAGGGACGTTTTGCTGTGACATTGATGCATCCACGTGATTTTAATGTGGGGGTGGGAAAGCATGATGCAGACAGGCCAATCTTCCTGTCAACAGTATAGATCAAACCTGCAGGCTAGGTACTGCAAGGCAAACCCTGTCGGAGGCAACAGGAAAATCATTTCCCAGTCAATCACCTGAATATACCTGCAGAATGCCACGAGACTGGAGCCTGGCTTTTGTGGTTGCCAGGGGCTGGCCTATTTATTTTGAAGGTTAGATTTGTAGATCCATTTAAAAATCATTGTATGCTAGCTGCTGAATAAATTGCGAAGTCCGAATCTGAGCAGACAGAATGAGCTGTTGTTCTGTTTTGTGGTAAGAGGCCCCCTTTCTGAAGTGTCACTCTCCATTAAAAATGAATTCATCTTGTGCAAGTTTCATTGGTTTAAGGAAAAGTCCTGCTTTTTATTCTTTTTCCAAATCTGCTTTTTCAAAACATCTGCAAACTGCAGTTCATCCAGAGGAGACTACAGTAATTGAATCCGGGTTTTTTTATACAGTTTTTGCACTTGGTAACTCAAATCATGGAGTGATCTGTAATTTTGTTATGTTATGTTTACCCGTTCTATTTAGCAGAGATTTGTTTGTTTACTGGTTGCTGCACTGAAAGTGGTTTATTTTTTATTTTTGTCAGCCAGACATAAATGTCCACTTTTTAGTTTAGCAGAGTGGGTTTGCAAAGTGGCAGCCTTGCCTTTTCTTTCTCTTCAGGCTAGGTGCAGTTTTAATTTTTATTTTAGTGGTTGCCTGACCTCTCTTCCAGGAGCCAGAAATCCTAGTATCTTTCCCTTTATAGTATGTAATCTGTCCCTTTTAGATGGTGGGCATTTAAGTAGTGAACTAATAGTGCCCTGTATGTCACTGTATTTAATGTATTATGCATTGTTCCTCACTATCTTGTAAAGCGCTTTGTGATTGTGGTCCACTATGAAAGGCGCTATATAAAACAAAGATTGATTGATGGAAAGAATAAATGCAAGACATGGTTAATGTATGTGGAGTGAGAATTGACTTCTCTGTACCTGCTTTGGCTCAATGAGTTGTGCTTTACCTTAATATTTGTATGAATTGAATGGCTGAGATTCTTGGTCCCTGGTCTAGCAGGTTCTCAAAGGTGTTTTCTACGTGATTAATTGGTGTGTGTGATCACCTTTCACACTTGGAGGTGACAAGATGAGTCACTTTTCAGAGTTGGGTGGTTCCTAACTTTGTCATGCTCTATGAGGCCCTTTTCTTTAACGTTTATAAGGATGTTAACACGATTTTTACTTTTATGGGAAAGCTTGTTACTCTCAAAAACACAACAAAAACCTGAAGTTGTGGTTGTGTACTTGTTAAACTAAATCGGTGTTACTTTACAGTACAGCCCCTTTTACAAACAGGTTTCAAATCTCTCAACCATGATGCATTTCTCTGAAGCCAAGTCCTTGAACTGTTGGTGCACAAACAGGTTTTCTTAGAAGTGACTCATTCTATGTACTGTAGGGAAAAAAATAAGATAAAAACAAATCCAAGCCAAGTCTTAAGGACAGGTTAGCAAGGTGTGCCAGCAGGAAAATAATAGACAATATATGAAGAAGGTTTTGGTTTTATTACCTGCTACTATACTATGGAAAATTTCAAAGTGTGTCTAGATTTAAAGTTCTGGACTAAAACGGTTTTGAGAGGGGGAATCTCGAAGGGGAGCCACAGACTTTTTGGAGCACAGCCTATTAAATTTTCCATCGCTTTCCCCTCTAAACCAAGTACTGTAGGCTCTCATTGTGCTCTTGGTATTTCAGAAGAGAGTTGTCTATGCTGTGAGGGGAATTTTAAGTCGGGCCGCTGGGTTGCCTAAATGTAAAATATGGCTACTTTTCACTGAGTTAAAGATTCTTGAGCTGAACAGCAACCAATCGTTTGGTGGAAACTGAATTGGTATTCTTGAATGATTTTGCTTTATGAGCTGGTATTGAAAGCATGTAGCACGTTGTGCAAGAGTTGTGTGAGAAACACTTTTTTTTTTTTTTTTTTCTTTTTTCACAGAAGCATTCAAGGGATCCTTTAATGAAGTTATCTAACGTGTTGTCACATGTTCAGTTGATTTTTTTAACCAAGTTTGAGTCTGTCTGGGTGCAATTAGCCTGACATCTTGAGCTACACAGTATGAGTAAGTATATTAGATTTAAAAAAAAAAAAAAAAAATCTACAACCGTCAATTCGTATCACACCCAGTTTTTTAAATTATTTTACTACTTTTGTAGCAATTGCTGTAACGAGTGTACTTTTTGTTTGTGTAATTTTGTATAATATTTTATTGTGTGTGTGTGTGAGTGCACAAGGTGTTTTTGTTTTTGGCATTGTTTTTTTTAGCTGAGACTGAACTCTGGGAAATCATTGTGGAGCAGATGCCTCTTCAGCGCTTGCTATCCGGTTTGTTTGAAATAGGTCTGAGTGTCCGCCAGGCCTGCCTTGTTCTCAGGATTAAATAGTGTCTGAGGAGCGGGGCATTGGTGCCAGTATTACTGAGTGAAGTGGTACAGGTTTAACTCTGAAGTTTTTCGTGAGCAGGGCTGTTCACTTCACTTTTGTGTGCCTTTGGTTAGCAGTTCACAAATGTGAGAGAAATCCCACAGTGTGACGTTCACAATGTTCAAACAGCTACAGTATAGATTGTGAGGATATGCCGTGGTAGATATGCCATGGTAGATATACTGTTTACCGTGGTAGTATTTGAAGTCAAAGCAAAGCTTGAAATATCTGGTATCGACTCCCCAGCCTCTAAAACTAAAACAAAAAAAACAATGCTCCTTTCCTTGTCACATGCAAGTGTTTATATTTGCAGAAAACGTAGGCTGCACACACCAGCTCCTTTGCAGTGACGTTTGTTTAAATACAATACTGTACTGTGTTGTTTTTTTTTTTTGTTGCCATTTTTATTAATAACGTGGCAGCCTAGCAAAATTCTGGGAGTGTGTTGTATCCAGCTGTTACTGGTTGTGTGAAGCGAAGTTGCCATAGCAACACAGTCCTACATGCTGGCTCAAGGTCGTTCATCTAGCATTGTTAAACTGACTCTGCACTCAACAGTACACACAGGATGCATACAGAGCAAATCACTGAGTAACTTCAAAGTAGAAAATCGGGATCAGTGTTTGGGGTGGGGTCTGAGGAAGTGAAACCCCTTTCTTGGTTAAATCTAAGCCTTCAGGGGTCAGACACTGTGTTCATGCAAACTGATGAAATATTTAACTTGCCTCTTGTAAGTAGTCATGTCTGCAGGGTGCGTCTGCAGTTCAGGGGAAAGCAGCTGTCGGATTCTGATACAATAAAGTGTGCACATCAGGGCTGGCTGGCTGCTTGTCAGTCGCTGTTATTGATTACCTTTGCGGTCTCCTGCAGTACTCCACCTCTCCTCTGTTGTGATCAGTCTATTAGAGTGGCGGGCCTCCTTCAGATATTTCTTTTGACAGCAACCAGCTATATATCAGAGTCTTCAATGACTTATTGTCTGTTTTCTCTTCAGCCTCAGTAGATTTAATTTTTTTTAAAGCTACAGGTTGTAACCCTTTGTGAGCGCTCAAATCCTAATCATTCAGATTTTCCAAAAGAGTGACGATCTTTGCTAGCTACTGTAATCCTCTGCTGGTACAGAGCAGTACATGTTTGACTGCCGTTTGGCTCGGAGAGGAGTGAGATCCTCTTTGATTCTTACCAGCCTGATGTACGTGGATTGTTTAGAAGTTTAATGAGTTGATGCCGTCATCAGTAATCCCAGATGCGACTCCTGTGGGCCACACCAGAGGCCTAATAAAGCTGGCATTCCGGCTCGCACGTGCAGCAAGCCTGCTTCAGCAGTTAAACTGTTAACCTTCCCTTCATCCACACCTGCAGGTCGCTCGGCCGTTTGGTACAATCCCATGATTCGCCAGACATTGTCATGTGATAATGCTACAACACGGGTGATTGGATAACAGCATATTGCAAGGCTTCAGAGCTGTCGAGCTGTGCCATTTTCAGTGAGGGATTCAAGTCTCCGATTTTCGGTGAACGTGTTTTGCTTGAAGCCATTTTTCTTTGAGGGGCTTGCCTTGGTGCACGTGCTCCCATTTTATTACCCTTTGTCTAAATTCCGTTCTTTTTAATTAATTAGAAGACAGTTTTAGGGGAGAAACTGCCGAGATGCTCATCAAGGATTATGAAGCACACTGTAGATGGTTCACAGGGGCTTTAAATAAATCTGTGTTCCACCCAAAAATGTGAAGCATTTCCAAAAAATAAGCTTGAACAGCTTGAGTAATTTTAGATAAATCTAAAATACATTAACTGCAAATACCTGAGATGGACAAAAGACAAGGTAACGTTTAGCTGACATATGTCTTATGCTGGAGATAACATTTCAGTAACTAAGCTTTAAAATGTCAAGGTTTCTGTAACTTTATATCCGTCTTGTGGCGCATTCAAGCCAAACCAATAAATTTCAACTATCGTGCGTGGGGGGAAATGTGTGTGAAACGTGTGGTTTTGCAGGCCCCTCAAGCTCTCTTTGGGGTTCTCTTTTAGCCAGGTGTTCGTGGCATACACTCATAATAAACCAAACCTAGGACCTGCTTTTCAGGGCTTGGTAAATGGATTTGCAGTAAAATGTACTCCTGTATCCATTTCAATGAAAGAAGGGGAAACAAACAAAAAAAAACACCTGAATGCATTACCTGTTGCCCTGTAGTGGGCTAGTAAGTAAAGTCTTGTGATCTAGTTTGTACTTTTTGGTTGGGTGAAAGATTATTGGCCTTGCCTTTCCAACTTTATTTTTTAGACCTTTAAGCCACTAATAAACAGGCATTGTTACAACTGTACAGCAACAGGTAAGCCATTTTCAGGTGTTATGGGACCCACTTTTTAGACAAGGAAACGGGAGAAATGTATCCTTTCACCAGTACTTTTGATGATAGTTGCTTCTCATGAGACCAGACCCTCGCACTTGGGTGAAAAGATTGCTGTGCAATAAAACTGTGGAATGGGCTCTAGCTATAATATCATATTAGTGTTTATTTGCCGAATGAAGCAGCCTTGTGAAGAATGTGTGATTCTTGAGCAAGCGTGCAGGTACTTGAGGAAATTAGTAGAGTGTGCAGCCTGTGGTCTTGCCTCAGCTCTCACTCTAGTCTGTAAAGCTTGGTGGGGGAGGGGCGTTCCACATGTATGTGTGGCTTTGTTATAAAGAATCAGTCGTGTAATTACTGAGCAAATGTGCTTTGGGTAGGAACCTTTGCTGTGAAAAGTTAGTAATTGCATACAACCTGGCAACTTGCTTAATGCACGAGGGGGTGTCTTCTCTGCCTCCCTCCCTCCCTGAAGGTCCCGCATGCTTTGGAAGTTGCAACGTGTAAATGCATACAGGCAGCATCAGTTAACATTATTACAAGTATTTAGATGGCATGCTGCATGTTGATTCCAGTATTGACCACAGCACATGAACGACCTCCGTCATTTGCACTTGGTGACAGACCAGGAATTGTCAAGGGCTGACCCTGACACGATGAGGCCTCTCTGTTGCAGTGCAAGGTCCCAGGTAACAGTTTCTCCTTCTTGGTCTCGCATTTTTTTTCGAGAGGGGACCCTTGAGAAAAAACATACAATTTTTGAAGTAGCCTCACAGACACGTGGCAATAAAAATTGCTCAAAGTGTTTTTTATTTTTTATAGTAGGAGCCTGTAATTAATTCGGTACTGTACTGTTAGAAAAATGTACATTTTATGGCCCTCGCTATCAACATTTTCTAAAAAGTTAAACCAAAAAGTACAAGCACATTTTTTGTAATGCTTCGTGTAGCACAATAACCTGTTGGATTTCAAAATAGACAATAAATGAATTTGGTTTAATTTGGAGTATGTGCTTGCTGATTTGTGTGTGATGCATGTATGCTTGAATGCGTGCATGTGTTTGCGTGCGTGCTTGTAGGCATGAGGATCTCATGATCTGTCCTTGAAGAATACAGTGCCTAGATACTGAAAACTAGGAGGATTTCACTAAAGGCAGATCGTCCCAAAAAAATCTGTGATAAATTTCATGCAACCCTGCAAGATTCAATGTAGAAACAAAGGACATGTTGTTGGTTTATGGCTGAAATGTCCTCGTTTTTATAATTTACTTTTCAATTTAGCTTGGAGACGGTCTGGCAGACTGTCGTACTTTAGAGGGGAGACTGAGCTGCCAGTGCCACTGCTGGTTTCAGACAGGTCTAGACAATGTTAATCTCATTTTGACTTTGTAGCATACTGTACAAGGAGTAGATCAGTTGTTTTTCTGAAATGATTATAATTGATTAAAAATAGACTGTACACTTCAGTTATGTCTGACTGCATTTTAAAACTGATTTTATTAATAAACATATGGGTGTCTCGCGTACGTGCCTGTGCATCGCTTTGAACTAAATGACATCACATGCTTGTGCTAATCAAAGTACTGTAACTGCTGTAATCTGCTTGGTGTTTAGCACATACTGTTCCCCCCCGTATCAAAATGCATTACAACCCGAGTTATCGGGTTGTAGTTACATTGCTGGAGCTTAGTCAGATAAAGCTCATCCAATGACTGTGAACCTGCATACTGTACAGCATTTCAAATCCGAGAATAAGCCCTGATGTCTTGATCTTTTCCTCGTAAAACAGACCGACCCTCCTACAAATATGTTGCTTTTCGTGTCTGTGAGGCAGAAAGAACACACAGGAAGCCTCTTCTCCAGTGCTGCAATGCTACTCTAGATAGTGTTTTTAATGTGCAGTTTGTCTTTGCACACGCTTCTCAATGGCAGTACGTGCACAGATGCGCTTGCCGTTGAATTGCTATCTATTTATTTTGTGCCTAATGTTTTCTGGTAAATAAAGCTGTGTGTGTGTGTGCGCGCATGCAGCGGCAGTCCGGGTGAAGTGTTTCAGCTTGCCAGGACACACCCGCCAGTCCTTCCCAGATGTGATTCCGTGCAGAGTGCAGCTGGAGCAGGGGGCATTCCGCAGGAAGCGTGGCCTTGGCTTTGGAGAATACACACAGGAACGGGGGGGGCGGTTCCTGGTACATGCAGTATTACTTGAACATTGAGTGAGAATTCGATGAAAGTGAGCAATGTCTTCTTGTAATGTGTAAGGCTTTGTTTTAAAAAAGCCACTGCGGTCTTGTACGTTTTGACTGGGCAGTCAACACTAGATAATGGATACTGTAATGCACACTTCTTTGAAAAATCCACTTTTGCAGTAAAAAAATAAAAATAAAAATAAAATCTCCTGTCCTGTTTGGAGAAAGATCTTTGACTCGAGTGTTTGTATGTAGTGCAAAAAGTTGAAACTGAGCTGGGAAAGTCCCATGTGCTTTGGGTGTTTTGTGAATTTATTTGGTGATGGGTGGAGAGTTGTACTTCCTGGCTTAGTCTTCTGCTAGAAGAGGAAGCTGCTCTTATGTGTGCACACTTCAGTGTAATTTAACTACAGTGATTTTCATCCTAGTGATGAGCTTTCTTTCTGAAGAGAAAGTCCTGCAGGAACGAAGCTTGGTTTTCCCGCTATACAATCTCAAAATGTGCAGCGTCGGAGTGGATGGGTAAATGGCCACCAGCTCTCCTCTTTGAACCTTTTTGGGTTGCATACTGTAGCAGTTGGAGCCTTTTCTAGGTACAGCACTGCTGTACAAGTTTAGGTCATCTCTGTCTCATAGGTACTGCTCTGTATGTCCCCTTCAGGCACTTTTTAAAAAAAATTTTATAACATTTTATGAAATTTGTAAAGAGTTTATGTGAACTCTATGGAGAAGTTGCCCTGCCGGAACTTCGAAATGCATTATAAAATTGATACATACATTAGATAGGAAACTTAACAAGGTACAATTGTGACTGAAGGGGATATACCTTTAAATTTAAGTGCTGTCCCAAGAACCGAAAGTAAATGCATTCTGGTTTTAAACAGTACAGTAATACCAGCCTGTCTAAATTCTCACATTTCTGTTGTTAATATAAATATATATTTGAATTCCTTACTCTCTAACCAGTTTACCAGTTGCAAAATGTGTAAACAAACGAGAAGACTAGCACAGTATATGTAGGCGTTGAGTGACTCTGCCTAAAGAAACACTACCCACGGTGGTACTTTGGGGGTTAACTGGCTTGATTGTGGTAGTGGCAGTGGATACTGTAACCAGCACGTGCACAGTCTGCCTCCCCCAGATGGAGCCTCTCTGTCTTCAAGCAAACCTATATAGATTTTTTCTTTATACTAGGAACAGAGCACATTGGATACAGTGCACATTTTAGCAGTAAATCCGTTGACCAAATGTTCATTTTCCTTGGTTGTTTTGGTTCTATATGAAGCAGTGTGCTGCCTGAATGATGCAGATTCTGTGTGTGTGTGCGTGTGCGTGCGTGTGTGTGGTGGGTTTTTTTTTATCTCGTCTGCAATGCAAGCACACACATACATATTCTCTGTCTGAACCAGAGTAGTCGAAAAGCCGGAACCATGTTTGAGAAACTTTCTTGCTGGTGTATGGGCTAATCAAAGACTGTCACATGCATTTTTTAAATGTACAGTAGAAGTAGAAACAAATAGGACCAAATGCTTCTTAAATATACTGTGTTTTGAAGCCTTTAAAGAATGTACAGCTAGTGCTTTAATGTTTCTATTCATAAAAAGCCCTTTATGTAAAATACAAGTGCTGCAGAGTTGGAAGAATAGGATTCTTTAGTTGGATAAGAAAGTGGCGAGAAAGACGCCCGCTTTTGCTCTTTTGGAGTTAAATTCTTTGAATGGGTTAAAGTTCAAGCAGAGAAGCTGTGCGCTCCGATTGGTTAGCGAAAGGTGAAATTAAAACCACAGTAAACTTTTGACCCCCACAGAAGCTCTTCAGAAACGCCCAGTGCTGGCGTGGAACAGAATTCTGTCTCTCTCTCCTTTGCTCTCTCTCTCTCTCTCTCTCTCTCTCTTCCTGTGTTTTTCATGTAATCGTGCAAGCCTGCATGTAGGCTAGAGAGAGAGTGAGCGACTCGGAGGCAACATTGCAATTTAATTGCAGAACTTTACATTGAAAAAAAAAAATCTTTTACCATCAGGAGTCCATTTTAACTGTTCACGTTTTCCTTCGTTATTAGATATCATACAGTTCAAAAGCCCCTGGAATGATTTAATGAGATTTCTTCAGCTGAAATGGGTGGGTTTTATATGGGGGGTTGGGGTGGGTTTTACCATTTACCATAGTCTTATGTCTGCAACGTATCGCAAGTCATTAAACATTTAAACATGACTTGCCTCATACTGTACTTTACATTTCGAACATGAATTCCTGTAAGACTCTCATTCCTTTTTGATAATAATCAGTACGCGACAGGAGTTGAATGCTGTTTTTGATGCAACGGTTAAGAAAAAAAAATCCAAATGGTTTGATTTATTCTGCAAGGTTTTAGCTGTTTGTCTGTGTTTTTATGTGTGTGAATTTGAATTAATTTGTTATTTAACTGGAGTTGTGTAGCAGCAGGGCTGTCTCTGTGTGGGAAAGATGGAAAAAGATGGAAAAAAATGACAATTGTTAATGGTGAATTCCAAGCTGAACAAAGGAAGCCATGAAAGGCTATCCAAACGCGGATTTGAATCTAGTGTTCATTAAGGAGGCACCTCCAGATGACCATGACATCAGCAGCCCCCTGCCCTGCAATCGGCTCCATATGGCCCTTAATATATAGATTTCACATCGCCTTTCTTCGCAATGTATTTTTCTTCCTAAATCCAATTACTTTACCCTTAGAGACAGACCATTCGATCAACTCTGTGAGCCCCTGCCAGTGGAAGCTGAGATGGGTACTATAGAAATCATCATTAAGAACCTTGCGTTGAATGTGTACAGTATGTTAGATTTCTGCTTTCATGCACGGTGTACTGCAGCAATACTATGTCTTGTATAAACATACTGTAGCATCTTGGGGGTGGGATGAGAGGGGATAATGAAATCAAACACGCTGTGTGTGTGTGTGTGTGTGTGTGTGTCTAATGAGAGAGCTGGAAAGACAAATGCTCGATTTTAAATTGACAGCAGCAATCTGTTGCAGATGTCCATGAAGAAAAAAAAAAAAAAGATCTGCTTTGCTGTCGAGTTTTAGCACTCACAGTTCAATACATAACCTACGGGGTGTGTGTGTAGTTAATGGTTTTTTGAGAGAGAGATGGGAATTTTCAATGTATTGCATTGCAGAATGGTGTGCATACTGTATGTCAACAATTGGTCTCCAGGGTACTGTACTGTACTCCCAGAGAGATGTGTATATACACAACGACAACCTGGAATACAGGCCAAATAATAATATACACAATATTTTTGTTCAGTAAATGTCAAACAATAGCCTTGACAAGTACTGTAATTCTGCCCCTGTATCGGGGATTTTGATGTAATGTAACATAACTAATTTGAATTCTTGCCTTGGTCAAAAGTGGTTTGATCAGCTTTTGTTTTGGTAGCCACAGTTGTCTCCGTTCAAACTAACTGCCAGTCAACACACTGTAGTGTGACGTTTAGAGAATGCAGCTGTATTTTACTGTACAATTCCAGTAGAAACAAAAATGAAAGCAGTTGTTGGAATAGTGGAACAGAAATTCAGTTTGCACTGAGCACAGTAGTAGCACATCTGTCTGTAACGGAGACATGTTGACAACCTTTGTTTGTTCCAGTTTTCTTTGCGCTGACCCCCCCCCCCTGCTCCTCCCCACCGGTGCTTCTGAGAAGACAGTCTTGCAGTATTACATATCAAATGTGTGCATAAACTTGTACAAGATGTAATCAGTTTTATTCGTGTTGCGTCTTAGTTAAAGCAGAGCAAGCTCTGAATAATGCCAAAGAACACAAAGTTTCTTTTTAATGCAAGTCCTGAGAATGTCACTGTAACCCCTAGATTCGCTATCTCTGCATTTCAAAGTTAATGGGGGGGGGGGAATGTTCTTTTCATTTTAATTTTAATTCCTGAAAGACACAGCCTTCTTGACATTCTTTGTCTATAAATCCCAGGGCTTAAGAAGAGAGAATTGTATTATTAATCTATACTGAGGGACACACATTGAAACGGATTGTAAAACTGACTTTGAGGTAAGTTGCCCAGAACTTTGTGTCTCATTAAAATAATGCCGTTTTTATCCTTTTTTTCTTTTCTGGGAACTCGTGAGAGTACGCAATGTTTGTTATGATGCAGGAGGCCTGCTTAAAGATTACAAAATATGGGCTAAAATGATTAGGTATAATATATAGACTACTGTCTATGTGCATGTGTACACAACTGGGTTATTAGGTATGATTTCATACAAGTTTTCTTTCTTAAAATTATTCAAATTCCACTCAACTAGGGAAATCGAATCGCTGGGACTTTCCACAAGCAGTCCGAATACCAAGACTTGAATTTTGAACTGAAACAATTATTTATTGAATTGATTTGGTTTACTTTTTTTGAGCAGTGTAGAAATAACTCGGCAGCAGGGAAGGTGCTTCCTCCTGTACAGTATGTGTTTGATCACTTGGCAACAGCGAGTCCCAGAAAACAACCTCGTCAATAACAAACCCAGACAGGGTGGGCAGGCTGATTGATTGACCTTATTACGGTAATTAGAACCTATAGTATATCCCACACGGGCCCCTTTTTACAGTTCAATAAAATTGCTATCTTGGCTGCAGTTTCATTCACATCCTATAATTTAGATTATAAATAGTTGCAGCAAATGTTTCAAAACTGTAATTTTCAACAGAGAGGTATCATTTTCCATTTTTCAATTTTATTTTGAGAATCGTTAACCAAAGCCCTAAATTATAGCTCTGTTTTTTTTTTTTTTTTTTTTTTTTTTAAAAGAAATATAGCCTGGTCTGCAACAGCTCTGTACACTTATTTGCACGGCCGATGAAACTCTATGTGGATGTGTGGCTTCTCATATCTTGAAGCATCCTGTTTTAAGAGGCACTTTAGACCTGGGATGTTTGCTTTGATTGATAATGCCAAACACTGAGATCACCTTTTACAGGACTAGAAGCAAAAGTCACGCAAAAAAAACCTTTCCTGAAACATGCCCGGGTTTGGAACAGAGTTGATTTTACGTTTACTCTCCCAGACTCAGCTGTAAACTGTGCAGTAGTGGTTCGAATCGTACGCGTTGCTTATCCAAATGATGTTTGTGTAACGGGACCTGTTTTGTTTTTGGTATTGTGTTTTCATTGTCAGTCGAGTGTCACGTTGAGGGAGGGTATCTGTGTGTGTTTATTTCACTAATGTACAGCACATGATGTGTGCCACAGTAGACCTCAAAGACCCTACAGAGCAATAGCTTGGCAATGCTACTGTGTACAGTGCTTGTTACTGTACAGGTGAGGGTGCAAAACCTGACCCAGGAATCGGAACAGTAGACCAACGCTCCAATAGCACCGGAATCACAACACCATGCTTTAACCTGCAATACGTTGTGTGTGTGTGTCTCATCGGAGTGAACCAAGTGCTAGCAGAAATTGCTAAAAAAAAACAAAAACAGTACATCCATACTGTATATGCAGAAGACTCTTGCAGCAGTGTGCATTCCAGATCGTTTGATATCTGACTTGTTGATGTGTTCCACTACACAAACATTTATTTATTTATGACTAGGCTACAGTAGCTTTATGACTTGGCTATGTTTGCAGCTTCTCTGTCCAGACCAATTTGATGTGATCCGTTTTAAGTATTATTTATTTATTTTAAATATACATACAATCTGAACTTCAGTGACAAGTCCAACGTTCTCAAAGTGTGAACTAATGGGAGCTGAAATGAGGTGCTGTAGACACACTTGTAGTGGCATACGCAGACACACTGCTCCTGTCTTCTACTGAAACAACAGTACTGTAAGACTCCGCATTAGCCATCAGAAAAGTATTTACCCACAGTCCATTACAAACTTTAAAGGTTTTAAAGGGCCAAAGAATGCATCATGTGCATGTAATAAAATCTAAGGCAATAAAAATATAAGTACATTACTACTGTAGATGTGAGTTTCAAGTTGAATTTGGCGTCCTTAGACATACTGTGACAGATGATTTTAAAGGTCCGTTTGCCTTTTAAATGCTGTGTTCTGATCTGTTTTGGAGGGAATCGGATCACTGCACTTGAAGCCTAAACGGACTGATTTTGTTTTTTACTTCTGCATATTTCAGAGGCTTGGCAGAGGTTCACGACAGCCAACACTTACTGTGGATAAAGGGAGCTTTTAGAAAATTTTACAGTGCAAATTTTTATTTCTTTTTTTTTTCTTTTCCAAATAGTCGTCCGTACACACATGCTTGCCACATGTCAGCAAGCACCGGTTCTATTGCAGTGCCGCCTTGCTGTTTGTCTCAAGCAACAGACAATGGAGCAGCGTGCAGAATAATGCGAGTGTGTGCTATGCATATGAAAGCCATGCTGTGCACTGTATTTGAATTGTGTTTTGAGTGATATATGCCTAGATCCAGTTTAGCATTTACTGTATTAAAGCCCCCCCCCCCTTTTTTTTCTCAAACATAATTCAATTGTCCAGTGTGTCCTGAACAGCCTCATGCCTGCACACCATGTGCATTTAAACTGTCTAATATGCAGTACAATCTACAACAAGGAGTTCCACGTACTGTGCTGTACTGACCTGAAGCATGGACTGTGCATACGCATGTGTTATTACTGGGCATTGCTGGAGCAGTTGCTGAACGGCTATTCTCTGTGCTGGAATGTTGTCTTCAAACAGGGGTATTTTCGGAATACCGTCTCAATGTGTTTTGCCATTGTAAGTGACACAGTAACAATCGCATGCTCACTGTTTTCACGTGACATATGATTAACCATGTGTCACTATAATTAAAGCCAATTTAAAATGTTTTTAAATACTACTGTAATTCAGAAATGAGTGCTGGATGTTTTTAGGGAACTTTCTGTATTGTACTTAGCCGTGATCCCTGTACAGCAGTAACACCAGTGTGATAAGTGTGTGGACTTGCAGGGACAAGCCCCTATAGAGTGTTAGCAGAGACAGAGCAGGATCATGGGTTCACAGTAACTCTTTCAAGAAGTCTGGCCACTCGTTTACCACTTCAGATCTTCTTCCAGAAGTATTTCTTTCTAATCTGTGAGCTCTACTGTTGTTTTTAAGCAAAACGTCAGAAGTGCTGTAATTTTTATAATGAATCTGCGTTTTTGCCGTAGTTGTTGTTATCAACCTCCAATATAGTTAAATATAATTCCATTACCAAAATTGCTCACTTTACAGGTCACACTTGAATGGAATGGGCAAAGGTTTTAGTGGTTTGAAGCTTAACTGAACAGGTGTGTAGGTATTGCAAGACTCCAGCTGCATAGCAGACTTGATCCATTCCAGGATTTACTGGAGCTTAACCTCTTCACCTCCTCCTACTGTGTACTGAGGATTCACTATCCTGCTTTTTTGGTCGCATGTTGTTCACTGAAATCTTCGAGCTTTATAAGATGGCAACACTTTGTAACTATTGACAAACGCAAGATCATTTTTTTTAACGCGTCGCAGTAATATTAATATTAAGAGATTAGATCGCATTTGTTTTGGAAAGAGTTCCTAAGACCTCACCCTTCCCTGCAAATTGAAATTATTGGCTCCCTATGCTTTAGAACAATTTCTCTTTGAATTTTGTCCATATCATTTTTAATAATTCTGTAACATAATCTGCACAATTTTGCTCGCTGAGCACTAAAAAAAAAAAAAAAAATCTACTCCTTGTGGTCAAGATCTCTCTCTGTCTCTGTCTCTCTCTCGCTCTTTGTCTCTCTCTCTCTCTCTCTCTCTGTGTCTCTCTCTCTCTGTCTCTCTCTCTCTCTCTCTCTCTCTCTCTCTCTCTGTCTCTGTCTGTCTCTGTCTCTCTCTCGCTCTCTGTCTCTCTCTCTCTCTCTCTCTCTCTCTCTCTCTCTCTCTCTCTCTCTCTGTCTGTCTGTCTGTCATTTTGTCCATTTTCTAACAAAGTATTCTAATTCTTTTGAAAACAGGAAGTCATTTACAGCACATTCTCCTTTTCTTTTAAACTTGAAATTCCAGAGCGCTGCCTTACTTTTTTGTAGTTTGTAATTAAAATGAGTGGGCCTCATGCATTTGGCTCCGTTTGGGAGCACACATGTGATGCCAAGTGTCTTTCTGGCACAGAGTTTTAGCCCTAATTCCAAAAGAAGTCGTTTGATGGTAAGATCCCGGCAGAAACAGTATTTTTTTTTTTAAAGGAATACTGTACTTTTTCTAGACAATGATCTATTTGATAATTTTTTTAACATGTATTACATAGAAGCACTTGATTGATTTGATTTTTTTTTTTTGGAAATCAATTGGCCGAATGTTCTTGTTATCGCCAGCATGTAAATGGCAGTTATTTCTTTGGAAGTGGTGGATGATTCTGTACTAATGTCAATCAATCCCCTTACTATCCCACTGTCTTTTTCTTAATGCACTGAGTTTATTTTTTATGTATTGTAGCCCGCTATGCGTGCCAGCATATTTAGAACAGAAAAATCAGTTACGCACGCTGTCCTGGGTCTAGCGCACAAGTGCTCCCAGTCCCACCCCTACAGATCTCTGCTTAATGAACCTCAGCTTGCCACCCCAGTCTGTTACAGTTTCACTGAAACACAGTAGTATGTTGTTCTATTGTCATGTCCTTCTATAATGAGACAGTATTCAGATTTGAATTACCCCTGGAACTGTGTGATCTTGTGTGTGTGTACACAGTATAGGAAATGCACTACAGTATACAACACCTACTGGATACTGTAATCGCTGGACTAACCTGAGTCTGCTAATATACAGAGTCTTCTGCATGTCCATACATTGCTCCACTAAGTGTGCAAAACTTAGGGGGGGTGGGGGAATCAATTAAGCATCTGGCCACCGGGTGGTGCTAGTGAAACCAGAATACTGTAAAGCCGTAAAGATTTGGCGAATCACACCCATAGAACCTATTTTGCTCCAGAAATGTTGGCGACCTTTTGCAATATAAAGTATGTATTGTTAGTGGAATTTGCTATTTGAGCCAAAAAAGTTTGCGTTTTTTGTTCATACGCGAAAAACACATAATAATCTCGCAAATGTTTCTGGCTTTACAGAATTATGAAAAGCATTTTAAAGGTAATTATCGGCGCATTTGTTGTTTTTATAGCACTGGAAGGTAGAGAAGGTTCTTAAACTGGAAGATTCATTATTTTCTGAGGCGGTGTTTGCAAATGGCTGCAGCACAGGAATGCCGTGTGCAAGGCATGTTTGTGCACATGCCTGGGAATGCTAGAGAAGATGAGAATCGAAAGGTCTAAACAGGGAATTTCAATTTGTTTGATTTCCATTCTTCTGTACGTCCCATCCTGAGGCAAAAAGATTAGTATTTGCTAACTTTTTTTTTTGCATATTATGGTCGAAACTACAAGCTGAAGGACAGAGTGGTAAAACAGTGTTCCAGATATGCAAACCGGTACAAGAACAGAGAGTAGGTTACCATCCGACATTTAAGATTTGACTTTTATTTGCAGTAATCATCAAACCATCCAACACCCTTTACTGTTGGATATTTGGTAATTAACTACAGTACAACATTTTCTTTACTTTTAAAGATAATTTATTACATTTGTTTTTTTAGTATAATGTCCAAATGATCCAATGTCGTCTTTTTTGCTTGAATATACATAGGGCTTCTGATTTTCGGTTTTAACCGATAAAACCCGATAAAACTACCCCGATACAAAAAAAAAAAAAAATTAAATCAGTGGATAGCCAATAAACACAGGGGGAAAAAAAACGTAAAAACTGTGGAAATGGTTAATCTATTCACATTGACTTTACCCTTTTCACACAAAAAAAATAAATAAAACCTACTACAAAAATAATAATAAATACATTTCCCAGTGCTGCTGGGGAATGTCCCGCCTTCCTGACTTGCATCTATCATTGATTAGTTCTGAATACTTTAAACCCGCCCCAACTACTGAGTGACAGCACATTCCTACATTTCTATTGGAGACTCCGCTTACGAGATTTAAAATGAGATTACAATCAGGTTGGAGGCTTGTTAGCGGGATTTAAAGCTGTATTACAGTTAAGATACGGAGGATTTAAAACAGAATTGTGGTGAAATGTACAAAAATGCCTTCACACAAAAACCCCAGAAGAATGTGCCCGTGACCATAGGGATTTAGTTGTGGAAGACAGCAAAGGAAAGAAGGTACAACTTAAGTGTGCAAGTACTGTCGAGTTACTATACATATTTTGACACAAAGAAATGCTCAAGCATTTTGGAAAGTAACCGAAAACACTAATTTCATACAGTATATCAAAAACGAAAGCCGCGAAAAAAAACGATTTACATAAAACTCGAATAGCTAAAAATAATCACTGAAAAATACAATTAATTAAACCCGGAAAACAGAAGCCCTAAATATACAGTACTGTAGCCTAGTATTTCTTTAATTTGATCAATTCTAGAGAATGCATTGTTTTCTGCTGAAATTAACAGTTTTTTTTATTAGTCACAGTGGTAAGGTTTGTTAAATAGAAGACCAGGTGCCAAGTTGTGGCTTGGCATATATTTGCATTTTCTCTAACCTTCTAACTGCTGTTGTTGTTTGAGGCCTTAAGTAAGAAAAGTCACTGAAAGTTCAGACAATTAAGCTTTATATTTATGTACGTATGGATGGAATGGAAAAAGTTAACAGGCTGACTGATACCATACCATTTCCTGTTGTATTTGGTGTTTTGGAGGTGGGGGTAGAATATTTTAGAAACCATTCTGTATTGTTAGTTTACTGAATAGTACTTGCACAAAATTGTGCATTCATTATCCTTTGTATTGTATGTTTTTTGCATACGGCACATACTGTACCATATATTTCTGCAGTGACAACATGAAATGAATTTTAAGTCTTCTGTTGGAGCCAGTAAAAGCAATATCTTTTTTTTAGTTAGTTGAAATGTATTTTAGCCAGTCCTCCAGACTAATTTCTAAATTGGGCAAATTTACTTCTAATGCTATTCCGTTATATGGGAGGTTTAATCGCCCAAGGTTTGGAATGTGTTTCATGAGCCAAAATTCAATCGTTGCAATGCAGCACTGGCTTAAAAGGAATTGTCTGCAAAAATGTCCCAAACTATCCCAAATCTTGTGCTGAGTTTATAGGAGTTGCACATTTTAACAGATTATAAAATGTAGTCCTGTGTACAGTAGGGGACTGCCAGACTTACTGCTGGCAAACAGGGATAGCAAAATGATGGCTGGTCTCCATTTGTGTGCCTCTTTTCGCTCATCTAGAAACGGCATCATGGGTAAAAGGAAGCTTTGCAGGGATGCATCTGATTGGATGCCATCGTGTATGCAATGTCGCTGACTCTAATCCATAGGAATAACTGTTCCCAGGCCATGGCAGTAAACATATGCTCAGATCATTCATTGTCTGCAATCGGTGACGCCTTTCAGACAAAATTAGCAAACTGGAAACTGACCACCACACTCTAATTTTACAGCTGTCCGTTTTTATATTTCTTAAATTTCTTATTGAAGGTAAATACAGAAATGTACAGTAATACGATGACGGGAGAGTGGTTTTTCTAATCCTACACCTGCACTAAAGCCACAGAGAGCCTTGCATGACAATACAGGGTACAGCTTCAACAGTTCAAAGTCTTGCAAGGACCTCAGCTGGTTCATTCTGTCTCCTGTAAATGTGAGAGGGGAGGAGAGAGCGACATTATGCAAATGAGAGAGATCAGTGTTGCCGTGAGCAGGTTTCCAGGAAGAGGCAGCACTCTGGCTGCTTACTGGGTAGGGACCATGTGAACAAAGTGACACGGGACGGCTAGTTTTGCTTGAAACGCTTCCTGTGTTTTCCTTGGGAACAGTTTTGTTTTTAAGTGAGAGACGGTGTGGCTGGGCGGGCCGGGGTGCTACTGTATTTTCAGGAGCTACCAATACCAACAACAACCAATTGGTGTAGGCTGGTCCAACAGGAAAGGATTTGGCAGGCAGCCCTTCAAACAAACAGTCTTCAGTGTTTTCAGTTTGTAGGTAAGGATACTGTATTTACTCGGCATCTTACTGAGTTTCACTTTTAACCCGTTGTCCGGAAACACTGGTAAACAGTCAACTATTGTCATGTTATAGCACCTTGTGTATAAGGATGGTATTGTCAAGCTTACTTGTATATTTAAATTCTATACAGTATATAAATGTGCTTATCCAGCAGTACATACTGTACTTTACATATACTGGATCACATGTTTATTACTTACTACAGCTTATCCAATTGTAGTGAAACTTGGTTATGGAGTCCTGGAATATGTGGGGTAGTGGCAGTTCTCCATTGCTGTTCCTGGTTCCCATAAGGTTTCTGTTTAGGGCAAGCTGCCCGAAGAGGACGAATGTTGTACTCGTCTTGGCTCTTGCTAGGTTGCAGCTTCATGCATAAAACATTACGACTCCCTCTTGTGGACTCTGTCTCAAAAGAGACTGGTATTTCAACAAGTTATGTCACGAATTACGATATTAACTTTTTACTGTGGATGTTTTATACTGTACGTTGTTAAAGTGATCACACACACACACACACACACACACACACACACACACACACAGTCATGTTACATTCAAGCCTGAAACAAGAGAAACGAAACTAAAAAGGAGCCGATCCAGTAGTGCTTTTGCGAGTAGATTTTGTGACAGATCTTAATTTAATAATGCAATAAAAAATAAACCCAGGATGGTACTTTTGCTACTGTATATCCTGTCACCATTATTATTTATTTCTTAGCAGACGCCCTTATCCAGGGCGAATCATAACACTGCAGCAGCATTGGGGTTCATTGAGTCCAGGTCAGCTCTGTTACAATCTGTCCAGGGAGGTGTGTGCTGTGCTGGGGGCTGGAGGCTGGTACTGTACAGGGAGGTGTATGCTGTGCTGGGGGCTGGAGGCTGGTACTGTCCAGGGAGGTGTGTGCTGTGCTGGAGGCTGCTACTGTACAGGGAGGTGTGTGCTGTGCTGGGGGCTGGTACTGTACAGGGAGGTGTGTGCTGTGCTGGGGGCTGGAGGCTGGTATTGTACAGGGAGGTGTGTGCTGTGCTGTGCTGGAGGCTGGTACTGTCCAGGGAGGTGTGTGCTGTGCTGGAGGCTGCTACTGTACAGGGAGGTGTGTGCTGTGCTGGGGGCTGGAGGCTGGTATTGTACAGGGAGGTGTGTGCCTGCCTCTGTGCCTTGCTGGGGGCTGGATGCTGGTACTGTACAGGGAGGTGTGTGTGTGTGTCTTTGTGCTGTGCTGGAGGCTGGTACTGTACAGGGAGGTGTGTGCCTGTGTGTGTGCTGTGCTGGAGGCTGGTACTGTACAGGGAGGTGTGTGTGTGTGTCTTTGTGCTGTGCTGGAGGCTGGTACTGTACAGGGAGGTGTGTGCCTGTGTGTGTGCTGTGCTGGAGGCTGGTACTGTACAGGGAGGTGTGTGCCTGTGTGTACTGTGCTGGGGGCTGGTACTGTACAGGGAGGTGTGTGCCTGTGTGTACTGTGCTGGGGGCTGGTACTGTACAGTGTGGGTTCCAAGAAGAGTCACAGTCAATCAATACCCATCAACTGAGCCAATTCACACTGCCATAGTTAATCTGTCTGGAAAAAGAAAACAACAGCTCTGCAGTACTGAAATACAGACCTTGTATTAAGGGCAAAAATGCATATCTCTGGCAATGGGAATATAGTGGAGGCCCCCATACATATTTTATATTTGTGTAATTTAAAGTTGGAGGACCATTTATTGTAATTATGATAACCTGGTTCAAACATTATTTTGCACAAGTACGTACTGCACACAGTATGCCACTCTTGCATCACTTCCATGTACAGTGTAGATCTGTAGGTAATCTGCTTTTTTCATAATAGTGATCCAGCAGCCCAGATTTAATTAACAGCATTGGTGGGTGAAATGGATATATTGGGCACACTTGTTGATAATGAAAGAAAGCACTTTTCAACCAGCTGCTCTGGGTAAGAAGGCTAATTGTTATTGGTGTCTTTTTGTCAATAGAGATTATGAAAGTAGCTGGCTACTCTTTTCCAGTGCTCGCTCCCTCCCTCTGCCATTAGCTGGTTAGTGAAGTGAGTCTATTTAAAGCAGTGACTCACACACATGGCCCACATACTGACAGGGCCACAGCAGTTACTTGTATGTAAGAATAAAAGAAAGCCCTCAGACTGTGTCTCGTTGCTCACAGAATAAGTATGTTGCTATAAACTTGTTCCTGCAATGTGGGACTGCTGTTGCAACATGGTGCTTGTTTATGACCCTGTTCGTTGTCTGAATGTTGTGCTTGTCACTAGACCTGCTGTGAAGAGGTTTTCTGCATGTTCTTGGTAACGCCCAGTCCACTTAACTGTTTAAAAACACGTTATGTTGCATAATAGCATACCTGTTTTGTGTCTGCTCCAAGTGCTGACAGTGAATTTTTAAATTTTTTTATTAATCCTCTTTTGGGTGTTTCTCTCGCTGTCTTTCCAGAATGTAATGCTGAATGGGGATTCTGAAGTGTGATCACATCGTTCCATGCTGGTAAGAAGGTAAGTCGTGGTGGGCCACTTTCTCTTGTGATTTTTCAAAAACCTTTTATGTGTATTAGAGATGTCGTTTTTTGTTCTCTTCGAAAACAAGACTCCCTTCACAAACATACAGTGGTGTCAAGCGTGCACACGATTCACTTTAGTCAGCATTCAAGCAGTGTAGAAGGTAGTTTTATTTTCAGTGCTTCAGTCAGGCCTAGGTCATGCTTCTTTGTGAATTGGAAATCATCTAGTTGACTGCATTTCAATGTTCTTTTTGGCCTTGCAGAATGTAATGCAGGGCTACCTGGCTCAACCGGTTCACTGTGGCTTGCACAATGATTATGTATGAGGTAAAATACTGGGGGGGGGGGGGAGACGATGTCTGAACATGAAGTAAGTGATTGTAAATCACTCGAGCTTCTCTGGAACCTTACTCTGTGTCCGTGAAAGAAAGAAAATTTAAAATAAAGGTAGATTACTGTAGATGTCTCCTCCCTCCGAGCCAGTGCTCACTTGGAAATGGGGCCAGGCCAGCGCGTGTGTGTGTGTGTGTGTGTGTGTGTGCGCGTGTGTGCGCGTGCGCACGCGCGCCTGCCTGTCTGCCTGTGAATCTCCAGCGAGCCTGCTCTGAATCTCTGCTAGAGCGCACACACAGCGTCACATGACAGGAATGCACCAGAGCAGGACAGAGCACCAGACAGTGAAAATCAGAGTCTGCTGCTCACTGTAGTTGGCTGCTGTGCTAAATTGGCAGGGCAGCACTTTTCAGCTATAATGAGAGTTTTTTTTTTTTTTTTTTTTTTAAATAACTAGCACCAGCCCTGTAAATGCCATTTTAAAGATGGGTGCTACTATATTCTCTGCGTTTTCATGCTAGGTTATAATATTGGACTGTCTGAGTTTTCCCTTTTAATATGTTTGTTTACTTAGCAACCAGGATATTGTTTTTTATTCTTTTAAAATGTTTGACTCTTTACTGTAAGTTGAACAAAAATACTTAGTTTTTAATATAAATTATTTTCTTTATTTAAATTGATGCTGATTTGGTAAAACTGTGACGAGTACATTTTTAACTTCATATATGGCATTATTTGCTTGCTGAGAGCACCATTTGCAGACTGGGACTTATCTAGTGCGTATTTCATCCTGCACCATCAGAACTTTGTCAACAGCCATTGCAACCAGTAGTCTGTAGAGTAGAAAGAAAACACAAGTGTATGCCTTTCTATATTACTATATCTAGCAATTCATTCATACATTTGTAAAAAAAAACCAAAAAACCAAAAAAATAATAGGAAGCTTAATGTACCGTAGGCTACCAGCTTATTGCATTTGGCAGTTAATCCGTGACACATGGCTGCTGGTCATCCTGTCTGAGAAGTGTGGAAGTAAAGTTTAGAACAGAAGCATCACTGGTAACCCAAAGAACCACAAAACCACGTCGGTGGCCCATTTCCTGGGAGAATGAAATTGCTGTAAACAGGCACCTGCGTGGGTTCAGTATAATTTCTCATCATTTAGAAACTGCTTTTTAAAATGACGTACGTATTTTGGAAAGAGATTCACCAGATGGTACAGTATCTGTTCGACTTGCAGACAAGTTGCTTAGCAATACAGCAATACAGATCAAAAAGTACTTTACTGTAACACTCTTATTATTATTATTATTATTATTGATTATTATTATTATTATTATTAATAATCTTAAAATCAAATACACCTGTAAAGGTATCATTTTATATATATATATATATATATATATATATATATATATATATATATATATATATATATATATATATATTCTTATTTACACATTAAGCACTGTTGTCTCAGAACTGATAATCGTGTAGATGAATGTTGCAATGGTAGAAACCTTAATATTATTATTGCAATAAAGCAGGATATAAAATAAATCTTATTTATAAAAGGCTTTTTTTTATTTTGTTACTATTTGATCAGAAATGATCCATTTTTTCAGAAGTTACTGTATTCCTTCGAATTTAAGAAGCACTTTTTGAACCATTTTGTTGCCTCTTTTTGCCGAGCAGCAACGGGAGTTACTGCCGAGAAAAGACTAACCGAAACATTACTGCCCAATCTCGAGTCATCCATGACATACAGGCAGCCATTTTCAAAGTCATTAGCTTCCTGAGGAATTCAAGGAGAAGCTTTTACAATTCCAGCGTTTCTAACAAACAGTACCAGCTTGGACAGAAATGCTGATCAGACCCCTGTATTTTTCGACCTGCCAAGCAATACCGCAGTTCACAAACTGGGAGAAAAACAGGTGTGAGTGGTGTGTGTGTACGAGAGAGACGCCATCTCAAGTACTGTAGTATGCAGCACAGTAAACGAGCTCCGTGGTTAATCTACAACAAAACTGTTTCGTGTCAGTTTTGTACGATACAACAGCGTAATTGAGGTTGTATCTTTATAAATGCATATTTATTTGATGTTTTATTTATTCTTCAAATTGAGGGTGGTACATTTTGGGCTGCGTCTTAAATTCGAAAGAATACGGCATCTCCCAAGAAATCTAATGATGTCTGCTCTTCTGTTTCATTGGCACTCACGTGCATGTCTGTACAATCTCCTCTCGCTTTTGGTGTTAACAGGAGGATTGTTTACAGGCTGTTTTTAAACAGTCTCTGTAGCTTTTTGATGCTTCAGTTCCTCCCTAATGAACACCGCTCCACTAGGCATACATTGTATCGCTGTGGGAACAATATTTAAATTGTCCAACATTCAACAGGCTGTGTGGTCCAGTGGTTAAAGAAAAGGGCTTGTAACCAGGAGGTCCCCGGTTCAAATCCCACCTCCACCACTGACTCATTGTGTGACCCTGAGCAAGTCACTTAACCTCTTTGTGCTCCGTCTTTCGGGTGAGACGCTGATGCATAGTTCACACACCCTAGTCTCTGTAAGTCTGCTAAATAAGCAAATAATAATTCTAACTATGCAGTTACACAAAGTGTGTGTGAAGCTACCAGTTTGTAAAGGCTGCATTGAATGAATAAGATTCTTAGGAAAGACTACGATGGAGAAGGGAATCTCTGAAGTTTAAAAGGAGATGGCTTTTTTTCTTTTGTACCAAGTCAAGAGAAGACATTTAAATAAATAATTAAATGTTCTACAAACCCTACCAAAATATCAGTTGCTGCTTCTAGCTCTTTTAAAGCAGTCTGACTCTAAGCGTGCTTGGAGGAGTCATCTGCTCTTGTCTAATCAGGTTTGTCATGGAACGTGGTTTAGTGTTCGGGTCCTAATAATCCAAGCCTGTCATTGCTCAAAAGCAGATGCTGTGTTGGGGGGTGGGGTGGTTAATGTGTTGGAGGTTGGTAATAATTTTGAATGACTGATCTTGGTTGCCAGTGACTGGCGTTGCTGCCAACATGCCATCAGGCTTTGTTGAGAAATACCAGTTGTCTTGTTGGCCTGCACAGGTACTGCACGGCTTCAACAGTAGCAGCAACATAAGACTTTTGTATCTATTGGTAAGAATCCAAACAAAACTCCATGTTGGTGCTCATTTGCACAGCTTTCCCGAGCCTGGTGCATCTGCTGACTGACAGCACGACCTGGAGTAGACCAATGCTTTCACTAGCGTGGCTGCACTGAACCCCTGGGTTATCACTGTGTTGTCAGTCTAGTCTGTCACTTCTTCTTCTAATTCACAAGCTCTAATGCAGCACACTATTTGGTTTATATAACCATGTTAAATACATGATCTCTGGGCACTGAAGAAAGATGAACAGGTGTACAGTAAGTTGCTGTCTCTAATGGTTATGCCATTCAGTGGACGCATTGCCATTGCCCTGGACTGGAACCGCACCTGTTGTCTTTCTGCTGTGTGCTGCACTGTATACTGTCAGCCATGAGATCTGTGTTTGTGTACATTCTGTTGTGTTTACATACTGGACACTGCATGCCTCCATTGATCTAAATTAATGCTGTACTGTATGTGATGTCTATGATGTGTGTGTGTGTGTGTGTGTATATATATATATATTCTTTTTTTTCCTAAGAAAGATGATGGATGAAAGTATTTCTTAATGTTTTCATTGTATTTTCATTTTCTGCGTTCCCTTTCAGTTGCTGATATGTGTGCAAGATGAGCGGATTGGGAGAAAACTCCTTGGAACCCCTGAGTTCGGACCGAAAGCGCAAGCTCTCGTCTTGTGACACTCCAGGTTTGAGGTGGGTAATCGGGGACGGGGGTGCATTTTTTGTTGAAATAGAAGTTAGCTTCGTTCAGTTCGGATTGCGCAGTGAGGTTTTTGTTGTGACTGCCACGTTATAAAGTAATTCACGGCGCGTTGTGTTTCAGCTGTGATAAACGACGCCGGGAGCAGGAGAGCAAGTACATCGAGGAACTAGCAGAGCTGATTTCAGCCAACCTGAGCGACATCGATAACTTCAATGTCAAGCCTGACAAGTGTGCCATCCTGAAAGAAACTGTTCGACAGATCCGCCAGATCAAAGAACAAGGTTCGTTCTGTTCTACAGGTGTTCATTCTGTCTGCTTTGCTTTGACTGGTCGGGACTCTCCTTGTTAACCAGCATTGTCACACGTCTGAATGTTTTGTTCTAATGTCGCGCAGTAGCAAGTTTAACATGCGTTCTGTTGACACAAACACTGGAGACAATTTTGTTGAAATGCTTGCATGGAATTGTTTCTGTCTAATTGACTGATACAAAGTCTGAATACTTCTAAAGCGCTGTATGAATATTTACTGTATGTCACTGCTAAATAAGATGGCTGATTGTTGTAGATGATAACCAAAGGCATGGACACAGTAAAAAACCAAAAACCAAAAATCGTAAAAATTCCAAACAGCAGAGGGGTTTCGAGACATTTCTTTCAATACAGCTTACGCTATACAACGCTTTGCTATCGTGGTAGAGAATGAAAAAATGAAAGGTTTGCTTCTGGATATTGACTATTTTTGTTTCTTTTGTTCTGTCCTGTTTTCTGATCATACAAGATATTCAAACCGGGGCATCACAGTAATTAAGTTTTATAACTTAAGTAAATTATCTTTAACAGGGCAGCTGCATGTTTTGCTTGTGTAATTCCTTTTGGTCAGTATGCCCAGATAATACCAGTACTGTACCTCAGCCTTGAGTCCTGTTAAACCTCAAGGTTTGTTCAACATGAGCAATACATCTAATGAAGGATTAAACACAAATTAATAACAAAAAAAAAGGAACATTGTTTACTCAGTTTTCTTTTATCTGTTTAAAAGTTTGGGCTCTAGACCCAGGAAAGTGTGCTCAGGAAGCATTTGTAACACTTATATAAGGGGAAGAGTATTTTATGGCAAATTTAGACTGGAGAAAGGTTGCCATAGAAACGGAAAGTGAATCATGAAGTTGCACATGCGATCCTGTGTCTGTGTTATCATGCTGTCGGCTCTGTGTCTCTGAATTCATTTAAAGGGCGAGCTATACCTGCGCTGCTCTTCAGCTTCGATGCCCTGTTTTCTTTCTTTCGTTGTTTGTCTTGTGTAGTTAAGTGTTGCACTGTCTGGTATAGGTACAGTTGATTGTCGCACCGCCCCCGCCAGGGGTTTTGAGTGAAAGAATATTGAATTTGGTTTAATGTGTTTTATTAAACGCCTATTGAAAATGAAGTCCTGTTTTGCCACTAGGTCCAGATTGTAATAGCAGGACTGATTTGGCAGGTGTTTTAAAACCTTGTGCTTGACCTTCTCGCACTATACCTTGAAGCTCCTATTCTTTAAAAATCAAGGTTTTGCTTTTAAAACTTTGTTCATTTATTTCACGTACAGGGAGTTACAGAAAGTCAAGAACCCTAACAGAAAAATGTTAAAAATGTAATGATAAGCTGTCCACACTGGCATATGCCTAAACAGTCGGTCCAGTCTCTGCCAAGGAAGCATGTGGGTCCAGTCTACTGAAACCCAATGTTGGGTGAATGTCGAAATACAGCATGGGATTTGTTTTGGTAATTTCGGTGTTGAAGGTGACCTTTGTGTAAACCCAACCTTCAGTTGTGCAGTTTGATTCAGATTGAGTTGTGGGTGAGTGATTTTGTACCCGTAACTGTGTGCCTGTGTGTTTTGTTAATTTTGCAGGGAAAGCCTCATCCAACGATGATGTTCAGAAGGCTGACGTGTCCTCCACTGGTCAGGGGGTCATTGACAAGGACTCGCTGGGTCCGCTCCTGCTGCAGGTGAGTCTGCGTGTCTTCAGCAAATCTGACTGCAAAACTGGGCTAGGTTCTCATGCTTGTGCTGGAACTGCTCCAAATGGAGAGCACAGCTCTGTATTTCTCTCTTTTTTTAAGCACACTGTTGCTTGCATTCTGTGTGTGATTTCTGAAGAACATTGCCACCTTGTGGCACTTTCTCAGACTGCTTTTCTTCTTTTATTGGAGAACGTGTTGTATTTTAGTAATTGGTTACTAGTAGTGAATCTTGAGTCCAGTGTGCAGAAGTGAGCTCTGATGTACAGTATGTCTGTTAATCCTGTGCAGGCATTGGACGGCTTCTTATTCGTAGTGAACCGGGACGGCAGCATCGTCTTTGTGTCCGACAATGTGACTCAGTACCTGCAGTACAAGCAGGAGGAGCTCATCAACACCAGCGTCTACAACATCCTGCACGAGGAGGACCGCGAGGAGTTCCATAAGAACCTGCCCAAGACAGCGGGTAAGGAGGCTGCTGTTGGTAACCTCGGCCCTTTCCCAACTGGGGGCTTTGATGGTGGCAGAGCTCAACTGGCCACAGAACTGGGATAGCAGCAGCAATGGCAATGGGAGCATCTCTCTAAAGAAGGGCTCTCAATCCTGGTCTTGGAAGACTGGTGTCCCTCCTGGTTTGTGTTCCAGCTGTACCCTAAATTAATTCATTGGACCAATTAAGTTTCTAATAAGCATTTAATTAGTCCAAGTAAGTAATTTTAGGGTACAGTAGGAGCATAAACCAGGAGGGACACTGGCCCTCCAGGACCAGGGTTGGAGACCCCTGCTGTAAAGGGATGAGTGTCATCCAGTCCCTTTCTTTTTTTTTTTTTTTTTTTTTTTTAATACAGAATGTCTTCAGAGATTGACAGGTGTGGTGCCTCTAGAGGTGAAATGTGGGATTTTAACACAGTGAGCCACGTGACGTGGCCCCTTCCACCTGCAAGCTATGACTGCACTTGTGGTAGAGTAAGGATTAGAATGTTCAGTTTTCACTTACAGATACCTGCGTGATACGAGTTCTAATGGTCTCGCTGCCTCCGAAGTGATGGGTTATTAAATTGCAGCAAAAAATTAACACCTTGTGAAAACTGTTGGGTGGTGCGCAGCCACAAAAAGACAAGGGTTGTGCACTGGAGTGATTTTTGCTGAGTGTTTTCAGCAAGTTAAATTTGTGACCGCCTGTTTTACATTTTTGTCTGTGCAGTGAATGGCGTTTCCTGGGGCAATGAGGCTCCCAGGCAGAAGAGTCACACGTTTAACTGTCGAATGCTGGTGAAGTATGGCCATAACCCCTCAGAGGATGGCTCTGGGAGCCCACGATATGAAACCATGCAGTGCTTTGCTCTCTCACAGCCAAAGGCCATGATGGAGGAAGGAGAAGGTACAGCATGATCATATATATGAGGGGATCTATCTAAGAGCACAGCAGATTATC